>JAJLRJ010000006.1:2555000-2805000 GCA_024195265.1 Dendrophyllia cribrosa | reverse complement strand
CTAAAAAAACTGCTCGGATTTCGGATTTTGAGGATATATTTTACGGATTGGCGGATTTTGAACACTCAGCGGATCACGTATTTCTTCAATATTTCAGCGTGTATTATGGATTTTGTTTGTTTTGAAGGGCGGATCGTGGAACTTAACTTGGCGGTCTGTTTCAATTTATTCTTCTGTCTGAGTTAGAATCATCAGATCTTTGACCCACAATGTAATCGGACTCCAGAACAGATCAGAACACTCTATGACCCCAGGATCCCGGTTTCCGGCCAGACAAAAAGCCTTTGTCCTCACCACGTGTACCATCGGCACGGTCAAAATGGAGGGTCAGGTTATTGAGACAAAGACGATCGATTGCGTGGCATTTTTCTACCGAGAAGGTGCCAAAGGCGATGACTTCCTTCAAAAAAACAAGTTTCGGTGCTGCGTCGATTCCAGCAAATGGAAACTGAAGCGTAGTGTGAAACTATATGGGCGCCAAGTGCGGCGATATGGGCGATATGGGCGCCAAGTGCGGATAAACAGTAGGCTAATTTCATGACAGGTATTTCTTTAACGTCAGTTATGTTACTGAATGTTCTAAGGTGCTCAAGTCTCTAACAGAATTACGATTATTGTAAAGCGCCATTGAGCTCACGGAAATGGCGCTATATAAATTCTTCTATTATTATTATTATTATTATTATTATTATTATTATTATTATTATTATTATTAACAGCACTGCAAGAGAAAAAAACCTTGCGGATTCGGATTTTTGTAAAAATATCTGCGGATTTGCGGATTTTACTAAAAATTAGCACGGATCGACGGATTTGCTGACTCCTATTCACCCCCCTCCATCAGTGTTGGATATTCCAGTACATCCTAACCAGTTTGCGGCTCTCAACGCCCTCTACTGTCAACCAAAACAAAGAAAAGCTCGATACACGTGCGACTGAAACTCAAGAAAACAAAAATAACAAGCATCCTCCTACTAACGAAGATAACTATGATTTTGTCTTCCTCTCTGACTCAAACGCTAAATACATCGAGCTCAATAAATTATGCCGCGACAAAAAAGTTAACCATCACTTCACTCCTACAATAGCCTCTGCGATCGACTATGTGAAATCTTCAGATCTTGGGAATCCCAGCAACATTTTAATACACACTGGAACAAACGACCTTGAACGCCTTCCTCTACGAGAATGCATCTCTGGATTTGAAGAGCTTATCAATCTCGTGGCACAGCAATATCCAAGGTCCAGAATACTACTATCTACACTAATTGTGCGCGCAGATAAATTCGAAGCTTCAAGAAATCAAATGAATGGAAAATTACGGTTATTATCAGTACCATCGAATGTTCATTTTATTCATCATGAGAACATCTCCGAGGACATGTTGTATGACAACAAACATTTAAGAAGAAGATACGTCGGGAAGCTAGTCCGAAATCTTAAAGACGTTCTCTACAACCGAACTCAGAACAGAATTGGCCCATCACGTAATACACGAATCTCTGAGGACCGCACCAGCGCCCCACCACGTCAACACATGACCGATTATGGAAGTCCTTCTCAAAGACCACAACAGCCTCCCTTACTCCCATCTGCACATTTTGCACAGGGTCCAGGTGACAGGAGAGCATTGACGTATGCAGAGATTGTTGGCAAAGCATCACCTCTATCAGGTAGACACATTGAGCCATCTGTACTTCACGCCAACACTCCCAATCCTAACAGAGGCACAACCTACGCAACTGGAGGAAATATTGACACTGCTGTTCCTGATCCAAATCTTTTAATGAAACTCCTCAAAGTTTATGATATGATTCGTCAAGCATAGTCTTATCAGGTATATCCTCTTCCATTCATCTTAATTTGAACTGATAGCTTTCTTATCATAAGCAATTGTAGATATATAGTTCGTATTATGTGTTATGGAAAAACGAGAAATAGTGTCTTCCCTCGTTTTTTGAAACTAAGCTGTTGGAATATCAACGGACTTGGCAAACGTTCTGTTTTTGAAAATAAGTTAACACATCATGATTTTTTGAATAATGTAAATAATGTTGATTTATTGATTCTCTCGGAGATTTGGGGTCATGAAACTCTAGATATCCCAGGTTTTGAAATCATTTCTCTTAGTCCCTCGAGAAAGTTAACTAACAAGCGATCTGGAAGGTTTTCGGGGGGAGTTCTACTTGCAGTTGCATCTCACTTGAAAAAGGTGTGAGTATAATTAGAAACTCTCAAAATTACATTTGGAGCAGACTAAATAAAGTGTTTTTTAATACGGAGGAAGATATTTTTCTATGTTCCTGTTACATACCACCTTGCGATTCTCCGTATTTCAACCCTGATACATTTTCCGATTTAGCAAACGATATAATTTTTTTTCAACGCAATGGAAACGTTATATTAGCAGGAGATTTAAATGCCCGCACAGGAAACTTAAATGACTTTATTGAGGCCGACAGTTCAATTCATGCTCCCGTAGAGTGCCTTCCGTTGGATTCTAATGTGATTAAAAGAAAAAACTTAGATGGTCAGGTGAATAGTAACGGAAAGTCGTTGATAGAAATATGCAAGGCATTAGATTTACGGATTCTTAATGAAAGAACGAAAGGAGACTCACTAGGTAGAATCACTTTCAATGGTTTCCAAGGATTTAGCACCGTCGATTACATCATTGTTAGTCAAAATTTGTATAAGTCCTTTGATAGTTTCGTTGTAAAACAACCTTCCCCGTTATCAGATCATTCTCAACTTATCGGTTGGCTTAACATCTCGCGTCCAGTTAAAATTGCTTGCTCAAATAATACCGAGCTTCATTCGCTTCCGCTACAATTTCTGTGGAAAGAAGATTCGAATATTAAATTCAGCGATGCTCTTGATTCTCCGGAAGTGAGCCATTTGATAAATCAATTTCATAACAAGGATTTTCAATACACTTTTGATGACGTTAATGAAGCAGTGTCGGAATTTAATCATATCATTGAGTCTGCCGCAAAAAGGTCTCTACAACTATCAAAATCAAAAAAGAAATCGGAAAAGTACAAGGACTCTCAAGTTTGGTTTGATAATGAGTGTAAATCAGTGCGGAAATTACACAAAAAATCATCCAATAGACTTCACAAAGCACCATTAGACATATATTTGCGCCAAAGATATAATGATAAAAATAAAACGTACAAATCACTTCTGAGAAGGAAGAAACAAAAATACTACAACGATCAAATTGATACTCTTGTTAATAAGAAAGACTCAAAACAGTTTTGGTCTAAATTGAAATCTTTAAATAACAACAACGAAAAACAAAACAACCATCCTATCCCTGTAAGCGAACTTCTTACACACTTCAGCAACCTACATTCATCGGTTGAAGAAGACAAACTCTCTCCAGATCAAATAACAATTGTGAGAAGTACTCAAGTTGGAGATATATCCGATTCGTTAAATACATCCTTAGATTTAGAGATAACTCAAGACGAAATACAAAAAGCGATGAAAAATCTCAAAAATAAGAAAGCACTAGGTATTGATAGAATTCGAAATGAGATGCTTAAATGCGGGAGAATCAAACTACTCTCTGTCAATAAAGCTGGACTACTGGCTTGGGTGCACACCTGCTACTTTTACCTCCGCGTAGCAGGCCGGGTGGGGCCCCCACCCCACCTTAGTTTATTCACTCCTGGGTGGGGATGCGCTCCACTCGTTGCCTCGTCCGTTACCGTGCAGGGTGTGTCGCTGCCACCCTCACTGCACTGCTCATTGCTAGGGTGTGTTGCTGCCACCCTCATTCCATTATGTATATTACTAGGGTGTGTCGCTGCCACCCTCATTCCATTACGTATATTACTAGGGTGTGTCGCTGCCACCCTTATTGCTCTACTCAGTTTTGGGCCGTGTGTCGCTGCCACCCTTTATGGGGTGTGTTGCTGCCACCCTTGTTTTACCCCAGGGTGCACCCAACAACCTTTAGTCCCATTTACTGCCAAAGACTGTGTATTTTATCTTGGACTACATAGTTTAGCGATTAAGTTGTTAATTAAGCTATTTAACCTTATTTTGAAATCAGGTAACTATCCAGACATCTGGTCAAATGGGATTATAACTCCTATTTATAAATCCGGTGATAGATCAGACCCATCAAATTATAGAGGTATCTGTGTCTCAAGTTGCCTTGGAAAATTGTTTTGCTCTATCCTTAACACAAGACTACAGGCTTCTTTAAAAAATAAGGAAATTTTACATCCCTCTTAGATCGGGTTTCTGCCAGGCAACAGAACTGCAGATCACATTTTTTCACTGCATACCCTTATTGATAAATATGTCACGAACACAACACAGGGAAAACTTTTTTGTTGTTTTGTAGACTTTCGAAAAGCGTTTGACTCAATTTGGCACACGGGTTTATTAAAGAAATTACTGAATTACAAGATAGGTGGACAATTCTTCCGCCTAATTTCTACAATGTACTCAAAAACCCTTTGTTGTATCAAGTCAGGAAATATGGGGTCTGCATACTTTAAATATAACAGAGGGGTACGTCAGGGATGTATTTTGTCTCCACTGTTGTTCAATCTTTACTTAAACGATCTCCCTTTGATATTGCAAAACACCAATGGACTAGACCCAATTACTCTCCCTAACGGCTCTTCGCTAAATTCTTTATTTTATGCTGATGACTTAGTACTGCTTTCTACCAGTGCCAGCGGTCTCCAAAAATGTATTAACTCTATGCAACAATTCTGTAAAGATTGGATGATGTCAGTAAATACAAAAAAAACCAAAGTTGTCATTTTTCAAAAGAAAACTAGAAAGTCGACTTTACAGAATTATTCATTTGTCTTAAATGATTCACAGATTGATATAGTACAAGACTATACATATCTGGGCTCCACTATTTCTAGCAATGGCAGTTTTTCAAACTCTCAAGTTGAAATCTGTTGATAAAACAAGACGTTTAATCTTTGCGACAAAACGTTTTTTGGATTTTTCTAAGCTGCCTATCGGAATTTGTAATAGCCTATTTGACGCGCTTCTTTCACCTATATTACTATATAACTCTGAAATATGGGGAGCTTACGACTCACTTAATTTTGAAAAATGGGAAAAAGACCCAGTTGAGAGGCTCCATTCACAATTCTTTAAATTCAATCTTGGTCTCAATAAACGAGCGCCTAATGTAGCTGCTGGGAACGAAGTTGGGAGAATTTCTTTGAAATCACTAATTTACCGAAATATGCTTCGATTCTGGATGCATCTTCAAGACCTTCCCATGGAAAGTATTGCAAAACAGTGCCTATCCATATCAAATACCCTTGCATTACATGACAATCCGAGTTTTATGACCTCAATAAACAAAATTTTAGAAAAAACTTTCCAAGGTACATCAGATACAAATTCTCTTTTCGTGGAGAATAGTCAGAAATCCATGAAATATTTCTTAAATAGAATTATTAAGAAAATAGAATCAGAATCTAAGGTACATCAGATGAAGCTTGTTCAACTAAACATCAAGCTTAATTTTTATTCTAAATTCACAAATGACACAGGAAGTTCTAGTAACTGTTATGACGTAATAAAAAATATGAAACACAGACGAACACTGGCTAAGTTTCGAACAGGAAATCATTGCCTACGTATAGAAACGGGTAGACATGCAAAACCAAAAATTCCAAGAGATTTGAGGCATTGCGAATGCTGCTTATCAAATGACGTTGAAGACGAAATTCATTTCTTTTTCGACTGTGTTTCATATTCTGACCTAAGAAATTCACTATTCAATGAAATTAGCAAACATTGTAAAAGTTTTTTGAATCTACAAAATACAGATAAAATTAATTTCTTTTTTAATAATGTTGACCCCTTCATATGTAAACAGTTGGGTCACTTTATATATGAAGCTTCAAAGAGACGAAACACTCTGTTAGCAAGGACTGCAATCACGACTGTATTTTAATTTAGTTTAGTTTAATCTGTTAGTGTAATAGGCAATACAATGTATGTATATGAGAATGCTAATAAACTTTGAATTGAATTGAATTGATTCTGCATCTACAATTTAGATCTTCAAGATTTCTTATCATAATTACCCGTGTATGCTTCATTGCTTTCGTTGCGTGACCAATTTAAACCCCATGGGGGCATAAAGAACTGTTTCGTAATAATCCTAGTTGATTTATAGATTTATGTTTAGCTGTATGTTATTTATTTTATCTTTAAACCATCAAAGTGTGGGAACTTTCACAATGCTTTAAATGAACGGCGAGCTGATTTAGGGAATTCGCGCACGTTTATAGTAGAGTTTAAATATGAAAATTCTTTGAGGAATAAGGGAAATGGTCAAAACTATTGTACTCGGACAGAACCCACCATTTTACGAAAAGACTGGTGGTCTCTTTATGTACCCCCTCTCCCCCACCTAAAAAGATGGTGTCTTGTTGGTATAGCCCCCATTCTATCAGGACTAAAAACTGATAGAAAGATTCAAATCTTCCTGTGCTGTCTTTACAGCAATGCAAGCTTCGTGCACACAGAACATTTAAGTCTCATCTCCAATTTTTAGGCCAAAACCCCTATCCCTACACAAGGTGGGTCCTCGTCGAGTATACTTGTTATGACCACCTCCCTAAAACGAATTTTCACCGAGGCAAGTCCATTAAATAAGAATAAAAAGAGTTACATTATATTTTCAAAAGCTGTCTTGATCAAAAGATCGCGGAAAAATCTTGCTAAATGCTTCATTGCTGAAAGCTCAAATCGTGTTACAATAACGCAGTAAAAGATATGCGCGCGCCATATCGAGATTGTCTAAATGGCGTGGGTGGGTGCCGTTCGTGCGTCCTTGGGCGTGGGTCGTGGGTCGTGGGTCGTGGGTCGTGGGTCGTGGGTCGTGGGTCGTGGGTCGTGGGTCGTGGGTCGTGGGTCGTGGGTCGTGGGTCGTGGGTCGTGGGTCGTGGGTCGTGGGTCGTGGGTCGTGGGTCGTGGGTCGTGGGTCGTGGGTCGTGGGTCGTGGATCGTGGGTCGTGGCTTGTGGGTCGTGCGTGATCATATATCCAGAGGCGGATCCAGGGGAGGGGTTCAGTGAGGGGGTTGCAACCCCCCCCCCCCCCCCCCCCCCTTTGAGCAGCATTGTTTTTTATTTGTTTGACTCTTCATAAAAATAATTGAATAAAATTGTTTTATACGTAGTTGTTTCTCTCCCACCAATTAACTGATTGTCAAGTTAGGAAAAGATAATGTACATTTCGCGACAGTAGGACGTTAACATGTGAAAAGATCGTTTCAGGATCCAATCGATCATTTCAAAAAATCTGTGGCTATTCCCCTTCTTGATTCCCTGATTATTCAAATGCCACGCCTCCCACCTGCTTTATCTAGTACCATCAATCATAGTCAATAACACCCTGGAGCTATCTGATAAAACAGAAGGCATGGGAGAAAGACCTTCCGTTTCCCAAATCCCTTGGGAATGAGCTGCGAATATGGCAAACTATGTGGCAGTCAGCAGAGAAGGAACTTCCAAGCAATCTTCTATTAGAAATCGGTGCGTGTGATGAGGATGCTTTTCCGAACATCCATCGTCATCTCCTCATTGCATGCACCCTACCAATCAGTATCACGATTTTCAGATACTTTTGTCTGCTTTTGAGACGTCAATATAAAGTCATATTGTCGTCTCAAAAACAGCCTGTGATTGGTTGAAAATTTCCCGCGGCAATTTAATGGGTTCCTCGCGTAGAAAACCAAAATTTAAAATTATCTTTAAAGGAGGGACAAAAATATTGATTACTTTGTCACGTTTGGCAGATAAACAACGCTGTATTCGATCAAACGACCCTTTCTATCGAAAGTTAACGATAAGATGAGTTTAAAAGCTGCTTTTGTTCGTTTGAACAGTTTGTTTACATTGAGCTGTGCTGTGCGCGCGCTATCACGCCATCATGAATTTGAAAAAAAAGTTTTGGGCTAAACCTCGGAAATTTGCGTTATTTACTCATTTTTTCGACGTTTGTAACTTTGAAAAACGTCGAAAAGATGTTCTAGCAAATTTGTCGTATTTCAATGAGCAATTTATAGCTTGAAAAGTCCGTGTTTTTGAAACTTTTTTTGCTAAACAAAAATATGATAACGCGTACAAAACGTCGTGTACGTCAGTTTTGAGCGGCATAAGTTATCTTCAGTTTTGCTTTCTTTTTGCCCGAAAAACAATTGAATCGTGATACAAAACTAATTCCGAGACGGCAATATATTGACGGCGTTGGAAGAATGAGTATTCTCCGTATTGGGCTCCGTCGCTTCGCGACTCCGCCCAATACGGAATATATTTTCTCCCAACTAGCCGTCAATATAATGCAGTATTGCCGTCTCAAAATCGAAATTAGTTTATAGCAGTGCTGAAGCTGATCGAGCGGTCCTTTTCGCTCATGAAACAGATCAAGACCTGCTCCAGATCAACGACGTCTGAAGAGCGCTTCTCAGATCTCGCTGTTATTGCTATGCATTATTCTGAGAAATTCGAGTTGACGAGATATTCGAGGGCTTTGTAAACGCTAATCCAAGAAGACTTTTTAGGCTACATTGTTCGATTTACGAGGTATGTAGGAAAACGACAGATTACAATCGTTGTTTCTGCTGTCCCTTTTATTATTATTTTTGGTTTTCTGGTTGAGAAATAAAGTAAACTCCAGATTTTATATCATACCTTCACAAACGCTTTTCGAGTCTCAGGAATGCTGGAAATGGCGTTTTAGAGGGTAAAATCGGAAAAAAATTTCCGGGGAGGGGGGCATGACCCCTGATCCCCCTAGAAGCTCGCGCCTGCGCCCCTCGCCATCCACGTCGATGGCGTGGAAAGTTGTTGAGTTGTACAACCCCCCTTTCAGGAATTCCTGGATCCGCCCCTGATATCGATATTAATAACTGACAGCATATACATCTTTTTTATGCTGCTTTCAAAGGCCCTCTGATAAAGGTAATTCGAAATTTCTGTTGTTTAAGAAAGTCAACTATTTTGCAGTAAAACCGGCTGTAAAGGCCTTCTTGCTTTCATCCGAAGTTGTTTATTTACGTCGTGTTAACATCATTCTTGTTGTTATGTTTCACACCATTTCAGTAAGTTGATATGAAAGACCGAACGATTTTGTCGACCATGTGGTCGAGTTGGGCCCCTGTCAAATCATACTAAGTCTATCTCATTACGCTTACCAATTTTGGCCATTTTCTGGAGCAAATCGATTGTCAATCTCCAAACCGACAACTGAAGAGCTTGCAAAACGACTTTGTCGATATACGTTTTATCGGGCATCGAGGGTTTCGCTTAGAATCTTACTTCCCTGTTACTGTTGTAAGGAAACGGAAGAGGTAATCAGGAGGAATTTTATTTGTGGATATGGAGGTACAGTAGAAGGAACCTTGTGTAGGGTTTCAGAAGATACTGTAATTAAAAATGCAAAGTTTTTGCAATTATTCCATTAACGTTTACTAACACTTTTGACGACATTGATGTATAACGTTGATACTTTAAGGCCTGAGCAGGCTCGTTTTAGGATATGCCCAGGCTGGCAAAAGTCGATTATGGATAAATTGTTTTTCGCTCGATTAAGCCGTGGACCGTTATATCTTTAAACTGCGAGTTGAGAGTAGGATAAGACAAGAACTGCTGGATGAACATAACACGGAACTTCGCAAAAAAAAAATAAACTTGTCATCTGGCATTCTTTCTTAATATTGAAATAAATAAATAAATAAATATTGTTTGAAATATATTTACTCCGAGTAAATATATTTCAAACAATATTTATTCAGCTTTGCAGTAGTCCTTGGACTTCTCGTTAGTACATTGATTCATTTTAGCTGATTAGGTCTCCTCCTGTGAGATCCAACGAAAAACCAGCAGGATCTTCGTCCACGGTTTTTGCAGTTAAACAAGTTTATTCTTTCTTAGGCGCCCCGTCCACACTAATGCGTTTTTGAAAACCTCCGTTTCTTGGTTCCTCGAAAACGGATAAAAAGATTTGCGTCCACACTAGGAGCTGAAAAACGATGATCCAAAGATGTATTTTCATCACCAGGCTGCGCTCGGACGTTTTTCTGTTCAATACGCATGCTCCAATAGCGTCAGCGCTACTACGCGTTACTAGTTGTGACGTTAGCGTTTTCTTGAAAGCTCCGTTTTTGCCGTCCACACTAAAACGATATACCTGCGTTTTCAAAAGTCTCCACTCTGAAAAGCGTTTTTGATCGTCTTAGTGTGGACGATCGGTAAAAACGGATAAAAAAGTATGCGTTTTCAAACGAAAACGCATTAGTGTGGACGGGGCCTTATTAACCCTTTGAGCAAAAACGCACGACCCATGACATACTACCCACGACCCACCCACGCACGGGATACGGGATATTTGGGGTGGGGGGGGGGGGGAATTAACGGGATATGGGATATTTAGAAAAGAGATTCCAGGATACCAAGCATCAAATTTGTATTTTTTTTTTGCGTCGACGAAGGAGACGCTTCCTAATCTTGTCGGCTAGGCGGAACGAATCGAGAAAAGTTTCGGTACCAAATCTGCGCCATCTTGAAGCGTCACAATAGTATCCAGCATGCTTAGCGCGTCGTCTAGGCAGAACGAATCGAGAAAAGTATCGGTACCAAATCTGCGCCATCTTGAAACGTCACAATAGTATCCCGCATGCTTAGCGCGTGTTTTGACCTGCGTGCGCACTTTTTTTGCTGCCTCGTGCTCTGACAGCTCGTTCGACAACGTACAGCGTTCCACAACTACAAGCCGGCCCTAAATTAAGAAAGAACCAGGAACATGCCTAATACGCGAATGCCATGTCACAACGAGGTACCTAAGGAGACGCACTTTAATCTGTGATTACTTCTAGTTTAATAAAAAATAGGTTCATTGATCAAAATAAAAGATGTAGAAAGTGAGAAGATTGTCAAAAATACTCACAAATGCGTTTGTTTGTATTTTTCTGTCAAATCATGGCCCTTCGAGACAGTCTGTCCGAGAAAAACCCTCCCTTATTCGCCGCTTAGGGCCTTTTCGATTTGCAGCTGCTGTCCTGGAGCGCGATTTAAAACCGCGGCGGATTTCGTCAAAGGATTTGTCATTGTGGTAATGTTTCGGCCATGGTTCAGGTATGACAGAGCCCAAGGGGACTTTTTCTTTCAAGCAAAAAAAAAAGAATAAAAAGAAAAGAAGAGACAACCAAGAGAAATAAGAAAAACGCCCTTCACAGTTTCTCGAAACATTGCAAATTGTTTTATGGTTGAAATTTGTCATATTCTGTCAAGCGTTTTGCATCTTGATGTAAACACATCTTATATTTTATTTACACCGATTTTCCTAGCATGCTTCTGTTTGCTACACACGTCGAACTTTTGACGTCAATCTATTTCAGATAAGCCAGTTGAAAGTTATTTTTGTATTATAGATGCTTATAAGCCGAATTAATGGCACTTACAGTAAATACAATATTTTGTGATGAGACTTTTGGTGTAATTAAGACTTTGAATTTTTGGCCGCCATGTTGGTGTCCCTTAGTGGGGCACCAAGATGGCCGCTCCATACATTTCTTACTAAAAATGTCTAATACTCGTTCGCCTATAACTCTTTACCAAAATGCTTTTGCGATTCAAAATTTGGCCCAGGTGTGTAGTTTTAAACTCTATACAATTCCATAAACATTTTGGAATCGAAAACTGTTGTTTAATGCTTCTGAATTTTGATATGACGTCAGTGAAAACACTCTATAGCATCGATTTGTCCGAATTTATTCCTTTTATCAGGATATCCAAACATAGAGAAATTGGTTTAAAAACACGAGGCGCAGCTGAGTTTTTTTTTTTACTCGTCTTCCTCTTGTTTCGTGTTTTGTGAAAAAGTGTCAGTAAAGCGAGCATATGCTTGCTACATTTTATGCCTAGCATGAAAAGTAATATGTATATATTGTCTTTCCCTTTTATGTTATGTAAAAACTATACCTTTTGTTATTCTGCATACTAATTTGGAAATTCCCCTGTTTAATAAATGAATGGCATTAATTAAGTTAATGATATTCACAGAGTATACAGAGTGTATGTTTATCACGTTTTTGGTTACATAAGAACTATTATTATTATTATTGGGATAAAAATTCGTTTATATATATATATATTCGTTTATATAGTCATAGAAATTTGTTTGGAAGAAATATCTGTTGAAAGGACGCTTATGCGAAAAAATGCTTCTAAGAATATCATTAAGGTAATTAATTCCTATTTCGTATTTGTTATTTTTTGTGACAATGTTTCTGCAATTAGATGTAAATATGCGTCGCACATAAATTATATGCTCATTCGATCACACGAGAGCTGAAAAACTCTAGAAGGCTGAAGAATTGTAAAAAAAGAAGTGAGGACCAAAAGACTCGAAGGCTGTGAGTAAATGAACCTTAAAATATTTTATTAATATAATCTATAGTCTTAATATAATCTTCGGTTTTATTTATAATTATAAAGTGGGTAAAATGCTTTTACGGTAACGCAGAAAGCTGACTGAAACAATGACTGTGCAAGAGGATTTAGATAAACACATAAAATGTTCAATTTAAACTTGTCCAAACTCCTGCACTTCCGACAAACGACTTCCTAACAGATATTGATATAAAAGACGATGTCCGGATAATCCACGATATTTATTCTACAGTATAAAGAACAGGGGCACCCAACGACCGAATGTTTCCAAATACGTCAGAAATGTCTAATATGTATTTCTCTATGCTTTAGAAGCCTGTTTGGTTAATTTGAAGCTGCCCTAAAAAATATTTATCTGTTCGGATATCTTAGGGGAACTTTGGTCGCTTCGAAAGTTCTAGGGGGCTTTTTCTCCTCATCCGAAAGTTTTAGCTATCCTGATGGGTATTTTCGAAAGTTCGAGGACATGGAGTAGCCAATACTTTCATAAGAAAATTTTAGGGGACATTTTTTATATACTTGTGCGTATAGCAATTTAGCGAAAATGACTAGGCAATATAAATGCTCATCCGAATATTATAGGCGTAAAACCTATTCATCCGAAAACGTTAGGGGGTGTAAATTATACGAATGGCACTTTTGAGTCTTCCCTTATGGTTCCAAACAGCAGAATCTAAACTCAGTTGTTCTACTGCATTCATATACAGGATTCATCTTTGTTCCGTTTGTTTGATCGTGTTTATAGCGGAGCTCTCGCGTGCCGAAGGCCCGCTCGCGTAATGCCAGTCAATTTGCCCGGTGCCGGCCCTTAATGAAAGCCCTGCCTGTGCTCACCGAAATTTTTAGCAGCTTTTAACGACAGACGAAAATGTTTGCGGACAAAACAAAACATTCGAAAATTATGAGACAGAAAAAAGGGAACGCATTATTTCCGAAATTTCTAGGGCAACTTCATGGTTTTCGCATTATTTCCGAAAATTCTAGGGCAACTTCATGGTTTTCCGAAAAACCTCGAAAAGTCTAGGGAATCGCTCAGTGATATTTTTCGAAATTTTTAGCCAACCTTCCATCCGAACAGATATTTTACCGAAACATTTCGTTGGGTGCCCCTGAAAGAAGAACCCGAGAAACTTGTTCATCTCTTTTGGTTTCGCTCTAGTTTGGAAAAGCATCGTTAAATTGTTTAAAACTAGTAGTAATCATAGATTATACTGCGTCTCCTTATCCCGTGGCACCTCGTCTTGACCTAGTACCTTAGTTTCAGCCACTGTTTAAAAGGGATTTGTCGCGAGATAAACGTCGGGCCGACATCAAACAAATTCACGATATCGCCGTGGGATCGGGCAAAATCCTGCCGTGCTGTGTACTCCGAAAGGTCTCAGATTTTTACGACATATAAATGGTATATTTGTCTTGATTTCATTTCGGTTATTTCTCCGATTCTGAAATCATACTCCTCAGTACATGTACTAATACCGGAACCGGAAATGAGACATTTCTGAGAAAAGCCTGAAAAAGTGCTCCCGTGATAAACTTCTTGGACACCGACGATTAAGTCACACAACATTCAACGTGAATTTCGCAGGATTTTTCGGATAAAATTACAACTACCAGTTGCAAGTAAGACACAAGACTGTTGAATATAATTCCTTTATTAGCTAGACAAATTTTAGTCACAAAATTGCGAAATCTTTAGTCGCAAATGCGCCCGATACAGGCGCAATTTCGAGCACTGTAAAGTTAATCTGCGTTCGCCTGGCGCGGCCGGTCAGTGAATTATTGCTACAAGACATAAGCGAATTGCACCGTACCGTAGAACATCGCGAAGAACGACGTCGGTATTTAGGTGAAAGCTTCCCAAATCAGGCAGAGAACCACAGCAAAATCAAGATAGAACATTCAAAACATACCAGAACGGTAGCGAGGAAAATCTGTAACTTCTTGCTTGATTCCAAAGAGACCCAACAACTTACTTGGTCCGGAGAAGAACCTTCGTCCAATTTTTCCACTGCGTACTTTTACCAGGCATTGAAATATTGAGCCGTACGATTCCAAAATCGGGAAAATATCCGAAACTAAATCAAGACAAATAGATTATTCACATGTGACATTTTGGAACCCCAGCTCCCCAGGATGATGCCTGATTTCCACGCGCTGGGAATGCTGGATACTATTGTGACGTTTCAAGATGGCGCAGATTTGGTACCGACACTTTTCTCGATTCGTTCCGCTTAGCCTAGACGACGCGCTAAGAATGCTGGATACTGTTGTGACGTTTCAAGATGGCGCAGATTTGGTACCGACACTTTTCTCGATTCGTTCCGCCTAGCCGACAAGATTAGGAAGCGTCTCCTTCGTCGACGCAAAAATTACTTTATAGAAACTATTGTTACACCCGGGCTGTTTGTGCCAAATCGGTCTTTGTTTCCTCCTCAAATCTACAATCAAGGACAAAAGTTCTTGGGTCAAATGTTACAAAGTCCTCCTATAACTACTAATTTAGTGTGACTGACCAATGAAACCATGTTTTTAAGCCCATCTTACCAGCCCCATCCCTCCACCCGAGAAAAAAAAAATTGAAATCCACAAATCATTTTTATTACACGGGCTCAACATCGTAAGGGGGTAGGGTTCGGGAAACGGACACTTTTATAGAGACCTTTAGCATCAGGTTTTTCGTGGCCAACGGCAAACGGCAAACCTGGGGATGTCACGTGACCACGGTCTCGCGGTCACGTTTGCAGTTCGCAGTTCACGTTTGAACGGCAGGAAGGGCTTCCAGCGGTAAGTGATTTACGGCAAGGTTTTTTGCCATTTAAAATTTTACAGTCTCAGGTTAAAGGCAAGAAATAGGTTTCAATACCCGCCTCGAAGAGAGGGACTGCTCTCATTTTGGTAAATGTAAATGTAAATGTAACACACAACAGAAATCTGTGGTATATTTTTCCCGTCATGGGCGCGTGATCCACACGTGCCGCGAGGGAAATTTGTTTCAGCCAATCAGAAGCACTACACAGATCTGCGTAGCGGTTACGTGACACGTACGAGATTAATTTTTGCGCTCATTTCTCAGACGTCCGTTTCGCAGGGGCCCCAGTGGTGGCACCGCGAAACGACGTCTGTTTTCTCAGGCTACTGAGAATTTAGCTGCAGAAATTTACAGGAAGACTTGTTTTTTACTACCTTATTACATGAAATTTTCGCGACGTTCGCGATTTTGAGGTGCGCATATTTCGCGACACTTAAATTTCGCGATTTTGCGAAAATTTTATATTTTGAATCACTTTAATTACGCGTTTTTCAGTTAGACACAATTTATTTCCTTGGCAATTTTTTTTAGCATGTCCCGAGTTCAATTAAATAAAACGACTTTATCAAAGGTGCAACGTCAAAATTAACAAAAAATGCAACGGCGGGACTATATGTCAACAGTAACAACAAAGCAGTTCTCACACAGTGTTCACAAGCAGTTTATGCTTGTACGTGAATTATTGGTCTTGAGTCAATTGACCACAATATCCATTTACATTGAAAATTCCTTCCTACGGACTCCGAAGAAAAAATGATGCCGTTTAGTAACATTATGCCGTTTAGAAACATATACACAAGTCTCACGAGTCATTTCATATGTGGAACAACAGGCGGTAACACTTCTCTTCCAGTTACTACACCCTTTATTCCCGCTTTCTCCCATCCTTTTAAGACAGGAACCTTTCCCCGTGGGCTGGTGAAAAAGTTATATATTTCCACCAACCAAGTTGCATGAATTGGTTTCAAAACCGATAGCTTAAGGACGTTCGCGCTAATTGTTTATGCGCATCCTTACTGCGCACGCAATTCATGTCGCAACGCCATGCTACGTCATGCACGAGCGCGCGCGCAAGAGAAGAAATCTATTAAGGTGGCTTACTACAGTTTATAGGGGTCACCAGATGCTTCCGATAATATCGATCACAGGTGACCATTTGTGGGAACAAGCAACAATTACAAAGTCAAAACCATCGTACAAGACAGTGGGTGTTTGTAATTTCACCATCCTCTGGTTAGAAGTGGCTTAAAACAAGCGACCGAGTGGTTGTCAGAAGACTGGGTTCTAATTCTATGAGGACGTTTTACTCAAAAATCACCCGTACGACCCTATCTCAAAATCTTACCATTTAAACTTTGGATAAAAATATACGTTCTTACAAGTTAAAACAAAAATCTGTAAGAGAGTTTTTCGCATATCAACGAAAATATTAAAAATAGGAATTTCGAAAAATATTTTAAAATCTGTCTTACAGATTTTGAAAAAAAATTGTCTGCAGATCGATGTTGATGTATATTTAAAAATATCAAAAATTGAGCATAGATCGTACGGCTAGATTTCGAGAAATTCACGACCAAAAAAACGTTGAGTACGATCTCCGAGCATGCGCAGTACTGCGTACACCACGGCCATTCACTTATCTGCGCGCGCGGCTGCTCGCGCATTACTAACTGCGTGCACGAGATCAGAGCTTCGTTGTTGTTTGCTCGCGCGGTATTGCTTGCGTGACACGCGCGCGTAAGGAAATTTATTGCCCCTTAAAACTGTATTCGGCCACCTAAGGTGGCTGGTACCAGTTTCCTCGCGCGGGAGCAGGTCACTATCGTGCGTCACGCGCAAGAAACACGCGCGAAAGAGTGCGAGATTTGAAAGATGAAAATCAAAACAAACATGGCGGCGCGCGGCTTTTTCGTGCTACAGTAGGTTACTTTTGTCCTGTTTTAAACGAAATTCGCGTATATCCGAGACTGTATCTACTAGTACGACCTTAGTTAATTCCTTACATTAAAAACAAATTGCTTCCGGAGTCCAATACTCAAGTTTCAAAGGCAAAACTGCGATCGATCGTGACGAGGATTGGGAGTGCAAGGACTCGCAAAATGGTCATAAAAATGAAGAAATGACAAACCACCACAAATTATCTCACTTGATGGTCTTGGCCACATTCTATGGTTTGCATTTTGTGTGCTCAACGGCCACTGCGTATGCAGGCGAGAGAGACTAGGATAAACAAGACTACGTTTTTTAAAAAGTAAAAGACACGAACAGCCCAACTAAAAATCGCAAACCGAGAATGAACTGAACCTATGAATCATCGAACGACAAGATGACCGACAACCGAACGCAAAAACCAGCAAGCGAAAGAGAGAAGGACTGAAGGAATCCTTTATGTTAGACGAAAAAGAATTGTAGCCGAAAGAAAGAAACCTTAATATGCGACATATGCTATCATTTAAATTAAAACAGTGGAGCATTAGATTTTGACCCTAAATGTTTTAATACCTGTTGTAAACTTTTATTTATAAAATTTTTTGGACTAATGGGCGAGATTATTCGTTTGTGTCACACCGAAAAAACACCAAAAAGTCCAACTTAAAAATAAAATTGAAGAATTAAAACTTAACTGAACGAACAGCGGACAGCAAACACTCGAACGAAAACGGAACAGTTTGGTGACAAATTTGGATTTTGAAATAATCAGTTGTACCTAAAAAAAACATGTACTTTAGTGAGCTCACTAAAAACTTATTTATAATAGACAACATAGATTGATAATATGGAAATTTTTATCTTCTTAGAAGGTCTGTCATTCTCGTCAGGGGCACAGTGAACAGACCCGGTAGAGAGATTAATTTATAGCAAAACACTCCCGAAGTAATAAATATGCGTACGAGAGACAGGTCAACTTACAATGAAATTGAAGATTTATTTGCAAATAAATTCGGTAAATTCTCTACCGCACGTTTCAAACCGTGGTACCACAGCTGGCCCTACGTGCCTGAGCTGATTGATATCAATCTGTATAGTTTATTTCTATGGTAAAACTAGTCTTTTACCTCAGAGTGTCCAGGCATTGAAGATGATTTGAGCTTTGATGCCGTGATTCAGTGGGCAAAAAAGTGCAGACATGAATTGTCAAACAGAAACTACAAGCCATGTTTTCGATTGCAGATGCTCACAATATCGGCTGAAGATTAAAAGATGCTGAGCCATCCGTAAATAACAGTCATTTTCATTCACTAAACGGCCAAACGCGGAGAAAAAAAAAATATCGAGTCGTTGTTTTTTAAATAGTAAATGACATGGACAGCCTAACTAAAAATCGCAAACCGAGAATGAACGAACGGAAGGATATATATCCGAAGAGGATATTGGCCGCCATCGTTAATAAACACTGCGACGAAAACAACCGTGAAGAATAAGGACAAATCCCGAGAAAATCTCACATAAAGAAGCTCAACATTTTAGTCATTTTACAATTTAGAAGTATCGCAATGTTTTCATTCTGAAGCACCGACCGACACGTGTTCTGCAAGCCAAACTTTCGCTTGATGCTATTTGACAAAGACATGGCTTATCTAGCCAGAAGTTGTGATAAAATCCCCAAAGGTGAGTGTATCCAGGAAGCTGTCTTTTACGGCTACTAAATGATCTTCTAAGCAGTAAACAACTTCAAACACCAGATAGGCGGCAAATCGCGTACATTGTATCCTAAACTGACTCCGAAACTCTCCAAACAGTAGCTGCCCGCGCGAGCACACGCAACAGTCAGCGGTAGTCAGAACAGATCATGAGCAACTGTTGATCTTATAGAATCCGGATTTTATGAATGCGCGAAGACGCGCGTGGGAATTGCCAAACTCACGAAGGCTTTTACAAAAAAAACAAGTCCGGTGACTACCACTTTTTATTGTTTCAATGTAATATAATTATTGAGAGGAAACGTCAGACAAAAAATGAAAAAATTCTACGGAAGGAAATTTGCACTGCGTGAAAATTGTCTTTATCCAAATTTAAAAAAATTCCGCTCCGTAGAATTTTTTTAAAATCATTGTGCATTTTCCTTTTCAAATGCCAAAAGCTATTACTAAAAAAAAACAGGGGGTCACCGGGTTAATTTTCTAACTATTAGTGTCACAAGCTAAAAAGTAGGGCTGAATAATCCTTTGGAAACGTTGCCATGGAAACCGCTAATGAAGAAATAACACTTACATTTGGTCAACTATAAATTGTATAGTTCAACCCTACAAAAGTGTTACAGTGGCCTTGATCTGTCTTTTTGTTCTATTCTTTCAAAGTTACAAACCGTCAAAAAGCTGAAAACTGGTACCAGCCACCTTAAGCACATGAAGGGCTAGTAGCCGTTGCGTTAACTTTGCTTAGATTTAACTCGCTTGGATAGTCGGTGACCCCTAATTTTTTTTTGATAGATAATTTTCTTTGCCAATTCTCGACAGATTGCAAAAAAATGAACAAAAAATCAATGTAGGAAGTTTAATTTTTTCCCATTTTTCTACCCGCGCGACATCGAATCACTTGCGGCTGTCAGAGTTTGCAAATGCTGTCGTTTACAGATTAGATTTCCTTTAAAGAACGTTACCAGTTGAATGAATTTGCTTAATAGACCCACTCATACAAAATTTGGCACAGAAAATTGCATTTTAGAGACTCATTAACAATATTTTTGGACTAACAGACATTGGGGCCATATCGAGTAGGTAAGGCCGATTTTTCGAAATCACTGATTAGGGTCACCTTTCAGATGTCTTACTGCCGAAACGAATTCGGTGACTCCCCATTTTTTTTGCATTTCTGACAAGAGTAACTCATTGCCTAACCGCAGCAAAAGTTTTATAAAAAAATCAATGTTGGAAGATTTCCGCGCGAACGTCCTTAAGGTCGACATTCACATGTTCAAAGTTAGCTCCACTGTCACTTGCTTTTGGACTTCTGCCGAATACCACGTTGCGAACTTGTTCTTTCAAAATTGATTATTGACATATAATGTGAGTCACTTAATTTTCGCGTCATGTTATGTTCGCGACACTAATTGTTCGCGTCACATATATTTCGCGATTTTTTTTAAATCGCGAAATTCGCGAAATTAACGTGTCGCTAAAATTTCATGTAATAAGGTATTTCCATTACAATATACAAGGGCAGAAGTTCATAACAGTGATAAGCTTCTGATAAGGGATAAGATAAACATACAGTACAACTCACGAGTCCATTTCATTGTCCTTTTCCCCGCACGGATATTTGCAGTCCATTTTAGTTCGCTCTCTTCTGAGAAAATCGGGGTGTTTCTTGGTGTTGCGGAAGCCATTGTTGGTTAGCTTTTGTGTTGTGGTGTGGGTATTGTTTAGTGTCTTTTGAATCTTTTGTTTTACGTCATTTGGTGATCACACCATCCGCAACACCAAGAAACTACCGGGAATCGGGACACAGATTCATATCCTTTTATCACATCCGTACTGAACTGGGAGAATAAATAGATCATCATTTTAAAAGACCCGAATAACAACCAAAGAATATGTTGGTAATATCTTACCACGATGAACAATAGCCGAATTGACCGCGACGTTAATTTTTCTCGTTTTATATTTTGTTTTTTGCAGTTCTTTGACTTGAATTATACTCCAGAATAACAAAACGCAACACACCGACGGAAGAAAATGAATAAGTTAGTCAACAGTGCAGTTAAAAGTATCAAACAGTTTCCCTGCAGCGCAGCAGAGCTTAGAAAACTGGCTTCCTTCTACCCAACTCCTTTTCACCTCTATGACAAGCAATCAATAGTGAGGGGAGCTAAGTTATTCAATGAAAGCTTCGCATGGACGCGCTCACTTACCGGAACGAGCTTCAAAAACCACTTTGCCGTGAAAACAACACCCACTCCGAAGATTGTGAAGATTCTCCAAGAAGAGTGTGACATGGGCGTGGACTGCAGTTCCCTCGGAGAACTCCTCCTTTGTGAAAAGCTGGGGATTAAAGGAGAAGATATCATGTTCACTTCAAACAACACGCGTTTTGAAGAGTATCGAAAAGCCTTTCAACTGGGTGCCATTATCAACTTGGACGACTTTTCACAAATTGACAACCTCAAGAAGGCGTTGGGAGGTACTATGCCTGAATTGGTGGCATTCCGTTTCAACCCCGGTGCAGACCATAACATAGGCTTTAACGAGCTAATTGGGGACCCTGTTCAATCGAAGTACGGGCTCACAAAAGCCCAAATTTTCTCGGCCTACAAGAAGTCCAAGACATATGGTGTAAAGCGCTTTGGGTTGCATTCCATGGTCGTATGCAGTTGTCGCGACGTTAAGGATCTCGAAAACACTGCTCGAATGGTATTCGAATTGGCAGTGGAAATTTACCAGCGGACAGGTATAAGTCTTGAGTTTGTCAACTTGGGCGGTGGTATCGGTGTAAAGTATAGTCCTGAACAAAATTCCGTCGACTTGGAAGATCTTGGATCTCGAGTGAAGGCTCTGTATGAAGAAATCGTTTTGCCGCATCGAGGTCTTCATCCCATACAGATCAAGTATGAGTGCGGAAGCCTGATGACCGCTGAACATGCCTGTCTTGTCTCACGTGTTATAAATATGAAAGACACGTATAAACGCTTTCTCGGCCTGGATGCGTCAATGACTGATCTAGAGTTGCAGGGGCAGTACGAAGACTACCGTGCCATTACAATCGTCAAAGATCAGCCTCTTTCTATTGATGTACGAAATAATCTTCCTGATTACAAGACAGTAGTTGATGATCCATCTTACGCTTCCCCGCTCTACGAAGGCGAGAAGAGAGAGCGAATGTTCGACATCGTGGGTTCCCTTTGTGTGAACACTGATAAATTTGCTATCGACCGAGTGCTAGATGTTAATCCAGAAATTGGTGACCTGTGCATCATCCACACTACCGGAGCTTACGGGGGCACCTCGATGGGTTTAAACTTCAATGCCAAATTGCAACACGCTGAAGTTTTGCGTGTTGCTCCGAGTCGTTATCAGATGATTCGTCGAGCCGAAACTTACGATGACTACTTCGCAACGATGATATTCCCTTAAAAGATATAGCCGTTATAGTCGTTATATTGCTAGTGATTTTAGATGGAAAACTTATATTTGAATACTTGGTCACTGACTGACTGGATGACTGACTGACTGACTGACTGGCTGACTGACTGACTGACTGACTGACTGACTGAGATAACTGTTCAAATGCTGTAATGGAAAGTTACATAATTGCATTCTAATTTATTTACCGTATTTTCTCGAATAATAGCCGGGAGCGATTATTATTTTTTTCACTTGAAAAGGGCGCGATTATTCGAGGGGAGGTGATTAATCGAGGGGGGGGGGGGGGGGGGTGGGATTCAGTTTCAAATCAGTTGCTCGCTGGAAGTGATAATGTGCCATTGTGCTGATTAGAGAGCTCTAATCATAATCAGTACATTGCCTTCATTCTTCGAAATTGGATAATTGTAACTCATTGCTATATGGCCTTCCACAGCATCTACTCTCCAGATTACAATCCGTTCAAACTACAACAGCTCCAATTGTTACTCGCACCAGGAAATTCGATCACATAACCCCCGTGTTACAGAAACTCCACTAGCTACCTGTCCGCTATCGTATAAGCTACAAGATTCTCTTATTGGTCTACAAGGCTCTTAATGGCGCTGCGCCTCGCTACATCAGAGACTTACTGTATTAATTCGATTAAACGCTGCGGCGTTTATTAAATTTTTCCTGATTCTAGTGCGGCGTTTATTGGAGGGACGGCTATTGTTCGAGGAAATGCGGTACTTACATACATACATTTATTTTTGCTCCCCAAAAGGGCTTTTCAGCACCAATGTTACAAGTTAAAAACAAAACAATAATTCAGAACAAGTATGTTAACCATGCTTACATAAATATTCTCTAAAAATAATCTTCAGTTAAGTTAAACATAATAATTAAGAACGAATATATTAACATACTTTACTTAAACATTCTCTAAATATACACCGTTTAAATGTATCTAAATTAGTTAAAGTCCTCAGGTCGTCGCTTAAGGGACCGGTCATTATTTATCGCCTGGGGGGGGGGTCGGAGTATTTTTGTTGTCACATCGGAGCATTTACCTGATCCCCCCGTAGAGTATCTAGTATTTTAAAGATCCCCCCTTATCGGTAGTGGAAAATTTCATGATCCCCCCCTTCTCCCAGCCACCGCCAAATAACGTTTTGAATATGCAAGTGATGTCTTTAATAGTGGTACTTACTGTAATGTACCGGGAGTTTGTATATCAAAATAGACGCAGAATCACCGAGAACTCAACACAATTTAATCAACATGTCCGCAAGCACATGGCAAGAAACAAGTAATGCACATGCGTGAAGCGCATAAAGATTCATGGGATATGACAAATGCCCTCTCTTGAAGCAAAGGAAAAGAAAAACTGAACCCGATAAAAATACAATGCAATGAACTAATAGGAACAAGTCTTAAAGTCACGTGAACAGTTTCCACTTAATCTTTTTCTAAAGACTAGTAGAACCTCTGAGGCGGTTTACGCTCTCTGAGAGGGTATCTCCGCTCCGAATGCTCAGGCGTTGATGCTTGAAGCTCCGAATCTCGCACAGATGAGTCCTGCAGTGTAAAAGAAGCATCAACCAGGCTATCCATGGCTGGAGTGTCAAGTACGGGCGTAGCCTCTTCAGGCTGTAAAAGGGTTGGTGTTGTAACAGGCCTTTCCCCTATTGCTGGGGCCAACCCTTCAGTTTGCTCAGGTAGCTGGGGTTCACGAACTAACTCTGACCTAAGTGTGGAAGGTATAAACCGTGGACGTAATTGTTCTTGATGTCGCTTCCAGATAATGTCTCCGACCTGAACCTCAAAATTCCGGGGACTGACTGTTCCAACAATGGTTCCTGGAATCCATTTGGCTCCTTTGCCGAAATTACGCACAAAAACTGCTTGGTTTGGTGTAAACTGAGGTTGGTTATCAAGGTTGTCTTGAAAAACCCTAACTTCCTGTTTTGAACTTTTGGCTCTTAGTGCACTGAATCGTATTCTAGGCTGTCTGTTCATAAGTAATTCGGAGGGTGACTTTCCTACTGCGGTAGGTGTAGCCCTGTAAGTCAACAAAAACCTGTCTAATTTGGTTTGCACAGACTCGCCTGTATCTCCGATCTTTCCTAGCTTATCTTTAAATTCACCCACATAGCGTTCTGCTAAACCGTTTGTCGCAGGATGTCCTGGAGCCGTGAGAGTATGAAGAATGTCATTCTCCCTTAGAAATTTTTGGAATTCATCACTCGTAAACTGAGTCCCATTATCTGTTACTAGATGCTCGGGTAAACCAAAGTAACTAAAAATGTGTCTCAAAGCAGTAATAGTGTTGGCACTAGTGGCATGAGTCATGGGTACTATCTCCAAAAATTTGGAATAAGCATCCACCACGACTAAAAACATCTTGCCCAGATAAGGTCCGGCAAAATCTACATGTAATCGTTTCCATGGTCCCCCTGGCCAGGACCATGAAGCAGTTGGGGTGGATGCTGGCGATTTGGCAGATTCTTGACAAGCAAGACATAATTTAACTGTCTCCTCAATTTGCTTATCAAGTCCAGGCCACCAAAAGTACTTTCGAGCTAATTGTTTCATTTTAACCATACCCAGGTGTTCTGCATGCAGATCGGCTAATAAAAGCCTCTGTAATGACTCTGGTACGACAACTCGCGAGTTCCACAGGAGGATACCATCTTCATGAGAGAGTTCAAGCCTTTTGCTGTAGTAAGGTTGGAACATGGGTTCCGGATTATCTGGCCAACCCAGCTGGGTAAACTGTAGCACCTTTCCAAGAATTGGGTCTTTCATGGTTTCCATAGCAACTACTGAAGCATTTAAAAACTGATCTTCTTCGATAAACATCACATTTACAGTTACCTGTTCCGCAGCAGACTGCTTGCATTTAATAGGCTTCCTAGACAAAAAATCCGCAAACACATTGTCTTTGCCCCTTATGAACTCAATTGTATAGTCATAAGCAGCCAAGAGTAGTGCCCATCTTTTGATCCTTGCTGCTGCCAACTGGGGTACAGGCTTGTGTTCCCCAAGTAAAGTAATTAAAGGTTTGTGATCTGTTAGAAGTTTGAAGTGTCTACCTAACAGGTACTGACGAAATTTGGTCACGCCAAATACAATAGCTAATGACTCGCGTTCGATTTGGGAGTAATTCTGTTCCGCATTGTTTAGTATCCTGGATGCATAGGCAACAGGTTGTAAAGCACCATCAGGTCCCGGTTGCAATAACGCAGCTCCCACACCCACTGAAGAAGCATCACACTGTAGAATTAATTCAGCCATAGGATCATAGTGATGTAAAACAGAATCAGAGCACAGAGCAGCCTTGATGTTATCAAAAGCATCCTGTTCCAGTTTTGACCATCTCCCTGGTGCCTCCTTTCGAAGTAATCCGTACAATGGCGAAGCCAACTTTGCAAAATCCGGGACAAATTTACGTAGAAAATTGGCTGATCCAAGGAATGACTGTAATTCAGAAACATTTGTTGGAGGTACTGCATCCTTTATGGCCTGCACTTTCTCAGCAGTAGGTGAAATCCCCGCAGCAGAAATGGTGGTACCAAGATACTCAACTTTATCCAGCATGAAAAAAAATTTATCAGGATTAAGCTTAAGACCACAGTCCTGTAATCGCCTTAGTACTCGATGAAGGTTTTCCAGATGGATTTCATCGGATTCTCCTGAAATAAGGATGTCATCAATACGGACACAGCAGCCTGGAAGGTCCTTAAGGACATTTTCAATAGTGCGTTGGAAGATTGACACAGCACTACTCACTCCATAAGTCAGGCGCTTGTATTGGTATAAGCCCAAATGAGTGTTAATTGTGGTGTACTTTCTGCTTTCTGGCGTAAGCTCTAGTTGATGATATGCTTGAGAAAGGTCAATCTTAGTGAATTTTTTTCCCCCGGACAATGCACTCAGTAGTTCCTCCAGAATGGGTATGGGGTATTGTTCGAGGACTGAAAATCTGTTGATGGTGACAGAATAATCTCCACAAATTCTCAGGTCCCCATTTGCTTTAACAATAGGAACTGTTGGTGATGCCCACTCGGAATGCTCTACTTTCTCAATGATATCCTCTCCTACCAGTTTCTCCAAGGCCTCTTCATACTTAGACCGAATTGCAAATGGTACTACTCGTGCTTTGGTGAACACAGGGCTCTCATCGCTTACTCGCAATGACACTTGGATTCCTTTAAGTTTTCCCACTGAACTAGTGTCAAACAAATCCGGGTACTGCTGAACTAAGCTGCAGTTGAAATCATACTAAAAATGTTCTGCCAAGGTAATGTAAACTTGGACATCATGTCCCGCCCCAGGAGTGATGGTCCCTGAACTACACGAATTAACAGGGTACCCACCTGGTCTCCAACTTTGACATCCATCTCCTCCTCACCCAAGCACTGGATAATGTTCCCAGTATAGCTTTTCAAAAGCACTGTAGGAGGTCTGAGTGTAGTTACTTGTCCTCCTAGTTTGGTAAAATCTGTAGAACTCAACAATGTCACAGAACTGCCCGTATCAACTTCCATAGGGACTTCCTGGTCTTGAATTGTAACTGTAAGTTTGTATAAGGGCGGTGTAATGGACGAATTTCCAGAAGATTGCACATTTTTCATATAAACTGTACAAGAAGGGGCTGAATTCTCTTGCTCCTCCTTGGTACATGTTCCTGATGCTGGAGTAGCTGTTACTTGGTGAGTGGTGTTGTTACTACCCAATTCTTTCTTTCTCTTGAAGCATGCTTTCGACAGGTGCCCAGGCTTGCCACAGTAGTTACATGTAGATTCGACATGACTGCACTTGTCGGCCAAATGTTGTGGAGAGCCACACCGAAAACACTGCTTTCCTCCCATTTTAGACTTGGAATCTGTTTGCCTTTGGCTTTCTTGGGCAGGAAAAGTTTTTTTGTAAACAGCATTTACAGGCAGAATTCCAGCGCCGGAAGTATCGGTGTTGCCCTGGAGTAACTTAGATTCTTTCTCAGCCAGTTCATCAGCCTGAGCGACCTTGAGGGCTTGATCGAATGTCCTATCTTCTGAAAGTAGTTTCTTTTTAGTAGATTGACTTCTCACTCCCCCAACAAATTGATCTCTGAGGGCTCTTGTAAGGTAAGGACCAAAATTGCAGTTCACAGCTAAGCGTTTGAGCTTGTTTGCATACTCCGTTACGCTTTCAGTTTCGCTTTGTACAGAGTGATGGAAGCGGTAGGTCTCTGCAACTTCAAGTACCTTAGGTTTGTAGTAGTCTTTCAGAATTTCTGTAAGCTGCTCGTAAGTTTTGTCAGCGGGTAAATCAGGAAGACAGAGATCTTTGAGCGTACTGTAAGTGGTTTTACCGATCAAGGAGATTGTAACGGCGACTTTTTTCTTGTCCGCCTCTCGTTTAACTGCTGCGCTGGCGTCAGCTGCAACTTGACCGATGTTATGTGCGATGAAGTAGGCATTCAAGCGTTCACTGTAATCCGTAAAGTCAGCTCCATCGAACGGTTCCAAAGTGCCAAATTGCTGTGTAGTCATCGCTGGTACTTAAATTCTTTATCCTCGTCGCCAGTTTGTAATGTACCGGGAGTTTGTATATCAAAATAGACGCAGAATCACCGAGAACTCAACACAATTTAATCAACATGTCCGCAAGCACATGGCAAGAAACAAGTAATGCACATGCGTGAAGCGCATAAAGATTCATGGGATATGACACTTACGTCTCATGGAGCTTGAACAACAACGGTAGATACTTGCTCGTCAGATACGAACTGAATTGTCGCGGAAGTGCCACTCTCAGGCTGTTCATCCAAATCCGCGAAAACATAGTCATCGTCGCTCTCTGCCTCTTCACTTTCGGATTCTTCATCCTCGGATTCCACGTCATCTTCATCACTCGACAGTTCTTCTGTTATCACAGTCTCTTTATTCTGTCGGTAATAATGACATCGAATGGCCTTCACTTTGTCAAGTTTCCGACCCACAGTCGTCAAACCATGCTTGTTGAGATACAGGTCTAGTTCTCTTACCCGCAACTTTTCAACTTTGTTATCCTCGATGAGGTTATCCCATTGAAAGTCCTTGTACGTTCTTTCGGCCTCTTGCCTTCTTCGCTCCTCAGCTGCTCTTGTCCTGATGTCCTTTCTGATATCGATGTCCTTCAAATGATTAACATATGCAATGACGTGCTTCTCTTCCACATTATAATTTGCGCAGAAGCTGTTCATGCTATCCTGATCGTTTATGATACTGCCAGAATGTTTCTTGTACAGATCTTTAATACATTTCCTTGGAAGGTAATCATCTGGTGTCCTGCCCGTCGATTCCGTCTGATAGACATCCATGAAATGTCCAGGATTGTTTGAGTCTGGTACAGGTTGCGGAATTCTCTCCGTTTCTGGACCGACCCATCTATTTTTTGAGCACCAAGAACAGAGATTGGAACTTTCTTCTCTTGACTCTTTACAGGCATCACGACAGAATTCCATAAAAAGTTCTCCACGAATATAGTGATCTTCCATAAACGATTCGATCTTTCGGAAGTATGCTGCACCGGGCGCTTGCTCTTTGTTTCGTTCTCTTTGTTTCGCTCCGGGCAGCTACAAATCCTGAGGAACGACTCAGCACCAGAAAAGGAGCCGTGGGAAAAATATCTTCTTCCCAACCCACACACAGAAAGGCTGAAATTCTACAATAGTGTTGTACCGCAGATTTATGAATCTTCATTCGCGAGTAAACAAGCCGGTTTCAAACAGTATCTCCTCGAGCAACAGCAAATGCGTTGGCAGTTGAACACAAAGATAAAAGCCCTTTCCGAAAAAGAAAACAACTTGCTTAGAAACGAGAATTGGGGAGTGTGCCAAAACATCAGGAAGTTCATGTCAGGCGTGGATGGATGTAAGGGCAGTGGTGATGTCGCGAAGTGTGAGTCCTCCTTGACCACTGTCAATGAGGCCTTTAATTCAGCATCCGATTTGCTCTCATTTATCGACAACAGACGAAAGAACCTTTATACGGAAGATCATACCTTAAGGCCGTTTGCAAGTGATGAGCTTAAATATTTCCAGGAAGCTCAAGAGCAAGTGAAGGCCATACACCAAGAGCTGCAGAAAGCCTCCAATGAGCTCACGACCACCCTCATGAGCTTGAAAAGAAAGTTTTCATCTCCCATGGGGACCAACGGCCAATCCCGAAGAAAAAAAGAAAACAAGAGAAAAGTGAAAAAAATCAAGGAGAAAAGGTTACGTCAGCGAGCAGCAATTCTCCTAGAAAAACTTACCTCAAAAGAGGTAGCTAGAGAGGTTTTTGATTCACTCGAAAAGAATACCTACAAATGTGTCTCAAGTATTAATGCAGGATTCACTGCGAGATTTGTCAAGCGTCTTCACCTGGATCCCCTGCAATGGCTTTTGGAAAGAGGCGTGTTTGAAACGGAGCTGGCACGCAATTTGAAAGTGGTAGTGGCCAGAATGAAGGAAGAGAATAGCAGTAATGGTGCTGAAAAAGGGTCAAGTTCGGGCGAGGATTCCGATGAATCTGACGAGGAGATTGTGCAAGAGCCAGTGGAGAGGGCTGCCGAAGATTCTGACAGGGAAGCGGACCAAGATACAGCCACACCAAAATAAATTACCTTTCTAATTTCAATAGATCGTGCCTGAATAAAAACGTGTATGTTAGACTACGATAGTGATACTTTTTTTCAAAATGGAGGGTCTGTAAAAGGGTTTGGGTTTTGTGTTTGGGCTAGAATAAAGTTAATATAATACAAAATACAACTGAACGTGGTCTTGAATATATGGTTGGAGTCCCAGCGGCAAATCCTACCAAAGTATTTACAAATGCACTCACCCGGGGTCCCGCCGAGACCTAAAATTCCTTTTTTTGGTCTGATCCCCCCCCCATTATGCTTGTCAATTACGGCTGATCCCCCCTTAAGGTCTTCAAAAAACCATGTGATCCCCCCCTAAATACTCCGACCACCCCCCCAGGCGATAAATAATGACCGGTCCCTAATCCATTCCAGATTTTAATTCCTCTATAGGCAAAGCGACGCTTTCCAGTTGCCAGGCGACAACGAGGAATATTTAGGTCAGCAGATACTTGAAAATTAAATATTACATTGCCATTTTTTCCCGCAACTTAACATCTCTAACATGGGTTTATTGCAAATATCTCGTTCGCATTTCAAGCAATCCAATAACGACTAGTTCATTTCATGAATCTATATTATGGGGTGTTTTTTAAATTTTTGGGTGATTTTTGAGTATGTTTGGGAGGAAATAGTTTTTCTCAAAGAATGTGTAAAATTTAGTGAAATAAGAAATATTGAAGATTTAATGACGTTTTAAAATTAGAATTTGTAATTATTAAGGCCGGGGTCCACATGAACGCTATTTTTCCGCCACTTGACATGGTTTTAATGGAAATATCTCGTTCACATTTCAAGCAATCCAAAAATTCTATGCTCATTTAATGAATCAATGTTATGGGGTGTTTTGTAAATTTTTGGATAATTTTTGGGTATGTTTGGGAGGAAATATTTTTTCTCAATGGATTTGTAAAATTTAGAGAAATAAGAAATATTGAAGATTTAGTGAAGTTTTAAAATTAGAATTTGTAGTTAATAATTCATAGAAGGAAACCAAGTTAATCCACTAGCAACCTGGGGTACTCTTGCGTGGGGATCAACTGTCTGTTGGTGTTCCAAAAATCATTTCCTTTCTTGTATCCCTTCTTTAAACCTCTTCAAATTTCATTCAAATTCATGTGTACCCCCGCCTTAATACATTCTATTAATAATACAGTGAAACTTGTATAAAGCGGACCCCATATTAAGCAGACACCCTCTATAAAGACACCAGCTTGGGTTCCGAAATTTTCTTTTCATATTTACTGTAAAGTGAAACCTGTATTCTGCGGACCCCTCTCAGTTAAGCGCACACGGACGCCAAAATTAGCCCAGTTTGTTACACGAAACCTATATTGGGCGGACATTTCAAGTGTGTTTGGAATGCATATTTATTTGTTTGTGGGATTGACGTCTGCCTCTAAAAGCATGTTTTCTGGTAAAAATTAATTCAACCCGATATACAGCTTTAGAATTAGGTTTATTTATTAAAATGTAATTAAATCAGTACGTGTAGGTACCACGTTATAGCTTAAGGTCGAACACTGGAATTTTATTACAGGACAACACTGCGAGATCGAAAAAGACACTAGGAGACAAAGCATTCTCTAATGCTTCTGCAAAAGTATGGAACGGTCTTCCTGTTTTAATAAGAAATCGGGAGAATTTTAGTACTTTTAAGTCATTGCTAAAGACCCACTATTTTAGAGAAGCCTTTAACGTGTAACCTTGATATATTAATTGTAAATAGTTTTATCATATTGTTATTTTAAAATTATTGCAAATACCTTATTCTTACTAAATTTCGCGCGTACTAAATTTTCAGATTTTCGCGTTTAGGAAAAAATCGCGAAAATTAATACTCGCGAAAAATAGAGAGCGCGAAAATAAAAATCGCGAAATTTAATACCATATTATACTGTATAAGAAAACGATACAAAAATTGTAAAGGTCGAGGAGATCTTCGGCGCTTTGACTCAAGACCCTCAACACTGACGAAGTAGAAAGCGCGTAACTCTTGATATTTCTCTCGGTAAGTGTTCTACATAGCTATTTTGTGAACATTAAAGATTAAAGAAATGGAAAAATCGCAAAATTAAATACACTTTTGTTTATTTTTTTCCTGGAATCGCGAAAAATAGTACTCGCGAAATACAGCTACCGAATTTTCGCGAAATTAAGTACGCGCGCAAATTAGTAAGAATAAGGTAGTTCTTACCTTTTTATCAGGTTATTATCAGTTTCATTAGCATTGCCTTATACTTTGTTATTGTAACATTTTATCTATTATTGTTATGTTTTATTTAGACTTTCTCAAAGTCCGTTTTTGGTATTTTCGTTTTGGTGGTCGGGCGGAGAACGACTCGCGACTTCGTCGCTCGCTTTGCGCGACTTCGTCGCGCTCTCGTGGGCTTCGCAGTCGATTTGTGTGCAAGTCTATGTTTTCAGATTTAATGAAAAATGTAAAGCGCATCTGATCATATCTTATACATGCATGTTTATTTGCGCTATATAAGCAATAAATTATTATTAATAAACGTGGACATATTAGAGGGTCAATAATAAACTATATATTACTATGCAATGCATCAGAACCTGTATCGAGCAGACACTAGCGACGGGTCCAGCAATGTCTGTCAGTATTATCAATGATGTTGCCCTGGTTTAAATCGGATAGTTCTTTAGCTGGTAACATTTATAGTTTAATATATTATACTATTTACTTTTATTCTTCTTATCGTGTTGTTTGGCATCACTTGCCACAGAACACGCAGATATTTATGATTCTGCGTCTAGCAATTTAGATCTTCACGAATCTTCAAGATTTCTTACCCGTGTATGCTTCAATGCTTTCGTTGCGTGACCGAAAGCAGTCACGCTCTTTAATCCCCATGGGGGCATAAAGAACTGTTTCGTATTAATCGTAGTTGATTTATAGATTTATGTTTAGCTGTATGTTATTTATTTTATCTTTTCTTTTCTTAATCTTTTAAGTTTATAAGTGAAACAATTCTGCGCTGCTTTTATAATTCTTTCAATTACTAAAAATATTCTGGAAAGCGGCAAGTCCGTGCTTGTTCGCATATGTTAAAAGGAAGTGACATCATATGCTAATCTTGTTTAGTTATTGCGCTATCGAATTTAAATGCTGTTTATGCTATTTTGGTCACGATTTTGCTTTGTCAGAGAGAATCAACTGCAAATGACTTGTTATTATGTTCAAAACGGGTAATTCTGTCATGCCGACATGAGAAGTAAAACTGTCCATCCCAGAAGGACAATTCAAACCCACTGATTTTCACATAATTTTGCCAGAGAGGATCACAGATAATTTGTCCATGACTTCGGTGAATCTAATCGAATCTGACCAACAATGGAAGAGGCGGAAAGTTTGGAAACCGAAATCTAAAACTCCGAGCCTCCTAAAGCTTTGCCGAGCCGCGATAATCCAGAACATAGGGCTTCATCGAGTTTGGAGAGCGCGCCAAGAGATGCCTTTGCCGCCAAACTTAATTAATTTTCTAACTTCGAATTTCAGCTTTGGGGAATTCGAGGTACAGAGCATTGACCTGTCCAGAGATATGCGAATTCACTGCATATATCCCACCAGAAGCTTGTTGGATAATTCTAAAGTCCTGTTGAAGTGTATAAACGTCAAGTCTTGCGATTCTGGGAGCATGTCGCGCCTTTTGCAGAAATGGACCGAGATTAGTCATAAAAACATAATGCGAGTTTTATTGTGGTTTAAAGAACGAGACATCGTGGGAGTTGTTCTAGAACCGCTTTCTAAGAGTCTTTACGAGTTGGTACGCGATTATCGCAGAACCGGTATAAGAGTGACAGAATGGCTTCTATGGAAAATGCTTCATCAAATCTGCGACGCTTTACTGTATTTACAGAGGCGCCAGATTGTGCACGCAGAGATCCAGAGCAAAACGTTATCACTCACAAACGCAGGTGATATTTTGTTACATAATCTTTTAATTTATACACCCAGTGAAACAGAGCTTAACGTATGTGTCGATGCCAAGGATTCTTTCTACGGTATATACGTTGCCCCGGAGCGGATAAAAGGACAAAGACATTCGAACAAGCAAGATTCTTGGTCGCTGGGCTGCGTGGCGTATGAGTTAGCTTACTTAGAACCTGCCTTTCATTTGGGTCCCGGTGAAAACATTTTCGAAGCCTTGAATAATATTGTTAACGGAGTACCACCGCCAAGACTCGCTGAAGCAGATTACTATAGCCCCGATGTTGTGAATTTAATTGTGTCGTGTTTAATGCCGGAACCCAGGATGCGACCAACCATTGAAGATATGTTCCACTTCACCAAAGAACGGATGCGTTCAACAAGACTTAATTAGCTCTCAAAAATGAAACTTTTTTCGCCGCATTCTTGTGGTATCCTGAGATTAAACAACTGGCTATTTACAGCTGTGGTTGTTTCAGGTCCGTCTCAGCTGAAATTCGTTTCGTTATTGTTTTTATTGAGCAGTGATTTTAGGGTGCAAGCCTTGACAGGTGTAACTGCGGGTGCCAGTTGTGATGTCACACAACAGGTTTACCATCCTCTGTTTGTGTGGTGTCCTGTACATCTGTTATGGCCGTATTGGTTTATAAAACTAGCCTCACTAAGAACGAAATTCAAGGCTCTTAAAACTCAGTGAAAATGAAAATGAAATTAAAACTTTCCAAATCACTGCCATGTTGTTTAACTTTGTTTTCTGTGTTATATTTCATTTTCATAAGTTTTCAGAGCCCTAAATTTCGCCGTTAGTGAGGCTACGGCCATTACAGTTGCACAGCACACCACTCAAACAGAGAATGGTAAACATGTGGTCGCACACCATCGCTGTCGACCTCGTTACCAGGCTGGAGACAACACTGAAAACGAGGTTACGATCGCCATGATGCAGTTTATCACCAAGGGCTAAAAACGGTTAGCATTAGATCCCATCCGCCTAAACCACCTAGGACACCTTATTGAGACTTATATAACTGAGTTACTGGTTAGCTTTCAGTTGAGATTGGGGTTAGCACTCCTGGCAGTTTATATAGTTAAATTTAGACCCAAACAACCCGAGAAGCTTGGTAGTACTCTGGTACGGTAGGCTATGTAAGCCTAAGCCTAGCTAAGATCAGAGGTTCAATCCTGAGTGGGGATTTTAGATTTTCTTTTTTACACTTAAAAATTTATTGAAAATAAAATTCTAAGTGTCGACATTACGTTATATAATTCTGAATAAGTGTCCGAGGTGGTTTAGGCGGATGTGATCTAATGCTGACCGGCTAAAACAGATGTTTTATTATTTATAGTAGGGGGACGATTTAGTTATTATAATTTTGCAGACAATCAATTTGTATTATCCTTGATAGAGGCTACTTTTCGAGGCGTACTCGCACGCAAGCTTGTCGATTTTCAACCGATTTCTCAGAAGCAAAGTTGATCGTCTGTGTTAGCTCTCAATAGTCCAGTCCACAGTAAGTCCATCATTTTGAAAATGCGTAAAACAAAGTTTTTAAATTTTATTTTTTTAAAGTTTAAAAACTAAAATGGTTTGAGGTCGGATTTTTTTTTTTTTGCATTATACAAACACCATCGCTTACCTTTTCAAAATGGCTGATTTTCCAAGTCATCGGTAATTTATTTTACACAATTAGAGCAAACGCCCAGGTATTCCGTTTCACTACACAACAAAATTATGGCAACGGGAGAACCGATTCACAAGAAACAAAACTTAACTTAGAAAACACGCCTCTAATTGGGTACCCTGCATAACGGGCACTTTTGTGCAGATGGTAAGCGAGCACGGAGCACGAGGCACAAGTACAAGAGGAAGAGAAGAAAAGAGAGGCCTCGCATTCAGCGCTCGCTCACCAACAGAGTTCAGTATTTTCTATTATTTCTAGGTGTGGCACAAGAAAAGCTCACGCCTAAGCGAAGTTATCGTTGACAAAAATGTTGTAATAGATAGTTTTATAAATTTTGAAAAATAGAATTTTATATTTTACGGCCTTCGCGCTGGCGTGACGTATTTATAAATTTACTAATTTGTAAGAAAGAAACAGTTTTCATATACTGCAAAACAGTCGGTTTTTTGCGCTAAATCTCGCTCCAGGCATCTTTGGCCACCTTCCCTTCGCTTTTCGGTGGCCTCGCGCAAAGATACGGACGGTTTTGCAGTCTCAAAATTTATTAGTTACAATTATAGTACCATTTTTTTCAAAGCAATCGCATTTACATGTTTATATTTATATCTTTTTTAGAGTTTATTTCTTACACTTTTACATCGGTATACAGCTTATTTGGGTGCGCATTTTCTGAAATATTTTATAACATTTCGCGAAATTTGTATAAAGTGAACAAATCAACAGCTGTATATATGAACGAGTTTATAATAGCGTGCTTACTCTACAATGCAAATCTATTTAAATGAAATAAATGGCTGTAAATTACCAAAATATGGAGTCAACATGCAGGGGACTAAAACACCGGGATCAAATTTTCGTGCAAGAACTTGTGAAATCTGATGTAGAATCATTTTTAAGTATGCTCAATTATGACAAACTATAAACTCATTTTAGTTTCAGAGTAATTTTTGTGCTTTGTCCTTAACCAAGATTTCACCAAGTCTGCCTCAATGGATAATAAATAAAATGTTACTCCTTAACAAGCAACCATGGTTGCATTTTATTGAAGTTTACTTCATCAATCTTTGCTTTGCTTCTCTTTATTAATAGATTCCATATGTACAACTTTATTGCAAGTTTGGGTCAAAGTATTTTTTAGTTAAAAAAGCGAGAATATGATCTAGGGCGCCTCCATGAACTGAATAAAACAGTGGATCCAGTGTCGCACTCATCCCATTGTCCTCAATTTGAGAATATTCATTTTTGCAAAATTAAAAATTCCAACGTCTTTTGTTGACTTTTCTTTTCTTTCCCTTTTCAACTGTCACAGTATTTGTAAATGGACATCTTTGCAATCAGTTTTTATGGGGACAGATCATTGTGTCTGTTCGATGAGCATCTGTGGCCTCATTGCATATGACGTTGATGTTATTTTTTCAGAATGCCTTAAAGTTCATTCTCTTCAGAATCTCTCCGCAGTTCTACTCGCCACTGCTCTCATGTTTCCATAAACCTTTGAAGGGGGGCTCCCTATAAAATAACCAGTTAAATTTCAGAGTTAGGAAAAGATCCAAGCGAGCCACAGGGAACCCACTCGGCCAAAGCTTGACCCGGTTTCTGAAGCATGAAGCAACTAGGAATATTACTTCCTTCCTGCCGACGGGATCCTAGTCCATCACAGGGTACCCACCAGCATTTTGTTGCCGGTGTTGCGCAATGCTTATTTCCCTTTTGTAAACTGAAATCCCAGAGTGTGACCATTCACATGAAAGCACATCAGCAGTACTTTCCTTACAGACATCTCCACAATACGAACATCTTTATATTATGGACAGTTCACTTGGTCTCGAAGATACGAAAGCTCATACAATCCCCACCTCTATATTCTGGACCCCTCTTTAAAGGGGCTATGTCACCATTTTTAGCGTTACTTTAAAAAGCCAAAATACATCTTTATATCAGTGAAATTCCAAAAATAAGAATCCAGTTTTGTTTAAAATTATTCTACTAGTGATCTAAAAGTAAAAATAGGTGTCTTGGGCTGCAGATGGCCAGGATGGAAACAGATTGTACATGTATCTTGAAAAAATTGGGCCAATTTTTTCAAGTTTAGCGCTTGTGTCTTAGAAAATTAGTTAAAACTCCGATTATGGTTTATTTTCTCTGCTAAAATTCACTTGATATCTTCCTGTTAGTGTTCTTTAAGCATTTTGTGTACGAAAAAGGTGATTAGTTTTAATTTGGGACGGTTTTGACCCGAAAACCTCAGAATCACCGTGACATAGCTCCTTTAATACAATCTCTTTGTTCTGTCCCTTTGGTATCCATATTAGGGAGGGTAGTCCAGCACTTGTCCAAACGATGTCTGTGATTCACTAAGAAAACAATAAATTTGTCCCGCTGGGAAAGGGATTAGGGATAGGCAGGGGTGTAGCTAAGAAAACACTAAGCAGGCTCATTAACAAGCCCAGCCGGTTTTTCTGGCTTGTGCACCTTCAAAATCACCCCAAATCTTTGTTTTGTAGTGAAATTTCAGCCGGTGATAAGTTCTCTTTCAGCTGGTGAAATTAGCTGGTAGCCGGCTCTTAGCTACATCCCTGGATAGGGACATTGTTCAAGTGATATATCATTTGTATCATTCACCAATCACAGACATCGTTTGGACAGCTATGGGGTTTCCCATTAGTGAAGGTTCGACTGTACTGTATTATTTATTGTTAGTTGCACTTCAACTTACCTAAAATGAGACTGCAAATTGCTGTCCTGGCAATTTTAATATTCTGAAATGATCCCAAAATGTGGATTTTCCTGTGGAATTAAAGTGAGGTTAACAAACCATTAGATTTCTGGCAAAATAATAATGAATACTTATGATACCTTGCAGAACAAGAGGCTCCAAGCAGCCTATACTCATGTGCATGCGTAAGAAAGTTTTATGATATATTTTAAACATGATAGGAAGATGTTCGACATGGAGAAAAGTTACTCCTTTGATTCAGTCATCGTTCCTGCAAACCACGTTGTTTACTATTGAATGTTTTGGAAATGAAGGCTGTACCACAATGAAGCCAGTGATTCTTCTACGTCTTATATCTACCAAACGTGAACATTAGTAATGTAGGTAGGGTTGTAGAAGACGCTGTCATGACATTCAAGTAACGCTGTTTTACCGGAAGTGAGAGTAGCCGGAAGTCACTAAACAGGAAGTGTAAATGGCAAAGCTATGAACCGGAAGTGCACAATTAAAAATATGCGTGCATAAATTTGCATGCAAAATCGTGACACAAAAAATAACAAGAAAAACGGAGCCGAAACCTTACCTCATGCCGCTTTGCACATGAGTAAATAGTATTTGTGTGAGATTAGGAATGCAACTTGACACTTTGAGCCCCAGTAGCAATCAGCAACAAATTTCTGCTTGTAATATCAATACTTTATCCATCAGAATAGTCATGAGAATTAAGGATATGATCAGCCAAGATGAATTCTCTTGATATTTTAACAACTTTTCCCCACTACTTCTGTAAGAACGATATGGTGACAAGAAAGGAGAATTTGTGTTTTAATATTGGAGGTGAAAGCACTAATGCTCACCTGTGGGAAGTGTCTGCTTATGAAAGTTGTCTGCCTATAGGAGGTGTCTGGTTATAAGGTGTCTGAATATGAAACTATGAAAATAAGCATCTGTTTTTTAGTGGTGACTGTTTGTGGGAGCTGACTTGTTGGGAGAGGTGTCACTGTCTGTGTATGAGAGGTGTCTCCATATCATTATGGGTGGTGTCCAGCTGTGACAAGCTTTGGTGACTTCTTGCAGTTTGTGTCTACAGGGCTCGATATTGTGCCCGTAGTCCCGATTTTGCAACTGTTTTACGTCCTAGCTAAAAAAAGGAATTATATTTAACAGTCTTGTTTCTTACTTGTATTAAGTGGTAGTTGTAATTTTAGCCGAAAAATCCTGCAAAATTCACGTTGAATGTTTCGTGACTTAATCGTCTATTTCATGCTCCATGCGCACTTTTTCAGACTTTCCCAGAAATTTCTCGTTTCTCATTTCCGGTTCCGGTAGTAGCTGTTTTTTTTTTTTTTTTGTGGTTAAAATTTTTGAACTTGTGACTAAATTTAAGTAATTACTTGCAAATTGCAATTGAGAATTTTTTTAATTTCGAGCCTTGGTCTAAGGTGTCCCCTGACTGAGATGCCTGTAAAAATTCTAATACAGTGAGCTCTGTCTTAAGTTGGACACCTCCAGAACCAGCTCTAGCTGTGTGCTGTCCAGAGAGTTTAGTTACAGAAGAACAAGTGAAATTGGCTAGCACCAGCCAATAATAAATTATGTCCGTTTTAGAGCTGAGGTATCCATCTTACAGAGGTGTCCATCTTACAGGGATGTCCGTCTTTAGAGTGTTGACTGTATTACAAGGAGCATAACTCTAATGATATTATAATAAAAAATATTATGACTCACGAGTCAGCGAGGATGATTCTTGTCTTTGAGACATTTTCAATGGTAAATTTTGTCCTGCCACCTTTTCCAGCAATGCGACCAATGGCTCTTGAAAGGTGATCTCCTTTCAGGGGCTTAACTGTTAAAAAAAGTAAAATTTTTTATTTAATCTCTACAAAGATATTCAACATTCTTAAATATACATGTAGCGAACCCTGCCAACAAAATGGGCCACAAAACATTGCTTGGCTTAACCACATCACTCCCAGAGTCAATTATGGAGGACTGCACATAGTGTTAGTTTCACCCTTCAAGTCTGTCGATAAAATCCTATGGTATGACCATTTGGAGATGTTCTGATAACTTTTAGGGTATTAACAAAAGCCAGAAAAACATGCTGACAGGAACAACTTCTCACAGAAAGAATTGGTACCTCACAGTGGTAAAATGTAATGTGAGCCACACCCACAAAACAGGTTTCTAGTACTTTTTAGGGGTTTGCTTCAAAATTTGCAACAATCACTCCAGTATGGGATTCCTACCCCCACCCTCCCCCAAGCAAACTGGTGTTAAAAGTTTACTTTTGGTTCTTGAAATTAAAAAAATAAAACATACCATCATTAATTTCAAAAGATTCCAGAAACAAATCATCCAATCTGACTAAAGCCAAGGAATCCTGTAGAAATGAATGAAAAATCCATGTAAATAATTATATCGTTAAACTAGTGTATCCAAAAGATAGTAATTGCTGCGGTAAATTTGTTGTAATAATGCTGTTTTATCTCCTCGCTGGTATTACAGAATTTTCTCTTTCGTTTTTTGAGGGGAAGCAAAGCAAATGTAACCGGGATGAATCGACGAAAACTCCAGCTGATAAGACTAATTTTGTTTTGTAATTCACGCATTAAGTTCTTGCAATGTCTGTAGAATATTGTTGAGCAAAGGACGCGTTCAGTGAATTCTGGTAAAAAGCGATCAAATCGAGATTTTTCCTAGCTTATATTTTTTTCTCATATATTTCTCTTAAATCCTGATTATGTTGCTGCTCACTCGCTACGCTCGTTCCGCAGCAATTATTGCTTTATGAAAAGGCATACTACTGTGCTCTTTAAACTGTTTCGGTTTTCAGAATGCGTCATTGCTGTCAGCGAGTCTCTACAAGACCTGAGCCCACTGTCAATAAGACCAGATGAGCAGCAGACTTGAGATGAGACTCTCACAATTAGCATGGCAGACATCATCATCAAACCATCGGCAACAAAAGGTTAAACAGATCCTAACTTATAGTGTCTCCATTTAGTGGTTCTTTTACTGCTATTTTTGTTTGACACTCAAATAAAGGTATTTATTATTATTTATTATTATTATCATTATTATTTATTTATTATTTATTATTATTGTTAGCTTACAGCCAATTTCAGAGGATTAGTTTGGACATACTGTGTTACAACAATGTGCAATTCATCAGATAACACAAAACATTGTTATGAACACCATTCTGTCATATCACTCATGGTTTATACTTTTTACTCAACAACATTTGTTGCAAACAGGTGTTATATATTGTGGTTCAAATTTTTCTTAGTTTTTGTTGAAGACAGACACTGAATCCTGGGTTGGAAACTTAATCTTGACAGCACTTGCCATCTACGCGAGTGACTTTCAGAAAAAAAAGTACAATTTCTACTCCCCCAAAAAGAATCGACGCTCACCTTTGCTGATTTCCATCCCTGTGAATCTTGGTGACTGAACCCAAGTAGTCACTTACATCATTGTATTAAATAAATGTTTATGAAAAAAATGAAAAAATTCAAAAGGCAGTGTACTGTCCTTTATGTTTATGAAGAAACACTCTCTGTATTGACTGAACAGCTTCTTAAGTTCTCAGATTTTCATAAGAAGAAACCAAGCATCATCATGTTTCTTTTGTCAAAAGATAATTTTTGCTTGTTAGTCACCATGGCAAAAAAAAAAAGAAATAGGGTTCGCGATTTTGAAATCTCCCAGGACCTTCTGAAAATGAAAGCAACAAATATAGCAGAAGTAAAATTTGACTAAAAAGTGCGTCCATTCCACTCACCTCTACTTCAAATCCAAGAAGAAATGCTTGAACAAAATCTGCTGCTTTTTGAATTGCACCAATATCTTTAGTGTCTTTTGAAGTCTAATGAATGAAATTAAAAGAGATAGAATTGCAGTCAAATCTCCCATAGGAAGACACAGGTGGGACATGACATGTCAGCTTACTCAGAGTACTGCCCTAAACATTCCCGCTGCATTCATGGTATCCTACCACATTGTATCTAAACCATTTTTTGAGACACCTCACTTTTAATTAGGGACTGCTCATTATTCATCGGAGAGGATGGGGTGGGTGAGAAAATGGGGGGACTTAAAAATTTTAGCCACAGCACAAATCAGGATCCTGAAGTTATGGAGGGGGGCCTTGATATTTTAATGACAGGTTCATGTCTTAAATAAAGGAGCAAAATATTATAAGACACAGTACACCACAGCATTTTAATGAAATCACACAATATAATTTATAATTACAATTTCTTTATAGTATATAATTATAGTGTTAAGAAAAACCTAACCTTAAAGGGGTTAGGTGAAAAATAGGTTGCCAATTTCTCACCCTCCCCCCACTAATAAATAATGAATAATATAAATTATATTTATATAGCGCTTTATCCTAAAGCACTTTACAATGACCTTAAAAGTTAACTATTTACAAACTAAAATCAAGGCTATGATAAAAAAAAATCATGTTTAAAACGGTAAGTCGAGATTAGACCTAAAAGAGCTAATACTACAACTACACTTAATACGTTCAGGGAGACTGTTCCACAGTTTAAGAGCAGATACAGAAAAAGGCTTGATCACCATAAGATTTAAGGTCAGATGATGGAACTTGTAAAAGAGCCATGGTATTTTTTTTTAAGAGCATGTATTTTTTAAATTTTAGGAGCCGTTACAATGTTTTCTTTCAGTATAGTCCTGGCCCTGAGGAAGACTAGTTCTATTAGTCGAAATATTGGCTTTTTTATAAATCTGCCCTTTGCCGTAGTGCCAGCCTTGCATTCAGTTTTGTATTTTTCCTATTCTCTATTAGGAGAGGATGGTGATGAAGTGTATTTTTCAGTCAGCAGCAAAAGCAGGGGAAAGTTGAATGCAAAAGTGCAGTTTAAAAGCAAAGAAGTTGGATGCTTACATCTAATTATAAATCAGCCCAAAAAGAGCAAGAAGTTAATAGCTGCTCAAAATAATTGCGGATTGTATTAATCTATTTCAACTTCGATTATTCATTGTTTCGACTGTCTGATCTTATCAAATGCGAACATATACTCATTACGAGGATCATTTAATTTGATAAAAGTTAACAAAAGTTAAGCAGTATTAGTTCTCACTAGTTGGGAGTACACATTCTAAGTTCTAAATTATTATGAGTGACAAATTCTCTCACCCGAATTTCCACTTTTCTTGCGGTCAAATTGAAACGAATTTGTAGCTTCAAATGCTCCACGATTGGGGTGAAGATTTTCATCCAGTTTTCTTTAAGAGGTGTATATCGGTGTGGTGGTACAGGTATTTTCCTACACTCTTTCTTACCATCCTGTGTAAAGTAAAGGAATAAAACAAACTATAAACCTGAAAGCTACAATGCACACTCTTTGAGATCAAACAATTTTTTCAATCAACAAATCTCAACTTCTGTACCATCAATTTTTCTGCTTTTGCCGGCGGGAAGCTGGGTCGTTTTGATTCCTCACTTGTATCCATATCTTCAACTTGCCCTCTTTTCCGTTTTCTTCTCACTGGAACGGTTTTAAATGCCTCTTCGACTGTCGTTTCGCTCGCCATTTTTTCACTCGAACCTTCCGCCATGTTGTTTTCGCACGTGTGTCGCAAGGTGTCGCAATCGAATGCTTTTGGTCCCAGATCTCTTCTAATTTTGCTCGACCGTAACCTGCGCAGAACAAACTTTGACAAGTCAATGAAGTCATGCAAGAGCCGTGTCCAATAGCCGGACTCCGGGATGCAGGATTTTACAAATTTTATGGTCGGTCAAGATACGAGAGTGAGGTGAAAAAAAAATAGACTGCAAAACAGTCCGTATTTTTGCGCGAGTCCTCCGAAAAAAATACGCGACCGAAAAGATCTGGAGCGAGTGTGGATACGTGGAGTGAGACTGGGGAGGGACGCGTGAGGCTCGCGCGCGGATCGGCGCTTCGCGCCTCTTGCTTCGAACCTCTCATGGCTTTAAGAGGAAAAAACTGACTGTTTTGCAGTCTAAAAAGAAAATTACATGGAAATATATTTGGCCAGAAATGACCTGGAAAAATGGAATATGTGGGAACAATATTTTGGTTTGGGAGTGGGGAGTGGCACAACCTCCAGTGGGGTTCCATAATTCCACGAACATGGAGAAATGGGGGCCAAAATATAAAAGAAACGGAAAGAAAAGAGGATGTGAAGAAGAATTCCAGATATATGCCGTGAAACAGTTGAAGGATGAAAAATTTTTTCAACACTATGATATGAAGAATAGGTGGTTTGCAACCAATCTCTAGAGACATAGATAACAATAGTGAAACGAACAAATGCTGGTGGACGAACAAAAGGAGCTAATGAGAGAACTATTGTTAACGTCCACCAGCATGGCGGCGATGACGTAACATGAAAACCACCTATAGACTATTTTATTTTTGAGGGAAGGGTAGGGCAATTTTTTTTTTCGCAACAATATGCTGTGCATGAATTTTCTTTTACTTTTCTTTCCTAGAAATGGTTGGGCCTTATGCATCAGTCAATTCAAGCAGTGCTTACATTCCCCCTGAACATCAACCAAGCATTAGCATATTTGTGAAAAAAAAAATGACAAATGCCCCATGGCAGGACAAAAAGGCTCTGCAAATGTCTTAAGGTATAGTAAAAAAGAAGGAAAATTCTTTGAATCTGGACTCATCCAAAAGTTATTTAACGGCAAACTGAGTCGACAACAGAGAAGTGTTTTCCCTCAGTTATTTTTCCTCTAGTGACTGATTAGAGCAAGTTCGCAACAATGTCTCATCAGAAATGGAGCCAGGATTGTTTGAGATTTAGCCCGCGAGCAAGCTCTCGGGCTTGGGTTTGGGGGAGGGGTAGGGGGGGGAGGGATCCCCCAAACCCCAAACCCCGAACCCGAGAGCTTGCTCGCAGGCTATTTGAGATTGAAACAGGAGGATGTCAAATGCCCCAGGGTTAAAAGTGAAGGTTAGGGTTAGCAGATTGGCTAATGACCAATTATTATTCCTGGGATTGAAACATGAGCAAATGCTGACTAATGCCCAGGGGGATGGACTGATGCATTAAAATCCTAAATGCAGACATTCTTTCAGTTCATAGAGAAAGAAAGAGATTGCAAAATGAGTAAATAATCTCCAAACATTTGTTAAATAACTGATATTTATTTAAATCTACAAAAAAATACATTCACAAATATTAACTACAAATCCACAACCAAATAAAAAACATGTATCATGTGTGAAAGGTTATTTAATTTTAGTGCTTTATCTAGTGAATGAATTTCAATATATTAGTTTCAATATATTATTTTATGGTTGATATACTACAGCGCTTGAAAAATCTCCAGGCTTAAATTTTATTTCTAGCTGCCTACAAAATACCTTAAGTTGCTATTTGTACAAACACTATAATTTTTTTTATCCCTTCTTCATAATTGATTATTAAATCAGAAATTGCCAAAATTATCAAAAAAGTCCCAATGTGAGTTCAGTATCATAATTTAAATTTTTGCAAATACAATCTTGCTGAAGGAAAAAAGACATGAAAACAAAATATCCTAACACTTTAAGCATAATGTGCGCATTACTTTTTTTGTTGCCCCTTAGCCAGACCTAACTTAGTATTGTACAAGACAATATCAGTGGTTATACTAATCATTTACTAGTATTGTATGGCAGTACTATTTACCATAAATGTCAATAAATAATCGCCATTTAAGTTATAATTTTCCATAACAAACTTTTTAACTTGTTTCTGGATCCTATTAAGGTAAATAAATGAAAAAACTCCATTTGAACACTACAAGGCATTGGTTTATACGTGTTGCTTAAAACCTGTACATTTTGTTCATTTGTTTACAACTTTAGTTAAAGTTTGAAACAAAAGGCAAATTAAACAGATTTCTTAAACATGGTTACTTCACCAATAGATGTATATTAAATTAAATGAGATTCACATTTTATTTTCCATAAAAAACATATAAGTAGATATCTGAGCTCTTTCAAATCTTTTGTGGTAGAAATTTCCAAAAATTGCAAATTGAAACAGAAACAATGATCAATACTTTGAAAATTATGACAAAAACATATTAATACTGATAATAATACCATGCTGTACTCAACACCTTTTGTCCCACTACCAGAGCAGATTTAAATGGGCCAGCCATTTTTTTTGCTAAAATAGGACAAAAACATATCTGTACAATACAGTACAAATAAACGTTGTTGTTGTTGTTGTACACAATCACAGTACTATTATTATGTAATCATATGGAAAAAAATTAGAAGTGTGTGTAATACTTAGAAGGAACAAAGTCACAGTTGTCATCTCAGTCATGTCAGGGCCTTCCCTTTCCAGTTCATGCTTCATGCTTTGTGTAAAAAAAGATAAAGTCACACATTATCCAGGAGGCCTAAATGACCAGAGCTTAACCCAGTTGCATGAAGCAACCTGGCCCCGGTTGTTCAAAAGATGGATAGCACTATCCACCAGATAAATCACTATCCAGGGGATAACACAATTGGTTTTGTTAATACTTATCCACTGGATAGTGATTTATCCGGTGGATAGCGTTATCCACCTTTTGAACAACCAGGGCCAGGAGTATTGCTACTCCCCCAGCCCTGGATGGGATGCTAGTCTATCGCACCCCCAGCATTTTGTCACCAGTACCTGCTGCAGGTAAAATCCGGTCTCAGGTTAGATCAGTATTCAATCTAGATTAAATGTGTACCCAGGATTCAGGCAATCAAGGTAAGCAAACTCTAACCCCAGCACAAGGCTAACTCTAACACAAAGTTAACCATAGATAACTCTAATACACAGCTAAGTTAAACCCCAGTTAATGGCCTCAAACCATTGACGGTGGGATCTGAAGTCCAACGTACCTCCACTCATGCTTTAAGTGTATAAAGGGCAAATTTAGTCACAAATGGTTTTCCTTAAATTATCAAAAATTTCCTTCTTAACAATATAAAATTACTGAAGAAAAATTAAACTTAACCTCAATTCAGATTAATTTTGAGATTAATTATTAAGAACTTCCTTCTTAACAATACAAAATCATCACAAAATTACTGAAGAAAAATTAAACTTAACCTCAATTCAGATTAATTTTGAGACTTTTGCTTCTTAGAATTTCTTAATTTTTTTGAAAATATAATGACTTTAGGATTTTCTGGATCATCTTTGGAGACCTGTAGATCCACCTTGTCACCCTGTTGTACAATATACTCCATCAGAGAATTACTGCGCGCCAACGTAAAAGCAATGATATCCTTGACAATCAGAAGAGCCTGCTCTACCTGTTGTACATTCAACAGCTCCACACTGTGCCGCACCCCCATTATGTTCACACTAGTTTCCTTGTCGGCCTTAAAATGGGCAATCAACTTCTCCAAATCTCCTTGTATAGAGGCTCCTTCCATCTTGACGAAATTCATTCTCTCCGATATCACTCTAAAGAGGAAGATGGCTGTCTTGAGCGTGTCAGCCACTGATTCATTAAGGGTGTCAACCGACACCAAAGGATGGACGTCAAGGTGGAATTCGTACTCACCATCAACACTTCCATGGCTGAACCCAATTCTCATGTCTAGAAATAATAGACCAAATCAAAAAATAAGTCCTGCACTTTTAAGGTGATTCCATCAAAAAAGAAGTTATAATAATTAATTTTTTTTTTATAAATTTGGAGTTATTTAATACATTTTATTGTGAGCTTACCTGTAAAATAGCTTTTTAGCTAAGTGTGAACTCACGTTAATAAACTGTAATATGTTTGTAGTACATCAAAAATATATAACAAAAAGAGCAGGTCACCACGCCTGTTTTCACATTATAGGGCTCTTATATTTTTTTAACTACTTTTAATAGCTTGTGATGGAGAAAACAACCACTTATTTACTTAGCGAACTGAATCCTCTAACTGACGCAAGATATCATGTGTGGTAGTGATGTGCAATGCAATACTAGGGAATCACCTTTAATGCAAGTAACCCACCCCCTTCGGCCTAGGTTCCTGAACCAAAAACTTTAACTATCTATGGGTAAGCGAAAATCAACAGAAAAGAATCAACTTTATTTCTGGTACCAGGAGGCATGGAATCCAAGCACTTCACAAGTGGACGATCATGGTCCAAGCCCATAACCTGCTTGAAATCTTGTTCAGCATCCTTTAATAACTTCCACTCATGTAACAGTTTATCATATCTGCTCACAATGTCCTCTGCTCCAAGTTTAGTAAAGACTGCATTTGTTTCTAGAAGAAAATTAACATATTGAATTTTTTTAATAGAAATTCTAGTCATTGGCAAAGAAACTGACTGACTGACTGACTATCCAAACTGCCCTTTGTTCCATGGATCACTGATTAAGAATGGGAAATAATTAAAGATTATTGTTCCAGTCACTTAAAAATTTATAAAATATGGATCCACAGAACAAAGGATGGTAATGATGGTACAGGGGGGTAACCACTCTGCCCGTCCCCCACCCCCATCTTATCCAAGGGGTTTGTACAAATATACAAACTGCCCTTTGTTCCACGGATCGCTGTTTATTGTTCCAGTCACTTAAAAATTATAAAATGTGGATCCACAGAACAAAGGATGGTAGGAATGGAACTGGGGGGATGGGGTGGGTGAAGAAAAAAGGAAACATCAAGGAACCACTCTGCCGTACCCCCACCACCATCTTATCCAAGGTGTTTGTACAACTAACAGAACTCCAGCAAAACTCACGATCAGAGTTTCAAGCATTTAAACACAAGAGTTTATCCTTCTTATACCTTTGCATACCAATATAGTGTGAATTCCATGTTTATAGTGCTTTTTCATTGGTAGTCAGTTCCTGTGGGATTTTTGGGCAATTTGAATAGTTAACGACCGTAACTGACTAACTGACTCACTGTCTAGTCTAGCTAGAATGAGGCGATGAGAAGCAGAGAAAATGCATTTCCTTCATGTGCCATATTTTTCTCATCCATGCTTTGAATCCCCTGCTTCCTTTCCAATGCAGTGACAGTCCACTCCCAAATCTTGCAAAAAAGGCCTGATGGATCTAAAAAAAAATTTAGTCTCTCCAGTATTTTCATCCCCTCCTTCCCCGGACCCCCTTATTCACTCTGTCCCCCCTCCCTTGTTACAATGGAGTTTAGATTCACCACTCCCTGCACTGTATATGCCACCTTTGTGGTTTATGATACAAGATACCCCTCTGGTTAAAATGTTGTTAAAATGAGACTTACGTCGATTATTTGCCCAGATTATTTTAATATCCCTTGAGGGTCCATGTCTATGTTTATTTTTCTTTGAATCCCTTGTTACGTCCTTGGGCTCAGTTGTGTTAGCTTCAAGGGATTCCACCAGCTGGGCTGCAAATGCTCCTGAAGAAACCAGCATTTGCTTCTCCTAGATACAGAAGGTATATGTACAATGAAAGTGGTTCACAGTTTTCTCATTTCAAATGAAAGAGAAGCAAGCGAAAAAAAAAATGGTTTGGACTGTTAATCAGGCATCTTATGCAGGAAAAATACAGTAAAATGGAGGGCTGTGATTAGTAGCTTGCAGCAGGTTATTATGGCCAGCAATTGCAGTGAAGATAATGTGTAACTTAAAGTTTAAAAGTAAATAAAGGACGACAATCATGGGAGGCCATCTTGAGTTTATGACCACCTATTTTCCTTGTGTAGGCGGAAACTTCAAACTTAATGACAACCCTGAAGGTAAGGTGTTTGGTAAGCAAAAAATCAACAAATTATGTGCTTGATTGCATTCTACATATGGGTTTTCTATATATGATGAAATCATTTTCCCTTTGCTTGCAGTCCTCATAACTACAGTAAAGTCTTCGTTGTGACTGCCACATACTAATATTATTAGTGTACTGACATATTGTTTGGTAACCAGCATGATGATAAACCTACTGTAATAACCTTCAACCTACACGGGAAAGAAAAAAACGATGCAACTTAAGGAATTCCGATTTTACTCTACCACGCTTTAACACTATTAAATGTGGGAAAAATTCTTTGAAATATTTTGGGCCTTTTTTTGTGGTCCAAGTTGACCAAGGAGGAACGTGGTTTGGATAGTGTGAGTACTTTTAAAGTGCCTATGAAATGAAATTTTCGACCCATTTTTTATACATGTTCCACTGATTCATAATTTTCCAATTTAACCCATTCACTCCTGAGAATTTTTTACGTTTTTGAGCGATTTTCTGCATTCACACGCCCCATAGGATTTCGTGACTCCATATTTAAAGTTACCATTGAAAGTGCTGCTGTTCTAAAACACTGAAGGCTCGAGTTTACTGGAAACGTCATTGTGACGATCTCATTTTGCTTGGTTGATTTGCAATAAAGGGTCCAATATGAATTATCTACGATTTTTGGTAAGTTCACAGCCATTTTTCATCTTTAGTAGCTGCCTGATGAGCATCATTTAAAGCTTGGAGGTAGTTCAGAGTCCACTTCTCAATGAAGCAAGTTAGGTGTTGTACTTCGTTTACGAATTTGGCTTGTTGCTCGTTGAACTGGAAAAATGGCCGCCTGGAAACGAAGTGGCTTTGGGACTCGACTCTGGATGAATTTCTCGACCTACCGCGGCATATTTTGGAAGTTGTGACCACAGGAGAATACAACAAGCGCGAAATTTCGGCGGTGGGTCGGAGTGGCTGTGGACTTAGTATAAATATGAAATGTGTGGGGAAAGAATCGAGCGCTGTCAAAATTTTTGGCTTTTTCCCAGCATGCAGTGCGGTGGTGATATTGAAAATCGAGTCAAGGTCAGTATGCATTAGAACGAGAGGCTAAAGCTCGGCCCGAGCAACAAATAAGAGCAAAAAAAATCACTGCTAAGCTAGGACTAGGACTGAATTTTGCTGTGAATGTTGACTTTTGGGTTTGCCATGATGATTTGAATAAAAAAAAACTTAAGGCAAAAACGTGATTTTTGTTGTTTTTCTATGACGTTAAAAAGGGTCATTTTTGTTATTGTCCAAATTCAAACGCTGATATTCTGCAAAAATCGCTGACTTTTTTGTGTTTATTGGGTATCTCAATTTGAGGGACTTTCTAGTCAATGCTCAAAACTGCTAGTTAGGGCAATGTTCGCGCGATTGAGAAAGTTGCAATTTTTTAAAGCAGTGGAGTATTGTACGGCCGGTTTTGGCCGGTGTAGGAGCGAATGGGTTAAACAAAAAAATTATTTTTCTTACTGTTGATAGTTTTGATTCTTAAACCACTCAAACAAAAAACTCTTAAGACCAGCAACATGTCATCACTATTTTATTTGAAACCAGGCATATGCATCAAGATCTGGGGGGGAGGGTACTAGTTGTAGGGCAATATTTAGTATAAAGGTGAAAGTTGCATAAAAGCCAACTTCAAGGGGTGGTGATTTTAAAAACTAGACAAGAAAGGTGGAGTTAGAACAGCTAGTGATAGTTAGTAGTCGAGGGTCAGTTCATCTAGGGTGATCAAGTTTGATACTATTGCCTATCACGTGACCTGGCCAACCCTAAACCTGGGACCTAACCCTAAGTTAGGCATGGTCCTGAGCTAAGTTACCCCCTACCCTAGAAATTGTTCTAACCCTAGAATCTTAACTCTAACCCTAGATTTGAACTATCCTTAACCCTAGCTTTTGCCGGGGGGTGTCAAAAGCCCTGGTCACGTGACCGCCATTTTTCTTGATTAACCCATTCACTCCTGAGAATTTTTATGTTTTTGAGCGATTTTCTGCATTCACACGCCCCATAGGATTTTGTGACTCCATATTTAAAGTTACCATTGAAAGTGCTGCTGTTCTAAAACACTGAAGGCTCGAGTTTACTGGAAACGTCATTGTGACGATCTCATTTTGCTTGGTTGATTTGCAATAAAGGGTCCAATATGAATTATCTACGATTTTTGGAAAGTTCACAGCCATTTTTCATCTTTAGTAGCTGCCTGATGAGCATCATTAAACTTGGAGGTAGTTCAGAGTCCACTTCTCAATGAAGCGAGTTAGGTGTTGTACTTCGTTTACGAATTTGGCTCGTTGCTCGTTGAACTGGAAAAATGGCCGCCCGGAAACAAAGTGGCTTTGGGACTCGACTCTGGATGAATTTCTCGACCTACCGCGGCATATTTTGGAAGTTGCGACCACAGGAGAATACAACAAGCGCGAAATTTCGGCGGTGGGTCGGAGTGGCTGTGGACTTAGTATAAATATGAAATGTGTGCGGAAAGAATTGAGCGCTGTCAAAATTTTTGGCTTTTTCCCAGCATGCAGTGCGGTGGTGATATTGAAAATCGAGGCAAGGTCAGTATGCATTAGAACGAGAGGCTAAAGCTCGGCCCGAGCAACGAATAAGAGCAAAAAAAATCACTGCTAAGCTAGGACTAGGACTGAATTTTGCTGTGAATGTTGACTTTTGGGTTTGCCATGATGATTTGAATAAAAAAAACTAAAGGCAAAAACGTGATTTTTGTTGTTTTTCTATGACGTTAAAAACGGTCATTTTTGTTATTGTCCAAATTCAAACGCTGATATTCTGCAAAAATCGCTGACTTTTTTGTGTTTATTGGGTATCTCAATTTGAGGGACTTTCTAGTCAATGCTCAGAACTGCTAGTTAGGGCAATGTTCACGCGATTGAGAAAGTTGCAATTTTTTAAAGCAGTGGAGTATTGTACGGCCGGTTTTGGCCGGTGTAGGAGCGAATGGGTTAAGTTATGGTCAATCTATACTTTTTCTTTCCTCAAAGTTGGCCTATATGAGCCAAAAATATGGGACAAAAAGCACGGCCAAAATATGCAAATCAGGACTTGTGACGTCAACAGTTGTACAGACCTTCGTAGTCAACATGGTAGTCAAAACTCATCGTCGGAGGACATTTCCAACTGACCAAAACTGCAAAAATATAGCTAAAAAAGTGGTTTGTTTACGAGTAATACTGAAAAGTCTGAAAACGACACCACATTTTTGGCATTTTTGCACAACTGATGACGTCACCATGTTATTGGCTTCTGCTTCTGTTTTTTCTGCCGTAAGGATCAGTTTGCCGGTTTTTTTGTTTCACTTCAAGTATTAATACTGATCTAGGTCTGGAAACCCAGATCCGGCCATTCTCAACGGTTTATTGCAGTGTTAGTCCATTCTATGTTTCTTTTTTTACTAGTTCCAGGCCCCAGGACACGAAAAGTTCATTTTTGACCAACTTTGGACATCAGAAAAAATACTTTTCGTTGCTTGACCATAACTTAAATTGGAAAATTATGAATCAGTGGAACATGGACTTCAATTTTTTATTATAAAAAACAGGTCGAAAATTTCATTTCATAGGCACTTTAAACGTCGGATAAGGAAAGGAGACTTAACGCACTTAATTGAAGACGGGACTTGCAAGAACTGCTATTTATGTCATAGTTGTAATTTAGGAAGATAATTGATCATAATTATGTGATTAGGGTATGTTTTTTGAATACGTTTTTAACTAGGGTTTATTAGAATTAGTTTTTAACTAGAGTTTTATTTAGAATAAGGACTTCAATTTTTATAAAATTTTAATGTTTATCTTTAATGTTTTTTAATTAGTGTCACCAATTAGTGTGAGTATAACACTAGAACGATTGATACTTAAATAAAGTTTACTTATGTAATTAGTTGTACAAAAATTGCCTGCAGTAAAATAGTTAAGGTACTCATTGAGTATGAGTATGGGCAGCGCAAAGACCACATAGAGCAAGATGGAGGACAAACTGGATTCTAGAGGCACTGAAATCTAGCCAAGGGCTCAGTCACTAGGTATGAATACCCCTGGTGACCAGGAGCGATGAGTGGTGGGTGTATTAACAGGCTACTTAGTTAAGCTGAGCAAAGATGCACTGTAGATGTTACCATTTAAATAATATTTGTAATTGACCAATCAAGGCTTTGGAAATCATTTGATTGCCCAATTTTTTTGGCGAGTTCGATTATGTTTAGTTATATTCCGTGCATCGAAATAATTCGAACGTCATTATGTTCGATTAAGTTCGATTGTCTTCGATTACTGAATTTTTGATTTGATATCCCGGGATGTGTACATGCAGCTCAGTACAGACAGGCAAACCAACATGAATCTTCCGGGTTTTTTCCTTAACTGGAGACTGTTCGTTAAAAAATTAAATGTCAACAAATTAAAGTCGTTAGAAGACAAAGCCATAAAAAATATCATTAGCACTGAATAACAAATTATAAGTGATTAAGTTAAATGGCAAATAATTTTGTGAATGCTAAATGCTTTGATTTTCACGACTGTTTTAAATTTGAGGTTACTCAAGCCGGGCCGCGCCGCCAGCAAATCAGATCGTAAATTACAGATGAGTTAGCAACAGCCTTGCACAAGAACTGAAAAAGTAGCGCTATGTGAAAAGAAATCGCATGGCGGACTGCAAATGGCAAATCTTGGCTGGAACTTTTTAATCTGATTAAATATTTAGATTTTTCTCCCGTTAAAATACAATCAATTTTCTTTCAAATGGTTCATTTCCTTACCTCTCCTTTCCCAAACAATTTTCCATAGCAGCAAATGCAGAAGTATTGTTCCATGTTAACCCATTTTAAGTTTGAAATGCTCAGTGCACCGTAAAGAATGCTTCAGAACAAACATTCTCCTGTCGTTCTTGAGAACTAGCACCCAGTTTCCAGTAGTGAAACTCGGTCAGGCTGACCCTCAATGACCTTTTGCACAGGTATACCAGGATTAATGAACTGCCGTGCTGCGTCGGTGGCGAGTGAAACATGAAAACTTGGTTTTATCAGCTGAGTTGATAACCGGGTAATTTGGCCACCGAAAAAAAGATTAAAAAAGGTTATTTCAAACGCTAGTCCTTTGTCACAGCGTCGATTCGTTAGCGCTCGAAAAGTCAGGGCTGGCGCTCGAAACGTCAGCTCTTTTATAAATCTTACTACCATTACTATAAAGTCGGACACATCCGAGCTGGACCACACACATCACAATACCTACGTTCTCAAAGGGCGTTCATTTCGTTGGTGTTCGCCGCTCCTGCATCTGACTTGAGTGTATCCACGAATTCGCAGCCCTTTTTCTACTATACAGTCAACTCTCGTTTAAGCGACCACCCGTGGTGTAGGAAAAAGTGCAAGTCAGTAAGTGGTCGCTTTGTTTACAAAGTGGTCGTTTAATTTAGAGAGAGTTGACTGTACTGACGCGATGAAACTTGATCCGAATTTAATATCTTTATCCATTGTGTGTATAACTCGGGCGGGTCAGTTGTGTATTACTGACCTATTACTCGATCAGTTGTGTGTACTGACTCAGGCAGTTGTGTGTATAACTCGGGCACTGTGCGGCATAACTCGGTCAGTTGTGTGCCACTCGGTCAGTTGTGTGTATACTGACTCAAACTCGCCGTAATCCCAAAGTCTAAAGTATGATCTAAAGTAAATCTAAAGTATGATTTGGAATTGAGGTTAAGGTTGTTGCCTTTTGTTTACCATAAACCAAACCTTATGGTAATTTGAATATTACTTGGCCAAAATGCAACTTGCAGTCCTAATATTGTTAGTATTTTTTATTTTTTCCTTTTCCACACTTTACAGCCGTTTTTCAGATCCTTGGTATACAGCTCAGCTGTTCAGTACCGACATCCATAACAGAGCCCCGCTTTTGCTCGGGGATGGAAGCGGAATAACAGGGTCCGGAAGGAGGGGGAGGGGAGGGGAGGTCTGGATCCCGAATCACGGGCTATTTTTTTTGTGAAGTTCAAGCAAGTAACCGTGGACGACAATCCTGCTGGTGTACGTTGAATCAAACTAGTGATCTGATCGGTTTAACAAGTGAAAATATAGTATAGAAGCAAAGACCGATACAACGTAGGTATAAAAATGTTTAAAGGTGTACGAAATATAGTACACCTTAAAAAATTTTATCTACTGTATGGGTCTTTGCTTCTATACCAATTTTTTTTTGGGAAATTTCCGAATCACGTACTGTAGCTTGGGCGCGGGGAGGGACGGGGTCATGTTAAAAATATAAAGAGGCTATCCATAAAATTATTCACCCTCCCCCAACTACAGTCAAACCTGTATATAACGGTCACCCTTGGGAAATGGCCAGGTGACCGTTATATACAGGGTGACCGCTATATACAGGTTTCCTTTAAACTCTACTGGAAGTTAATGAATAACGTTTTTATATGGAAATAATCAATCAATTTACATTTTATTGACAACAACAATTAACAGCAACGTTCAAAATACGAGTTAAAGGCCCCTAAAATGTCCGTGGAGGAAAATAAAAATAATAAAGAGATAAAATGTCTGATAGAAGACCATAGAAGAGGAATTTGACGCGGAGCGCTCTCATGGTCTATAAAACAACAGCTGTCAACTTGACAAGTACAGTGTAATTATCAAGGAACTACGCAGAATTCGAAAGTGAATATAGTTTGGTACGGAAAATACGGGTGTTAGTTCGAAGAAAGAAACTACTGTGATTGTTTGAAAGCGATATGACCCGCTTCCGAGAGCAGAACATCGGCACTTTTGTTGCTATCTGTCGCAACCATGTGTCGGACGCAGGCGATGACGTGTATTTGACATGCATTTGTAGTTGTATTTCGTATAACGCAACACGGCGTTATCTTGATTTCTTACAACTACCAATCAACGTCGACAACAAACTTTTTAATACACTATTTCTTCCAATTTTAACATATTGTTCCGAAGTGTGGGGCATCTATGACAAATGTGATAATAACAGCTGGGAAAAGGATCCTATTGAGAAAACACATATTTATTTTTGTAAGATGTGTTTAGGGGTAAACAAACGTTCACCAAATGTAGCATCTAGAAATGAACTTGGAAGATTATCTTTAAAATTACAAATTTCAATGAATATTCTTAAATTTTGGATTCATCTTGAAAATCAACCTCCTGATAGTATCGCTAAACTTTGCTTAAACATGTCTGACAAAATGGCTCAAGAAAACAAAACTGGTTTGATCAACAGGATTAATCTGTTATGTACACAACTGAATATTGACAAGAAATCAATAGATTTGATCAACCCATCTACTTTCTTATTAAAGGCAAAAAGCAATTTGTTAGTAAAACTCAAAAATCATCAACTCAATCAAATAAATTTAAATAAAAAACTTAAATTTTACTCCACTTTCAAAAATGAAACAAAACACTCCGATTTCATCAATCATATTAAGAATCCTGAACATAGAAGAATAACGTCTAAATTCAGGATAGGAAATCACAACTTAAGAATTGAAAATGGAAGATTTACAATCCCTAAAACTCCTGAAAACCTCAGAATTTGTAATCACTGTGATCAAAATTCAGTTGAAGACGTAATGCATTTTTTATTTGATTGTAAATTATATAATGACCTTAGAAACACTCTTTTTATAAAGACTATTGAACGAAACAAATTATTTACAAATTTTAGTAAACACGAAAAACTGTTTTTTCTTTTCAACAACACTGACCAATTTATTAGCAGGATAACTGCTACTTTTATATTTCAAGCAACTGAAAGAAGAAACAATCATAACTAGAAATTATCATTATCATGTTATTATTTGCTTTTCTTCTTCATTAATTATTAGCTTTATAATTGTTTATTACAATTATTTAACTTTAGGTAACACCATGTATAGAAATGGTAATACTAAATAAAGTTGTTGTAATTGTTGTAAAAATATTTGTGTGCGACCCCTGCCCTGGTAGCTACAATTTAATGAGTTGTTGAATAAAGCTTATCATGATTGGCTAATGGTTTGATCGTAATCCAATTTGGTGACCGTTATGTACAGGTAAAAAATAATGAAATTGTGGATTCGGGAAGTCTAAAGGGTGACCGCGTCCTTTATATACAGGTGACCGCTTTATACAGGTAAACTTTACAGTAAATATAAGGCACGATTTTCGGGAAGTTGTTCGGTGACCGTTATATACAGGATGACCGCTATATACAGGGCCGTTATATACAGGTTTGACTATAAATACCATTTCTCCATTTCTGCTATTACACGAGGGGGTTCCCTAGGTAACGGAAGTGTTTGAAAGCCTTGCCATCCGTCTTTACAAGCAATACCCCTCCCCTCCCCCCCCCCCCCCCCCCCCCCCCCCACCCTGCTTCCTTACAGGTAGCATAACATTTGGCTCGGTTACAGTAAACAAAGGCCACGTGTCCAGATTGTTTACAATTAGATTGTTTTGATACATTGTCCAAAACCACTGATGCGTTCGTTTCTCGGAAATACAAGTCAAGCTAAGTGGCTTGGAAATTCCCGGAAAACAATTACGTCGTTTTAATCAAAAAAAGGGCTTAGCTAAGCAACTTTATTGAACGAACTACCCAGGAATACAAAAGTTTACCCTCGCCTTCCAGCTAACAAGCAGATATATTTTTTGTTCGAGGGATAAAAAGAAAGTGAAGTTTATCATATCATCGCGAAGATCAAACGGGTGTTTGGTACGTACTGTATTATACACTGATTATAAAACCTTGTTGGATCGAAGTTCAACGCGACTCGTCTTGGGTGTAAAACTACAGGTTTTCCTCCCTACTCTTTTAAATTTCAGGAACCAGCTATCATGGAAGTCGATGAAAGCGACGAAAATTCGTCAGCCTCCGAAACCGAAACTGAACTCAGGCCGGAAGATGCAATCAGCGCCCGCCCGTACCAAGTGGAGTTGCTTGAACGCGCCAAGGAAAGAAATACGATCGTTTGTCTCGGTACGGGAACAGGCAAAACATTCATAAGTGTTATGCTTATAAAGGAACTCGCTCACCAAGTTAGAGAAACCTACAAAAACGGCGGGAAAAGAACTTTCTTCCTTGTTAATACAGGTATAGATAATTTCTTTGTTTACGTTTTAGAAATGCTAGGGGGATAGGGTAGGGGTTTGTGTGTGGGGGGAGTGGGGGAGATAATGCAATGGCGGCAGTTCTAAATAATTTAATCACCGCGAGTTTATGTTGTAGTTGTACTTTTATGTCAGGAGCTTGAGCTACGGGAAAAACTACTTTTTGTGATATTAATAAGCTCTGAATGCTATATTGTCCTTTATGATCTGATAAATTATGCACCTATCATGTTTAGCCCAAGGATGGGGGGGGGGGGGGGGGGGGGACACCAGGGGAATTTGACATTTTTTCATAGCAGAATGTCAATTTCCCCTCCCTTGAGCAGCAGCACTTTTTGGGTCAAATTCCCGCCCCTGGGGTACTTTTTTTTGCATCAGACGTAGCCATATTACAGCTTACATGTATGTATTACAGAAGAAACAATGCAACAACACTTTTATTTTTTGTTCTATCTTAGCATATGAAATACCTACAGGTTGGTCTTTCACAAGGTCCTCATTACAATATATCTCTCTCACATGGTATCAACTGCAATACATAAGATGCAGTGCTAGAACATATCATCAACCCCTGCTGCAGGGCACATTAAGCACAGACTTAGTGATACCAGTTATGACAATAAGAGTCAAACTATCCACAAGGTTGGGCATTCCATGCATGCATGCAGATCAGGAAAGAAATTTACATGTACATGAATATGCAACGATATGCAAAACATGTTTTATAACCACAAACAGAAGCACCAAACACTTTTTATAAAACCAGCTGAAGGAATTAAAAACAACCGATGCATGTCTTTTATAAAAAGAGATTCAAGCGAATTGTCTTACTTTTCTTTCATCCATGGTGCAAAGAATGAAGAGGAGCATTTCTGATATAATTTCCCATGGACTTCTGGGTATTTTCCAAGATGGCAGAGTATCCAAGATGGTGGGTTACTCGTTTTCAGGCTCCCTCCGTTTTTCTAAAATGGCGGCTCTGTCAAATTCCCTTCCCAGGGGCATCGGTATATGTCAAAATCCCGTCCCAGGTACCAGTCTTCAATGTCAATTCCCCTTCCCAAACACTTTTTATAAATCCAGCTGAAGGAATTAAAAACAACCGATGCATGTGTGATCTTTTATAAAAAAGAGATTCAAGCGAATTGTCTTACTTTTCTTTCATCCATGGTGCGAAGAACGAAGAGGAGCGTTTCTGATTCCCATGGACTTCTGGGTATTTTAGAAGATGACGGAGTATCCAAGATGGCGGGTTACTCGTTTTCAGGCTCCCTCCGTTTTTCTAAAATGGCGGCTCTGTCAAATTCCCTTCCCAGGGGCATCGGTATATGTCAAAATCCCGTCCCAGGTACCAGTCTTCAATGTCAATTCCCCTTGGTCGCCCGCCCCCCCCCCCCCCCATCCTGGGGCTAAACATTGATAGGTGCATTATGCTTGAAGTTTTATTTTGACATTTTGCTGCATTTTGTGAATCGAGACATGTGGCCTCTATGAATCATCTTTCTATTATTTTTTATTCAGTGGATGAAGTTCTAAAGTGTAAACAATTGAATGGAATTTTTCTATGATTAAGTTCTAAAGTGTAAACAATCAAATGAAATCTACTAATCAGTGGTTTCCTGTGATGGGATTTGATTGTAAAGTGTACACAATCAAACAAAATTTATTGAGCAGTAAGTTTATTTTTCTGTGATTGTATTCATTGTTAATTACTCCGATTCCAGAAAAAACCGGAAGTTGCATGGAAGTGAGGCTTAGTAGCCCTTGCGGGATGTTTGAAATATAAACATGGCGGACGATCAAGTCGATCTTGCTCCAGAAGACATCCCTGGTGCTAGCTTTAGTGAAGAAGAAATAGGAAAATTGACCGTTAGTCAACTAAAGTTTTGGCTAAAATGCCGCCGTATAAATCAAAATGGTAATAAAAAGGAACTTTTCGAAAGGTAGGTGTTCGTATGTCATCCTTCGATCAGCTGTTAGCTGTTGATTTATAACTTGCTGTTTAGGCACAATTTTGGTTTCATATAAAATTTGCTTTCTCAGGGTCAAGAACCTACAAGCAATGAAAAATCTAAAAATATACGACCCTGACCCAGAGAAGAGCTTCACTAAAGCAAAGTTAGCGAGACTGAATGAAGAACTGAGGGAAAATGGAGAAACCGCGAGTGATGCAGCAAACCACTTCAAGAACTTTCCCACCGGTGATTCAGCATTTGCTGATGATTTCACTGTCCTTCCCGCGTTTGTTCCGACTGATAGTCATTAGAACACCTAAAGAACTGTGGAAAGGACACCAGGAAATCAGCTGATGCCATTGCCGAGTTTGCAAGCTCTAAAGGGCTTAGAATGCTTTCATTTGTTCACGACGTCCAAGTCTGTGCGAGTCCGAATTCCGAGGATGATGTTATTTACCTAAGTAGAGCGCTTTGCTGGGCCTCCTATAGGAAATCTGTGAAACACAAAGTCAAAATGGTAGTTCAAAGGAACGGCAAACCCAAAATTCTTGCTGCCGAGTGTGACAAAAATATGCCCAGCCAGAAAAAGTGGCTGTTGCTGCCATGTAATGGCGGTAATCTGGAAACTGGATGAAATATGCAGAAAAAAGGAAGTTCAACCTGCTGATAACCGCAGCTGTACCTCCAAACCTGGGAAATGGGGAATGCCAGGAAAAAGGACTGTACAGCATAATCCAATCATGTCACAGAAACTTCTTAAACCCCGCCATTCATCAGATATCCGGGGAAGAAAGCGACGAGGTGTCTATCCCACCCTGTTCGATCCAAGACCACCAAAATCGCGTAAGTTAGACCTAGAATCTGTTCAAAAATTGAAACAAAATGTACAGAAAGTAAATCCTGCTGTTCCATTTTCGAAAATGATCCCTGATGCGGATAGCATCAAGTTAATTGACACAATAGTTGGAGAGGTTGCCTATGGTTCTGCACTTCACGTGCAACTCAAAGAGTGTGGCACAGTCATTCAAGACAATGATAGTTGTATCTCTTCTAACTGTCCACCTTCAATTTCAAGTTGCGAAACAGAAGTTGGTGATATAGTTGAGGGAAGGGAGGAAATGAGATATCATAAGAACACTGTTTTTCAAATAATATCACCAGTAAAAGAACACCCAGTGTCTCTACATGAAATACATAATCGTTGTGACAGAATTAAAAGAAGCCTTTTCAAGACTGAAGATGAAATTGCTGAAATAGAGTCTCAGACAAGAACACAGTCTGCTTGCCAAGAATGGTATAAACACAGGTTTGGTAGAGTACGTGACAGCTTCAAAGAGTTACAGGGTTGGATGCACTCACTTTAGGTAGGGACTTGCCCTACTAAAATAATCAAAGAAGTCCTAAATTATGACAACAACTATCAGTCACAGGCCATGAGAGATGGCTTAAGGAATGAGCAACTAGTGATAGACAGGTACATTGAAATGATGCACAAGCAGGGACACACACAGGCCACAGTAAAAAAATGTGGTTTCTTTATTGAAAAAGAAAAGGGAATTTTGGGTGCCTCTCCAGATGTACTCTGATAACAAATCCAAGCAAGAGTGATCCACATGGAATTTTTGAAGCTAAGAATATCATTGTCAAGGATGGTGAGAGCCTGAAAGATGCTCTTATGCGGAAATCTATATGCAAAATGTCTGATGCCGGTGTACTACATAGTCAACAAGAATCATATGTACTTTTATCAAGTACAACAGCAACTGTATGTTAATTGTCAAAAGACTTTGGGGTGTCCTTGCAATCCTTGGAAGTAATGGAGAATTTTTTTGCACAGAAATTCCCTTTGAGCCAGAATGGTGGAAGAAGAAACAAAAGAACATTGAAGAATTTTATGATGCATATATCATCTATGAGTTAGCTTAACCCCAAGCTCAAAGATGGCCTATCTAGGTATACTTTTAAGTGATCACTAACAATCAGATTTGTATAATATTCATGTTTCATATTTGACATGCACAGTGAGAAAGAATGCAAACACTTGTTGTACTTTGATTATGGTAATTGACAATTGAATTTTAAAACCTTGATTCAAAAGGAACTGCATCTCCAGAATCATAGAAATTTAACATAACTGCAACTTCAATATTTTAACCCTTGACAATAAGTTTTTGTATCTTAGGATTTTAACATTTTCCAGTGAATGGTACTTTTAAATCTTTAAAACTGTTAACATGTTAATGCAGGCTTTTGCCAGTTTACTAGCAGACAGCTCACTGTCCAGAGCTGATTTACCACTCCACATAAACTTAATGGCACAACACCGTCAAAGATGTGCCAACCCTTGATTCTCCGGATGGCCCTTTCGACATGGATTCTCAAATTGGCAATTCTCATAGTTTCAAAACATTCTTTCTTAGAAAACTGTTCAGATTTACTTTGTCGTTTGGGAGGAATGAAAAGTGTAACCTTCTTTTTTGCCAGTAAATCCTGAATGTCAAATCCACGATCAGCCATAATCAAATCATTTTCATCCAAGAAGTCAACAAAAGAACTGCATTTTACAATCTCCTTGTCAGATATATATACTTCCTCCATACAAGCTACTCACAAATGTAATCCAAACATTCGGGGAAATCCCCACAAGACCTTTGAATGTGTTGTGGGACTTGTATTCAGAATAAAGTTCACTTTGTTTCTCAAGGTCTTGAGGGGTCTGGCATTTTATTTCTGTGCAGTCTAATATTATGCATCTTATGTTTTCAAATTCCCCCTTAAAAACTTCAGGTAGATGCTGTTTAATCTGCTCTTTAGACGACCATATTGGCAAGCTTCCTAACATCAAATATAGATAATTAGCCCATGTTATAGTTATATCTGAAACAACATCTGGTTCTGAAATACTAAACCTAAAAGCAAGGTCACGCTCAAATAACCCAAGTCTTAAACGAGTTAGAAAAAGCCAAAACTCGTCAATCGGTTGCAACCTTCTGGAACAACCAACATTGCTTCCAGGAAACCTCTTTTCTTTCCCTGCAATGAATGGAAAGCAGTCTTCAAAATTAACAGAATCAGTATTATCACGTACATAACTGAAATATGTTAATTTTGAGGCATTAGGCTCAACATATTTCCAGAATTCTAGTAAGTTGCATAATCAGGGAATCCAGTATAAAATTGTATATCTTCATTACTACTTAAAAATCGTTCCAGACCAAACTTGGAAATCCTCTCCTTAGCTTTACATTCTTGTAATTCATGAAGGAGCCTTTCATTTTCCATCTTCATTTCTTCTACCCACTTTTCAAGTGTTGGCGGACCGAAAACAACAGAGTCGTTTTGGAAATTTTCAGTTTCACTGTGGTGTTTGCTTTCATGAGCGCTCTCTCTTGTTAACCCAGCTTCAGATTTCTCACATCTCAACTTCAGCCGTTTCGCTCTACACGGCGATTCTTCATCCACTTTTGTCCAAGCAAAAACCGATGGCACGGTTCCCGATTTTAAGTCTTGTCTATGACCAGTCAGACTATGTTTAAAATCCGTCGGTAGGAAGTGTTCGGAACAACAGAACTTGTTTTCTACAGTGGCAAAGAAGGCATCTCCTCTTTTCATTCGAATTTCCCACTTCTTCCTTTGTTGTGTGTCCGATGGAAACTCATGAAATGATAGATCAGGTCTATTTTCACTTCGGTTATTACAGCTTGCTGCTGCACAGCATTTGTGACCAAGCTTTTTCTCTAAGTTGTTCATAATTTGCTCCGGTGAAGTAGCTTTATATTTGCCAACAACTCCGCTTCCGTTTGCAATTGTTTCGTCCATTGTTTCCACTGATTGCAGGTTCTTGACCCTGAGAAAGCAAATTGAGCAAATTTTATATGAAACCATGTGCTTAAACAGCAAGTTTAAAATAAACAGCTAACAGCTGATCGAAGGATGACATACGAACACCTACCTTTCCAAAAGCTCCTTTTCATCGACCGCCATGTTTATATTTCAATACCGCGAGGGCTATTAAGCCTCACTTCCATGCAACTTCCGGTTTTTTCTGGAATCAGAGTATTGACTAAAGTCTGAAAGAGGTAAGCATTTTTTAATCCAACATTTCTAATTTTTTTATTTCAGTTCCTTTAGCCAGTCAGCAGGCCAAGGTGATTGAAAAACACACAGATTTAAAGGTTCAGCATTATGTTGGCGAAATGGGAGTTGACTTCTGGGACAAAAATATATGGCAAAAAGAGTTTAATGAAAACAATGTTCTCGTTATGACCGCTCAGATTTTCCTTGATCTTTTGCATCATGGTTATATTAAGCTTGCACAAGTCAATCTTCTGATTTTTGATGAATGCCATCATGCTAAGAAAAATGACCCGTACAAGCAGATCATGCAGTTCTTTGATGACTGCAAAAAAGATAATTATCCAAAGGTCATGGGGTTAACAGCCTCTGTGGTGAATAAAAAAGTGAAATCATGGAATATTGAATCTGAAATAAGGGAACTGGAACGCACCTTGAGGTCAACATGTGAAACCAGCCATGGTGAAGAGGTTGAGAAGTTTGCAGCGAAACCAAGGGAAGAGGTCATGACATTTTCAAATGGCATCGTTGATGACAACACAAGCATCTTAATTCAAATTATTCAAGATATTTTAAGTCCAGGGATGGAGTTTCTTGGAAACTGTAAGGTGTTGCGCGATCGTGAGGGACTGTGGAATGCACACTGGTATGCAAAGTTTGCACTAAGGGAGTGTCAGGAGACATTGTTGGAGTTAGGCCCTTGGGCTGCCTGTAAAGTTGCAGAGTACTTAATCAAGGATCTAGGTATGGTCTTAAAACTGGTATTATAAAATGAACAAGATAATGTTTAAGTGCTTTAGCCTCCTAATAAGGCATTATTTGGGTTAATTGTTACCCAAAACTCCAGTCCCCACTAATGTATTATTACTTGAACCAGAGGCAACAGTTCAAGTTGAAAATCTGACATGCTTTACCACTTAAAATCACTGATATGCCTCAACAAAATAGAATTGATCCACTTAAAGTCTGAGATCAATGTGTTTTTTTAGACAGGGCATGCATGTTTCAAGACAGCAAAGAGGGGCGGTTGTTCTGCGAGTTTAGTGCAACCCAGTTGAGACAGCTACAAGGCGTCTATCGCAATTTTACATCTACCACTGGCAGTGAAGACCCTGGCAGCAATGGAGAGTTCTACATCATGCCCAAACTGCGGAGGCTTTTGGGTGTTTTAAAAGAATATGGAAATTCAAAATACAGTGGTGAGAAATTTCAATGCCAATAATCCTAATGGTAATAAATAAAACAGGTTCAAATTTCTTATCATATGACATAATAATACCTGGATTACTTGAATTTTCTTCAGTAATAGCTATTCCTACCCTCCTATTGGTCACCTTGTCTAATTATATTCCCCTTCTAGATGCATGGGAGCTGTTCAAAACAATTGCCCCTTAAACTTGCCTTTGTTGGTATAATATTTTGTCCCCTTTAAAGGCAAACAAAAATGATAGTCACCCCTGATTATTTTGTACCCCCACCCCACTCCCCCTACCTAAGGATGATGGCTTGGCTGTATAGCCCTTACAAAATTAAAGGCTTATAATATTTTAGGGTCAAAATGTCTGTATGCAGGATAACTAATTTAGTGCACCTCTTCATTTAAACCAAAACCAAAGTAATCACTCTGACCAATCACAACAGACGCAGACAATCCAATGAACCAATCAGAACTCGAATCAAATATATGAAACCAGTGCCAAGCGCGAGATTAAAACTAAATAAAACGTGTGTGAGTAATTAAGTCACAATAATTTTGGTTTTACTTCTGATTCATCAAGAAAGTGGCGCAGGATACCACTCTATTGTTAACAATAACTGCAGTGATTAATTTATAGAATCCGAAGAAGAGAACAAGCTCTGTGGCATAGTGTTTGTGGAAAGGCGATACACAGCTGTGGTACTCAGTGAACAGATCAACATTGCCGCCAGATTAGATCATGAACTCACCTTCATCAAAAGCAAGTTTGTGATCGGACATGGAACAGGAGCGAGAGTGAACTACTCCACAGTAACAGAAATGAACTTTAAAAAACAGGAGGAAGTGCTGCAACAGTTCAGGAAACATGAATTCAACCTTTTGATTGCAACTTGTGTTGTGGAGGAGGGGTTGGATATTCCAAAGTGTAACGTGGTTTGCCGTTTTGATTTTCCAAAGAGTTTCCGCTCTTATGTGCAATCAAAGGGCAGAGCTCGTGCTAAAGATTCCTGCTACTATATCCTTGTAGATCAGGAAGAGCAGATGGAAAAGGAAGGCGAATTGGAGGTAGCTAATCTGTAGATAAAGAATGTTACTATTGTACTATTTTAAGGCCCCATCCACAATAATGCCTTTTTGTTTGAAAACAAAATGTTTGTACGTGTTTTCAGCTATCATCCAATCTTAATCAATCGAAATCCTAGAGTTCCCCTCAAGTCGAGAAAGGAATTTTTCGGAGCGCACAAAGTGCAAGCGAGCCTGGATCACCAAACCTGAAATGAATCAAAGTCTCCTACAGTGTATCAGCTAAATTGTGAATATGAAACGCTCTAAAGATTCTGTACACCTTCGGCCCTCACCTCTCCTAAGCGTTTTGTTCCATCGACCCCCTACCCCCTGCATCCAAATCTCTCCCCGCCCCTCCCCTCTCCTCCCCTCCCCTGCCCTCACCACCCCTCTCCTCCCTCCAACACTGTCCCCATGGGTATGGTGACCATAATACATATCGCGGGCTCAGTATTAATTACTGCCAAAAGAGTGGTCGAGTGAAGTTTCTACCCAATGCTTCAATTCATATTCACGAGTTAAAAATGATGCACTTTGAAAATGTTTATCATAACACTGATAAAAAAGGCTTTTCAAAAACTGTTTCATTGATAGGAAAAACGCATCGCTTTTAGCACAGACACGTGAAAATGGAGCCTTTTGAATACCGTACTCAGTGTGTGGGTGATATGGGTAAAAACAGAGACTATTTTCAAAGCTGTTAGCCATGTAAACCATTCGTTGACACCATTTTTGTTGTTTTAGTGGATAAGATTTTGAAGTCGCATAATTAAAACGTTTGTACTTTCAAATAAAAACACATCAGCGTTGATGGTTGAAAACGATGCAAGAACGTTTTTGTGGCCAAAAATATTTTGCTACGCTTTTGGCGAAATGAAAACAAAGACTGTTGTGAAAGCTTTAGTGTGGACGGGGCCCTAGTTGACTAGAAGTGTTCACACCTAAATGAAATTTGAGAATTGACTTAAGTATTAAAAATATTATTTTGAATTCATTCCTTAGATGATGCGTGGAATTGAAGATTTTCTGTCAGAGCTGTGTCATGACCGTGCTGAACCAACCAAAGAGGAATGCGATGATGCAGCAGACGCAGACACCTACTTATCTCCATACAAGCCAAAGAACGGGCGAGGAGCAAGAGTTACTATGAGCAGTAGTGTCGCTCTCTTATCCAGGTGGAAAAAACTTTTGGTTGCTCAGGCAAACTATTTTCAAAACTCCCGATAGACTGCAAAACAAAATCCAACTCGTGAATACAAAACGTTAACACTTCACCAACCCCCCCCCCCCCCCCCCCCCCTCTCACCCCTGCGTCAACTCCCCACCCTCCCCTCCCTCCCCTCCCTCCCCTCCCCTCCTCTAACGCCGTCCCCATGGGTAAAGCTAGTTACCATTACATATAGAGGCTCAATGTTCACTGACATCTCTCCCCTCTACCAAGCGTTTTGCTCCACTGACCCTCCACCTCTTGCTTCTAACTCCCCACCCTCCTCTCCCTCCAACGCCGTCCCCATGGGTAAAGCCAGTTACCATTACATATAGAGGCTCAATGTTCACTGACCCCCCTCCCCTCTACCAGGCGTTTTGCTCCATCGACCCCCACCCCTTGCTTCTAACTCCCCACCCTCCTCTCCCTCCAATGCCATCCCCATGGGTAAAGCCAGTTACCATAACATATTGAGGCTCAATGTTCACTGACCCAACCTCCCCTCTACCAGGCGTTTTGCTCCATCGACCCCCACCCCTTGCTTCTAACTCCCCACCCTCCACTCCCTCCAATGCCATCCCCAATCAATGTCAACAGCCGACTGACCGATCGAGTAAAATTTTGTCGCACTGCTAAATTCGTTCAACTTTTCGCGTATTTACGAATTAACAATCGGGATTTCCCTCTAAAACTCGAGGGAGCTAGCGCCGATACTCGCAGGGATTGGCTTTTCAGTCGCGGGCTCCATTTTTTTTGCGTCTCTTCCCAGTCTCATTATCCGCATTCAGACTCGCTTCAGATCTTTTCAACTGCCTCAGCTTTTACAGCTTTTTTCTGTAGATTATTATTATTGCGCAAAAATACGTACTGTTTTTGCAGTCTGAACTCATGTAGACATTTCGGCCCGAAAACTATTTTTTTACGTTCAGTTTTCTTCAATATGTGCCATTGAAGCGGATCGACAGATTTAGCCTGCGAATACAGCCGCCTCTCATCGCTTCTGGCTGCATTCGCAGGGCTACGACATATTAAAAAGTTCAAGGTCGCTTTTTTCAGGTACTGTTCCAAGCTGCCGGGAGACAGATTCACTCATCCCAAACCAGTGTACAAGGTCGAGGAAATTGGAAGAAACGTTTATTCATGTAAACTGGAAATGCCTATTAACTGCCAGCTGCGCAAAACTATTTATGTGAGTGTAAATGAAACCTTCGCTCTGACTCTGAAATATTTTCTCCGACCGGAGAGAAGACCTCGGGCTAGACTGTAAAAACAGTTTCAAGTTTTGCACCTTCCACACTTATTCAGTTTCGGTCGGATTTTTTTCTTTCCTTAACCATTGTGTTGTGGTGTGGGTATTGTTTAAGTGTCTTTTGAATCGTTTGTGTTACATCAGTTGTGATCGCAACATTCGTAACACCAAAAAAACTGCCCTTAAACTTGACGATTTTCCCCTTTGGTTTTCAACAGAGTGCTCCAATGCCACGAAAAAATCTCGCCAAGATGGCTGCTGCGTTATATGCCTGTGTTGAGCTCCACAGGATTGGTGAACTTGATGATGATCTGTTACCTGTGCGCAGTTTATCAGACGAAGAAAGTGAATCTGAGGAAGAGGAAGATGAATCCGATGGAAAGAAAAGGAAGAAAGCGGGAACAAAGAAACGAAAGCGAGTTTATGAGAGAAAGGTAAGAGCTTGACAGTCTTGCCACTTAAAGTCATTCATATCACTTCTTTGTCAATTGTCAAAAGCAAAACAAACCGTTTTCTCGCGCTCAGCACCGATTGCATGTTTTCTTGCGCTTAGCACCGGTTGCATGATTTCCCGCGTTTAGCACCGGTTGCACGTTTTCCCGCGCTAAGCACCGGTTGCACGTTTTCCCGCGCTAAGCACCGGTTGCACGTTTTCCCGCGCTTAGCACCGGTTGTAGTTTCCCCGCGTGTAGCACCGTTTTCTAGCGCTTGGCACCGGTTGCATGTTTTCCCGTGCTTAGCACCGGTTGCACGTTTTCCCGCGCTTAGCACCGGTTGCACGTTTTCCTGCGCTTGGTACCGGTTGCACGTTTTCCCGCGCTTAGCACCGGTTGCACATTTTCCCGAGCTCGGCACCGGTTGCACGTTTTCCCGTGCTTAGCACCGGTTGCACGATTTCATGAGCTTGGCACTGGGTGAGTATTTGCTTCGACCTCTGAATGGTTCAAGAGACAGGTATTGTTTCTTTTTTTTACCATCAATGGAAACTCTTTAAAAGAGGACTAACAAGACACGATCAATATCAAGTTTTCTGATATTTTTACTTTTCCAGGTCCCGGAGGTATTCATCGGTAGCTTGGTGCAGGAGAGTCAGCCCCAGTATCTCACGGTCATCAGCATACACATCACCAAACTCACCCATTCACAGGACCTTGGTATCAGCCAGCGATACTTCACAGATGGTTCCTGTCACGTGTTTGGCTTGTTAACAAATGCTCCTCTTCCAGCGGTTAGTACTAGATCATCAGCTTTACTAATTTGGAATGAAATATACCCTACACATGCAAACCCTCAGGATTAAACCTCCAGTTGTGTATTAGTAACAGAGAAATGAACTAGCTCGCCATGAATCTCTCAGTAGCACAGTAATTTAAAACGTCCGAACGGATTCCAGAAGTTCATGGGTTCAAATTCCGTCGTGGAGTCAGCTTTTTTATTTGTGACACAACAGCAATAGTTGTGTGACCATTCAAATGAAAGCTACTGAGCAGTACTTTCCTGTGGTACTGTTTATTATGCTGTACAAGGTGGTTCTAACTTTTGAGTCTGTGGTTAAAATCCTCAAGTGTGTCCATTCAAATGAAAGCTACTGAGTAGTACGTTCCTGTGGTGCTGTTTATTATGCCGTACAAGGTTGTTCTAAGTTTCCAGTCTGTGGATGAATAAAGTGTGACCATTCAAGTAAAAGCTACTGAGTAGTACGTGCCTTAGTACGGCTCTAACGTTTGAGTCTGGATAAAATCCCAAGGTGTTAGCTATTGACCAGTACATTCCTTTGGTGTTCGTTTCTCAAAATTGTGCAAAATAACTTTTGGAGTGGGCATTACACCGACGGCCAAACCCCATGTACCGGGATCTATTGCAAATTGATTGATTCACAGTACTTATTTGAATTTGTAGGTGCGATCATTCAAACTCTATCCAGATTATGGAGAAGTCACAGTGACACTGCAAAGTCACACGTCACCACTGTACTCAAGGATCACGAGACAAAACTTGGAAATTGTCCAGAAATTCCACTGTTTCTTGTTCAGTCAAGTTCTCCGTGCGCCCGTGGAATTCAAACCCAAAGGTTCTAACGGCAGTACGGATGGTTATTTTGTAGTTCTGGTGATGAACACTGGACGTGAGTTGGATTATGATCGCATGAGAGATGCTTTGCGCTTAGCGGCGACACTCGCGCCGTTTTCCGATCAATCCAGCAAAAGCGTCACCATTGAAGAGGACATGGTGGTAATGAAAAATTACATGGACTCCCGAAGGTTGGCTGTTTCAAACGTGCGTCACGATGTTAGTCCAACGTCGCCCTTCCCGGACAAATCTAAAGCCAAAACGTATGAAAGCTACTTCCGGCTTTGGCACGGAAAGTCCTTCACTAACGTGGATCAGCCCCTTCTAGAAGTGAAAGACATTTCCGGGAGAGTAAATTTTCTGGTGGACAGAAAGATAGCAGCCAAAAGCAAGCGTGATGTTATTGGCCTTTTCCCGGAGTTATGTGACGTGCTGCCTGTTCGTGCCTCTCTTCTCAGTGTGTCTTTGATGCTACCGTCTATTTTACATCGTGTGAACGCTCTTCTGCTTGTTGGTGATGTCAAGAAGATGATCGCTGGAGTGCGTGACAACACAGATGAATCCGAACTTCCTTCAGTAGGTGCTGATGATGCCAACGATGAAAGCAGTTTACTCCGCGCTAATAACAGCAGTGTCGCAGGGAAGATGGCGGTGGATCCTGACGACGACGATGATGACGATGATGATGACGATGATGATGATGATGACGATGATGATGATGATGATGATGATGATGATGATGATGATGATAAGGAATTCCCGGGGCTGTTTTCAGATCTGAAATCACTGTTTCGTGGCAGCCGAACGCCATTTGATCATCCTGATTCCGCCCTTGTGCTTCAAGCTCTGACCACCACCCACAGCGGCGACGCGTTTAACCTGGAAAGGCTCGAGATGCTCGGAGACGCGTTCCTGAAGCTTGCGGTGTCACTTCACCTCTACTGCACCTACAAAGACAAGGATGAAGGGAAACTGACTCAGCGCAAGAAAAACCAGATCAGCAATCTGGCACTCTTCCGTGCGGCCGCCAAGAAATCCTTAGCTGGGTTTCAACAGAGCACGCAACTTGCGCGTGATGCGTGGTGTCCCACGGGATGCCAATTCAGCGGAGTGCCGCAGGAAAGTAGCACGGGCTCAGGTGGTACCGGCATGGAAGTCGATGACGCATCTTCCAGTTCTGCAGATGCGGAAATGGAAGTTGATGTTGGAGGAGATCAGGGTTCTGGGGGCAAGAGAGACAAGTCCAACACTCAGGTGATAGCGGATAAGTCGGTCGCTGATAGCATTGAAGCCCTCATTGGAGCGTATTTGATCTCCTGTGGGTATCTCGGTGCGCTGCGCTTCATGAAGTTCCTGGGACTTAAGGTTCTCCCTGAAGGTGATGACAACGACGCGGACATTGGCGTGTTTGCCAAAAAGAATAAAGAAGGTTGTTACGCAAGATTTTGGCCTGCAGAAGCAAACATGGTAGGATGTCGTGATAGCGATGATTTGGTGTCACGCATGGTTTCTGGCTTGAAGAATTTTGAGAGAAACTCTATTCACTACACTTTCCAATCAAAATTGTATCTACTAGAAGCTCTGACACACGCCTCGTATCACGCTAACCGCGTCACGCCGTGTTATCAAAGACTGGAATTCCTTGGAGATGCTCTGTTGGACTTCCTGGTCACGCAACACTTGTATTTCCGTCACGCCAAATTATCACCTGGTGAACTGACGGATATTCGCCAGGCTTTGGTGAATAACAACATCTTCGCAACTATCGCTGTGGATCACGAGTTTAACAAGTATCTGAAACAGATGTCTCCACGGTGGTTTAAAACTATTGAAAACTTTATCACCAGAGTGGAAGATGAGAAAGAGGAGAGGAAACAAAATCACTCAGCTAACCCAGTTAGTAGAACTTCGTGTTTATGCTAATAATCACACGGGATATTTAGCGTTTCAAACGCTCAGCTTTGCATAACTTTTGAGCATTTCGTTACCAAACTGGGCAAGCGAACAGAGCACATGACCCAGATTATTTTGACAGGAGATACCTATATCCTTAATTTGAAGTTTATAATTTCCAACCTTTTTTCTTGTGTTTTCGAAAGAGTACAACAAGAGAAGTTAAAAACAGAAAACATCTGTTCACTTGCCCAGTTTGGTAACGAAATGCTCAATACATTTAAAGTTATGCAAAGCTGAGCGTTTATCCCCAATGTGATCCAGAGACATGCAGACCTGACCTTCTTTTGTTCTGTAGGTCACTGCAGACCCGTTTATCATCGTATCTGAAAGAGATGAAGAAGGAATCGAAGCTCCTAAGGTCCTGGGCGACATCTTCGAGTCCGTGGCTGGTGCAGTATTCTTGGACAGCGGTATGGATTTGACCAAGATCTGGGGCGTGTACTACCGCATGATGAAACCTTACATCGGTATGTCGTAATTAATCACAATAGGCACACATACTCATAGAGAGCATCGTAACTAATCAAAGACTTCTGTGACCCACTCGAGAATACGACACAACCTTCGGACCCTCCCCTCTCCTAGGCGTTTTGCTCCACCGACCCCCCACCCCCTGCATCAACAACAACAACAACAATTTATTTCAACAACAAACAATCACAATAATGTATTCTTACTATAATAATGGAAGAGTTGAATGATTTGTTTGCCCTGCAAATAGCTGGAACGCTAATCGGGGCGGGGCAAAACAAGTACATGGATAATACAGTTATCTACAAAATCAAAAACCTTATACTATTGAAAAGCCTTGCAGATTGCACATAATAATGAATAAAAAAACACAGAAGTTAAGTGATCTAATTGCATCCAACTCCTCACCCTCTCCTCCCTCCAACGTTGTCTCCATGGGTAAGGTAGATGACCATTACATATCGTGGGCTCAACACTTCGCGTATTCATGAGTTAAAAATAACGTTTCGTCTGAAGATCCATGAAGAATTCAGTAACGCGTTTTAATAAAGAATAGATGCGAAGCTGTTTTGATATGTCCAGTCAACATGACGAAGGGGCAAACATTTTAGCATTTAGGGCGGTGTACAGTTGAAAATAACTGTAGTTTGTGTGTGATAAATGAAATGACCAATAGAAATAAAGTGTGTTACTGTGATTTCAGACCACTATTCCAAGCACATACCGATCAATCCAATCAGACGGGTGTACGAGGAGGACAACAACCGCGACTTCAGGTGCGCGAGTAAAAATGTTCATGTAGCCTCTATTATTTTCTTCATTGTAAAAGATTTGAACCCAGGAGCATCAGTAGTCAGTCAGTGATTGGTGCGTTTCGATCGAAACACCAATCACCAACAACAGTCTTTATTAGGACTACTGCTTGATACTCAAAGGTTTAAACCGTTTAGCAAACAGCAGCCATTTTAAGGGCCTCCCTCGCCCGAACGATCGGGTTCTAGACTTATTTGGATTTTGTTTATTTTCTTAGCAAAGCGGAGGTACTTCCCGATGGAAAGATCGCGTGTACTCTGCGAGTGCGCTGGGGCGAGTTTGTTGGTAAGGGCAAAAACTCTAGAATTGCCAAAGCTACCGCTGCTAAGCTGGCAGTGCAGGCGCTGGAAAACAGAGCCTCGCAAGGAGCGGGCATGGTACATGATTAAACCAAGCGAGTGAGGAATTGACGTGATAAGGAGTACCGACTGTGGCCTTTCAAGACATTGAATTAAAGTAAAACACGAAAAAAGCAAGTGACACATTCATAGGGCTTTCGAGTCCTATCAGTCGACGGCTATCGGTAGTGTAGCAGCTCTCAGAAACCTCTAGTTTCATTGGCCTTGTAAAACACAGCTGTCCATGGCTGCCACTACCAGGGTGATATGGGTGGGCGCATGCGTAAGTTCTTGGCCAGACAACGGGGTTGGTGTTCGAGTGTGTCACTTGCTTTTTTCGTGTTTTTTTGTGGAATTAAAGGCTCTAATTCTCAAAGGAGGCGTTTTTAATACAGATTTATTTCAATATAAAAGCCAGCAAAGTAGTAATATTGGGACTTGCAAGAATGTTAAGATTTTCCCAAATACATAATATTGTTTGAAAATGTCCGGCAATGTTGGGCGACTTCGGGTGATTACGCGGTTTTTTTAGCATTCTATTGTTATCTTTCGGCGTTCTTCGGAAGATCTTCGTAAGCCTTCAGGTAATGTCAGGTAATTTCCCTGTTCTTATCGTAACTTGGGGAACTTCATTGTAATTTGCACTTGTATTACACGTAAATTTATCTCAATCGTCTTCCATGAAAGCTGGTCACCTATTTCTCCAATTCAGTATTAACATTTATATTTTAAGAATAATTTAATTTGGTATTAACATTAATTTAAATTAAGCTGTCCTTGGCGGAAAGCTGACGTTTTTGACACGGTAATTGAAAGCGGTTTTCCAATCGCTTTGGTATTGCGTCGAAAACCTTGGCTGTGATAGGCCAAAAAAGAAACGCCCCCGATGTGCTCTAGCTAATCAGAGGAAACCAGCTTTAAAAAAAATAACCAATCAAGAGCTATACCAGTCGTGATTTGGCTAAAGTTCGTTTTCCCGCGCTTGGCGCCGGTTGGACGTTTCCCGCGCTTGGCACCAGTTGCATGTTTTTGCTTCGAGTTCTGATTGGTTCATTGCAATATTGCCAGATAAATATACTTTGGTTTTACGCCGGATTTTAATTATCGCTTTTCGTCTCATGTAGGCTGTTCAACTTTCACAGGACGGTATTTTAATTTATAAAGCAGCACAAATCCTTGCTGTGTTGTTACTGAGTGGAAATCAGCTGCACAATAGTGTCTATGACCCTGCTTCCTCGCGCGCAACTTGCGAGATCAATACTGGGATTCTCTATTTTGCTTTCTAGTAAACGATCCAGTTCTGTCCTTAGATCTCGCACAAGTGTAGCAATCTGCACGAAAAAAAAAATAGTAAAAGTTAGCAACGCTTGTGGAATTTCACTTAAAGACCAACTTCAACATTGAAAAAAATCTCAAATTTAAATTAAAATATCATGCAAGTTTCCGAAACATAATAAACAGTACCACAGGAAAGTACTGCTCAATAGCTTTTATTTGAATGGTTACACTTTAGGATTTCATCCACAGACGCAAATGGTAGAACCACCTTGTACAGCATAATGAACAGGAAAGTACTGCTCAATAGCTTTCATTTGAAAGTCTTCCCCTCTCTTCGGAGCCCGCTTACACAGGCTAGGAGAGGGTGAAATAAATAGTTAAAGCTGTCGAAGATAAAGTATTAACGATTCCAGTTATTATTTTTTCAACAGATTCTTTGTATTCTTTTAGAATTTAAGCTATTTACTTTAATTTTTGTCACTGATGTGTCAATTTTTTTGCTTAGCCTATATGTTGAACGTCCAGTTATTATTTTTTAAATAGCTTTTTCATATTCTTTTAGAATTTTAGACATTTACTTAATTTTGTTTTTAACTTTAGGGTGTCAATATTTTTGCTTAGCTATTATCTTCTACGTACTGTAACGTGTATGCAAAATAACACGGTATTTGTACATTGTAAAACTATAATGCTTATAAAAGGAAAATGTAAAGAGAAGTTGTATGTTTATTGTTGTCTGGATTATCGTTCGTAAAATCACTTAATATCGATAGTCTACAATCCTTAGCTTGATATCCTATCGTGCCTATTTCGACCTAATATCGATAGTCAACGATCCTTTATAGCTTGATATCCTATCGTGCCTATTTCGACTTAATAGGGAGCTTAAACAACTACGACGGCAACGGCAAGGAAAACGTCAAGTGAAAAAAGGATTCGCGCTATTTTAAACTACTTTGCAGTTCCAATTTGTTAAGTTTGTCGAATGTTACTGGATTATCCAGGAGCTGAATTTGAAGGGACGGCTTTCCAGTTCAAATGGAGAAAGGAAAATTAACCGTCGTGTGTTCACGTTCTCCACAAAACCTACAATATGATCATTTGACGTTGTTGTTTTGCAGGGAACGGCAAAGAAATGTACAAAAATGTAAAACGCACGAGCAGAGGCATTGTTTTCGCTCATTAAACCTATTGTTTTGTGCCGTTCTCGCTGCCGTCGCCGTCGTAGTGGCTTAAGCTCCCTATTAATATCAATAGTCAACGATCCTTTATAGCTTGATATCGTATCGTGCCAATTTCGACTTAATATCGATAGTGAACGATCCTTAGCTTGATATCGTATCCTGCCAATTTCGACTTAATATCGATAGTCAACGATCCTTAGCTTGATATCGTATCGTGCCTGTTTCGACTTAATATCGAAAGACAGGGATCCTTAACTATCAGGAACACATGCTCTCTACGATCACCGAGATTTCGCCAGCGATTTAATGGCGAATGGATTTCCGTACAAAAGAAGAAAGAAAAAAAAAAAAAAAAAAAAAGAAAGAAATGATTTTCAGTCCATTTGTGTTGCCTTCATCATCTCTCTACAAGGAGCTTAAAGGACCCTAGTCAGCCACACCTTTGTTTTTGTTTACATGCGGGAGTTTCGGTATTATATTACACGTGGCGCGTGACCAAAAGTAAGGAAATCGTCGCGAAATATTTATAAAAATATCGTTATAAAAGGTGACAGGCCTAGCACAAATTCTGCTTGTCGCAAAAAAGCATTTCACCCCGGTTTTAGAATAGGGTTACCCCAAGTACGTGTCTGAGAGATTGTTTTCTTTTTATAGATCAAAATTAAGATATAACAGGACTGTTGTTCTCAATGTTGCCGATTCTTTGATCTTTATAGGAAAGTCTCTGATACTGACAGGAGATATTTACGCTTTCCAGAGCCGTTTACTATGAGAATATTTAGTTATGCCATCGCTGTTTGCTAGATCTCGGCATAACAATATTGTTTCTTTAGCGCATAGTTTGCAAGATCAGTAGTAGTCGCTGAATGCTAGGATCACTGAGTTAATTTCTCAGTCCGTGATTTTGTGTGAGCACAAGTCTGCGGTTAGCATGGCTTCCGAGATAGAGTTTCTTTATCAATGATTCCATAGAATAATGGCATATTACAGTTTTTTTTCGACTCCTCAGAGTTTATTCTGCGTTTAAGTTGCGTGTCTCGGAGCTAGGCTGTACCATCGTTGTTAAACGTATGGCGTTATTGCATCCATCATGAAATCAGTTTGTGAAATATTTGAATCTCCAGCATGTTTACTGTTTCATAATTCTCACGGCCGGATGCAACTGTTGTACATTCTTTAACAACAACAATTCGGCGAACTGGCTATGGTTTAGCCGTACGATTCCAACCTCACTTTGGCTCGTAATCCAAAGGTGGAAAGTCGATTCGCAAAGAATAATTTTCTTTGCATTTCCTGGCGCCTTCGGCCGTCCGCGCTTGGGAAACCGTGAGGTCATAAGACCATTGACTTTGGATGTCAAAACCTTGTCCATCGGTAGCGCAAAACTACGAAAAAAATCATTCAAACCGATAGACTAATAATTCAAACAAGCTACGATAACAGTTACAGACTTTCATTTACACAATTTGGGACGATGCAGTAAGATTCCGATTCACTATGCAATGTTTGGTAATTTCGATGGCATCGAAAATGGCGGATTTCACCGTTTGAGCGCGCAGTGCATTTTGGATGACTAGAATCCTTTAAGAAATTAACCCTACTGCGCGTGCTCGTGGCACCGAAGAGAGATGGTGCGCAACGAATGCTGTAGAAGTAGCCGAAGTATTAGTCTTTTTTAGGGAGAGAGGGGGGGGGGGGGGGGGGGGGGGGCAGGAGGAGAGGGAAGGAGAGAAAAGGAAAAGAAGCCTTGATAAAAAGCATTAGTTGACTTATGTCGACCGTCCGAATTCTGGACGTTGCACTGATTGGCGGGACACAAAAGGTTCTTAAGTCACTACACCAGAAATGGAAACTGTCACAGCAAAAATTCTTTGTTTTGAAGAGAAGATTCGGGTTTATCCTGTTTTATCTTACACTTACCATTGAATGAAAAAAAAAGTGAAGTCAAGTAAGTGTACGAACCTTAAGCGAAGAAGCTGAAAACCGAATCCATCCATCGTCAATGGAAATTACAAACACACCTTTCTCCAAGTTCACGGATAAACAATCTCCACAGAAGAGAAGCAAAGAATACACAGATACCATACTACAGTCCCGGATGTAAACCTGCCAAAAACATATGTCATGTTAGACGGCATAAAGTGTACCCTCTTGTGTTTGACCATGTTCTAGTTGCCTTCGTCACATTGTGTTTTGCTGTCCAAAGGAGTAATTTTCTCGTAATTCAAATGACGTAAAACAAACGATTTAAAAGACACTGAACAATACCCACACCACAACACAAAAGCTAACCAACAATGGCTTCCGCAACACCAAGAAACACCCAAAAAACTTAACACAACAAGAACACAAATAACTGCAGTAATATAATTATACATAATACGTAATCTTTGGTCGGGGGGGGGCTTATTAGAGAGGGGAGGGCTTTTTTGAGAGGATGGGCTTAATAGAGGATTAACGGTAATTCGTTTTTGCTCTATATTACTAAACACCCCTTCTGCAACTGGGACATTTCACCTTAGAAGTCTTGACCTTCTCATGATAAACAAGGTATGGGCTATCAAAACTGTTCACTTGAAAATTCACTGACTTGGGATGAATAAACACCTGAAAGGAAACAACTGTTTTATTAGTGAGAGAACAGAAACAAAACAAAAGAAATAACATGTAATATATCAAACACCTAAAAGAGTGCCTGCCAAGATTAGCTTTTGCTACCTGCAGGCCAGTATTGTAAGTTGTATAATGACTAACTAATAACGATTATTGTTGTTGTTGTTGTTGTAGAGTGTTTCATCAGGATATGGTATCCAAACACCGAGAAGTGGGATGCAAAAAACGAGGCGCAGCCGAGTTTTGTTCAACCCACTTCGAGGTGTTTAGATACCTGATGAAACACTCTTTCGAGTGTTTGATGTAGCTTCTCAAACTGATCATTAAATGCGGAGAAAACGAAGGAACAAAATCGCCAAAATCTATGCAAATTAAGACCGGGTATCCAATCCTTCTTTTGTGTTCTTGTCATGAATTATTAATGAGTTTTAGAAAAACAGGTCACCAACGAAGAAAACGTTGAGCCATGATACAAAGCCTACGATAAAAACTTTCTATGTGTGATTCTTCAGATAGTCACGCAGTGCTATGCGTGACGCAAAACGTTCCGTTTCGTGACGTTGCAAGTATGGTAACGCACACTGTACACACCCGTCCATCATTCTTGGTCCAAAACTTGAGTTCAGCTGCCTTGGCATCAACAGGAACAGCTCCTAAAAGAGAAATAAAAAACGTTTATATCAAACGAAAATCAAAACCGAACATGATTCGGGTAAGTAGTAAAGGAGGGCGCTATAGGATATAGCCAATCAGAGAATGGCATTTGAAACACGTGACCCAAATGGACTAATCAGAAGGCCAGGTTCACTTCTAGCACTACATCAGAGACTACACATTCCTTCTTAGAGTATTGTTTTAAATGCTTAATTTGCAATAATATTAAGGCGGCATTCTGTTTGAAAACAACACTCCTCTCTGGACACATGTATTTAGCAACACTCACCAGCAACAGATGCCTTGTACTTGATGTCCGGTTTGACAACTTGAACGACATTTGGAAACAGAGCTGCGCACACAACGCTTAGCACAAGCTTTTGGTTCTTTGAATTCGCGTTCATCTAAAAAGAGAGAAAGTGACATTGCATAAACGTTGTTCATATCTGCGATTATCACTTCTTTTAATTTTATGGCCAAAGTTCACATGATTTCATTCATATCTCCATTATCACGTTCATCCCAATCACGGGTCCTCTCTCCTCCACAGTGCGAATTCAAACGGTCGGAACTTGGAAAACAGCGCGAAGCGCGAGCAGCAGCTTATGGGAAGTCTCCCCTTCCCAACTTACTCCACGTCCTTTCTTTCCTCACTTTCCTCCGAGCAAGCGAGCAACTGGGCAGTCAACTGGTGCATTTAACCTCACGTTTTGAAAGCTTCACAACTCAGTTTCACGTTTTCCTGCCGCGTTCTATTCACCTTCACGTACTCCCAACAATCTTGAAAATAATTGCAGGTATTCATGTATGATTATCATAAAGCATAGCATATTTTTCGATTAAAGCCCAACCGCGTTACCTTGCGTGGTAACGTTTCGTGTATCTTCTCTCAAAACAAAACTGACACAATGAACAAATTTGCATACTTTACACTGCTGCGAAATGAAGAATCGAGTTCTTCTTCACGTATCAAACTCTTCTGACCCTACTTCGTGTTCATAACACTCCCCATCCCACCCTAGAGACTTACCACGTCACCCGTAGCAGCCAACACTCCGTCTCCAGTTCTCGGCGCCAGTCTCACCATTTTTCTGGCCGTAAGGTCAGCTTTGATAAAACCGATATCGCACAGAAGTTCGGCGTACTGACACTTCAGGCTCGCGATCATCTGTTAATGGATAAATCAATATAAAGCGGTTTTCAATTGAGTGTCGAAAGTAATTTACGATTGCTTTGGTTTTGCATAGCTCTTTCTCAGCCAATCAGAAGCAAAACCACAAGCAATCGTGACTTGCTCGCACGCGTTTTCCCGCGCTTGGCGCTGGTTACATGTATTTACTCCGAGTTCTGATTGGTTCATTGGATTGTCTGTGTCTGTTGTAATTGGCCAGAGTAATTATTTTGCTTTTGGTTTTACGACAGTAAAGTGAAAACCGCTCTCATTAAACTTGGGCCCCATTTACATGGAAAGGGGGAAAGGGGACGATCCTAGTGCTAGGATCATCTTAGCACTAGGATCGTCCGAGCGCAACATGTTTTCTGCTTTTAGTTTAAATGTGAAGGGTTGCATTTGGCCCTTGCGCTAGGATCATCCTAGCTCCATGTGAACGGCCTCGGAAGCCCCAGGGTTATCTTTTCTTTTGTTATTACCGCCCGCCATCTTGCTTTGCAACCGCGCCGAACTCAAAGGAACTGGGGTCATCCTGCTGAATTTTTCATGTAAACCAAATGAAAAGTTTATTTCTGGAAGCCGCATTTATGCATGTAAACCAAATGAATGAACCTTCTAGAATCATCCTCTTTCCATGTACATAGGGCCTTGGCCAAGCCAAGCGAAAAATCAAAACACTTTGATCCATACACTTGTATTTATCTTTCTAGGTGTGGTATTATTCTTAGATTAGCTTGGATGTAAGTATATTCTTTACTGATAAACAAAATAATGGCGGAAGATTTTCATTATTTACCTGAAGAGTTTTCATGGAGAGGAAATTTGTTCGACAGTAGTGATACCCAGCGGCCATTCCACGCTCCATGACTTCGAGCCAGTTCTGAAAACATTCAATGGATCAGCAGTTTAATCCTTACAACGATCAAGTTCAAAACCAGAAAGTTAGTTTTCCAACGTGTTGTAAAATGTTAAAACTTAAAGCACCAAAACAAAATACTAGTCTGTAGCTTTGATTTGAATTCACATTATAGGATTTCATCCACAACACCCGACACAAGGTTTAACTTTAGGTGTGGCCTGGTTGATCTCTGAACTAAACTGTTGTGTTGTGCTGAGCTTCTTTAGCAAGCAGGTGAGAACATCGGCCAAGCCTCTTGCTACAGCTTTGAAGGAAGAATTTATTTAATCAGGGCATAGTTTAATTACTGGTGTCCACGAGAGTTTTCTTATCTACAAGCTTGGTTAAAATTTCATTTGGTGGGAAGATGCCCAGTTCCATATTCACATCAGTGTGGTCAAGAAATTAAACTGGGACTGCTGCGTCACAGATTAGGCTAGGGTCAGAGTGTAAAACGCATCGCCAGGACCTTCGAGACCCCACAGCCTCCCCAACCATCTCCTCCCTCCAGGCTCTCCTGCTTTCCTCTATCTTACCTTGTAGCTATTCAGGAGGGTCAAGTGATCACTATTGGCGACGGCCATTTCTTGTCTTTTCTTGTCTGCTTCCTCTCTCTTGTCAAAAGGGGCTGACTAGATTAGAAGGTAAAACATTTATATTTACAACATTTACAGGAGTTGTGACGGTGTAGTGGTTAGCCCGTTGGACTTCACTATCAACCTAAACGTCGATGGTTTAAGGTATGGCTTGCCATCAAGTTGTCTCCTTAGATAAAACGCTTTGTCTCACCACACCCGTTCTATAGATTATGAGGACCGGCGAACATAATGCTACGTGGGGGCGAAGGGGTGTGTGTGTGGAGGGGGAGGGAGGGGGGGGGGGGGGGGGGGGGGGGGGGGGGAGAAGAAACTTGGGATGGACTAGCATCCCATCCAAGAATGTGGGGTAGTACCACTCCTAATTATTTCATGCTACGGAATCTCGATACACTTCGGCCTGATGGATCAACTGGCTGGTAAAAGACTCCTCGGACAATTCGTCTGTAGTGTTAATTATTTCACTTACAAATGGTGATCGATAACTAAGTATCGCTCCAATCGTCAACACGGGATCCAAACATCCAAATATGGCACCAAGCAACATCAGCTTGCCGATCCTGGAAAGACAATAGTGACGGTGAGACATAGAGTGGTTTTCAAATGTGTCGAAAGTAATTTCGCTTTGGTTTTGCATTGCTACGCCTTATGATTGGTTAAAAAATCGCGCGCTACCTTCTCAACCAATCAGAAGTAAAACCAAAACCATTCGTTATATGCTTGGACGCGTTTTCCCGCGCTTGGCGCCGGCTACATGCATTTGCTTCGAATTCTGATTGGTTCATTGGATTGTCTGCGTCTGTTGTGATTGGTCAGAGTGATTTCTTTGGTTTGATTAACGATTGAAATCGGTAGGGTCGCTGCTCTTAGAAGCCTCTATTTTCATTGGCCTTATAAAACACAGCTGCTATTGTTTTTAGGGTTAGGGTCCATTGTTGTGTTGTTTGTCCTATTGTTCTCTCTAAGGGTGGCAAGCCAATGGTGTGAGACCTTCTAAGAGCTGCGACATCACCCATTGAAATCCGCTCTGAATGTCCAAACTAATAAAATACTTAAGACTTCGTGCCATGCATTCCTAGCGTGTTATGGAATATAGTCTGACTTTATGAACTCTCCAAACTGTTAACTCCTCTTGTGGCAATAAGAAAACCATCAACTAGTCGTCTTTATATAACACAACACTAGCACAAGGAAAAATGTACGAGAATCGGTAAGGAGAACGTACCTCACGTCGACAGGCAGAGCTGCCAAATGGTAACCTAACGAAGTGAGATTCTGAAAACAGACAAGGAAGAGTCATTCGTGATGTTATCCATATTCGTATAAAATAAAGGTGGCTGCCATTTGATTCAAAAGATATAGCTAGGCGCGCTTGAATTACTGACACAAATTTGGTTGAAAACTTTTCCGCCTCCTTCTATTTTTACGTTGTCAAATGAGTCGCCAGGAACTATTACCGTTCGCTATTCCTCTTTTAACCTTCCATGTTCCTTTACTTCTTCACTGTTTTTACTGCTTCATGTTATACACCTTTTTTAAAACGCTTATCGTTCGTTATCCCTTACCTAACCTTTCCATCTTCTTTTACTGCTTCACTGTTATTCTACCCTAACAAATTTAATCCCCGGCTTAATAGCTGTAGCCACACAAACGCATGCGACGCTTGTTTGTACAAGTGGCGCGAATTATCACGTAACCTGCACGTGGTTTCAGATAAAATAATGTAAACTGTTAAGCCCCTGCAGCCGGGCTATACAAAAATGTTGGACATGGTATATAACAATGTTAAAACGTTTTGGCGGGGCTTTACGAGTCTCAACATTCCCCTTTATATCAGCGCTCGCTATATTTTTCAGTCGTGCGCCACCTATTCGTAATTCGTTCACCACATATAGCCATCACAGGCAAAGCGATAGCTGAAAATATCACAGAAAAAACGTCGCGAGAAATTTAACGAGACAAATTATTCGGAACAAAGAACGAGGCTTAGCTTTATTTTTACCACGTGCTTTTGACGCATTATGGGTATTGCATGGGTAATCAAAAAAACACCCATTTTTCGCGTTAGACTTAACACCAGGTTCAGCCGTGTTACCTCGTCAGTGTCCAATGCTCCAATGTTATGCAGTCTTTTGATAGAGTCGTTGATGGATTCTTCAGATGGCGGTTGAAGGAGTTTGCCAAGAACGTCCTGTAACAACACAAAGTGAGATGACGCTAAACAATGTCAGGAAACGTTTAGCCAATAAATGTAAATTGATATTTTATTAACCATCACATTCGGTTAACCAAATACCAGTCCAGGCGCGTCTGAGCAACACAGCCACATTAATAGACAAATTAAACGAGTAGGAATAATCACGAAGTACTTTAGAAACGTGAATTCACTGTTTTAATGACGTTTGCCTTGGCGTTTCCATCTTGGTTGATAATGGCCCTACCAAATGTCGTTAGTGCATGGAATGCACTAACCGGAATTACAAACCTTGATATCTCGACCAAAGAACAGCCCCAATACTTTGATACGAAGACACAACTTCTCTAAAGGAACTCGCTGGATTTCTAAAAGAAGAAAAACAAACGCTAAGAAAAACAACCTACAAATTCTCTTTCCTCTAATCTTTAGTTGTGGACAATTTTACAGGACGTTGTATAGATGTTTTCCAAGCTTTTTTCGATACACTGCACAAAATCGAAAAAAGCATCTAACACTGAAGCGGTAAAAACTTGTACAATATGCTATAACAAGAGAAATAATTGGTTGGGAAGTTGGCTACAACCAATCAAAACAAAAAAAATTGTTTATTAATCAGAAGCAAATCGTGATTTGGCATGCACTCTTCACACTGTTATTCCGCGCTTGAAACTGTTGTAGATCTTTCCGCGTTTATCATCGGTTGCACGTTTTCCCGCGCTTGGCACCTGTTGTGCATTTTCACGCACTTGGCACCGGTTGCCTGTTTGCCCGCGCCTGGCACTGGCTGTACGTTTTCTCGCGCCTGGCACTGTTTGTATGTTTTCGCGCACTTGGCACCAGTTCCATGTTTTCCCGCGCTTGGCACCGGTTGCACGCAATACATACCCGGGATCTGGTGACCCGTCATTCTGTGTCCAAACCGATGACTAGTAAACATGTGGAAGCAAACCCCGGATGTAACTCGTCCCGCTCTCCCTCGGCGCTGACGTGCGTTGGCTTGCGATACCCAGACTTCCTCGAGACTCTCCATGCCCTTGGTAGAATCATACCTTAAGAAATGAGATTACAGGCTCATTTTTCAGTTTAACAGATCTCCTTAGTAGTCCCCATGGCTTACTACAATTACAATAATAGTTAACAAGACAATCTCCTAAAATTGCTTCAAGTCGCTCGTTTCGCTAATTGGTCCGTTGGTTAGAAGTACCCGCGAGAGTTCTATAAGCAAGATGGCGGCTGTTTCCGAAGATATTCGCGCTTTTCTTTCCTACTCCTCGCACACAATCGCATATCCCGGATGCGCTTCCCACTTGTGTCTAATTCAAGCTTTTCATTTTAGAGCACCAAATACAACCCCATACCGTAAATTCCGAAAGTAACGACTCCCTGGAAGTAACGTCAAAGCTTTGTGGCCGCCAATACAGTTATTCTCGAAAGTAGCAAGCCCCCCGAAATTAGCAGAGCAAACTCATGTGGCAGTAACATGAAACTGGACCGACATTTTCGTCTCATTTTTCAACAACAATTATTGTTGCGAATTTCTGTCTTTTAAAGTAACGACCCCCCGAAAGAAGCGAGCCCCAAAGGCTGCTAATTCCAAAAGTAACGAGGGTCGTAACTATCGGAACTTTACGGTCGTTGCAAAGAAAGAACCAGCGACGTAGAGCGAGTCTTCACTTAAGCGAATACTTCTCCACGATTCTCTTTTTCAGACAGATTACTATTATTTGACATTTCTTGTAAGCAAACACCTCTTCTGGGTGGTAACCTTTCATGGCATTTGGGTAGTCCTTATTAGTATATACTGAAACAGTGGATAGCATTGTTGGCGCGCTCTGATTGGCTACTGAAACTCGGAATAGCAAGTGCTATTCACCTCCCAGCAATTTGCGCGCGAAAATTGTAATCGTTGACAGGAATAAATGAGTTAAAAAGCATCATTTTCGTTATATTATCTCACTGTTTCAGTATATACTAAAACAACTATTCACCTCAGTGTAGGTGGGTAGTGGTAGATATTTACCTCGCCGCTTCGCGGCTCGGTAAATATCCACCACTACCCACCTACACTGAGGTGAATAGTTGTTAACTATTCCATTCGGTTCAAGATTTACAATAGCTTCATCTGTTAATATTATTGTACCGATAAACGATAGGAATATCTGGACCAGCCCAAATCTTACAAGAGCCTGAGCAATTACAAATAGCACAACTCTCCTTCTGACCTGTTTTCTTTCATTCGTCCACAATCGATGACAAACACAACATCATCAATAGTCACCGAGGTCTCGGCAATATTAGTAGACAGAACTATCTTCCGCACACCTTCTCTCGGCTTCCTAAAAGGTAAGAAGGGGCATCGTGGGATGCAATAAAACTATTAACAAATAGTACCATGCAAAAAATCAAGCGGCGAAGACGTTTCTTTTGAATGGTCACGCCATAGGATTTTGTCAACAGACTCAAAAGTTAGAACTGCACTACATGTCTCCATAATCGACTCTGGGAGTGAAAGAGTTAAACCCAACTGCCGGTATTTTTGCGTTAGTTGTTTCGAAATGCCAATGCACAGCGCCTTAGAAGAAGAACAACCAGTTCGTGTTTTCCGCAATGCGTGCTACATGCTTTCCCCGTGATCTTTACAGAAGACAAGAGACTTTTTTTGAAAGAGTAACCCTTGTCCTCCCATTTTCCATTAAATTATAGTCACTGGCTCTCTCCACTCCTCCTTCTAAAGCAAGTCGATCCAGAAATGGTTGCGCCTCTATTGCGTATAGTTTATATCAAATGTCAGTTATCCTGGGTAACAGGTTTTCTCGCGGCACGCATTTTGGCGCATTTCGCAAATAAAAACGACTTGCGGCGTACTTTTTTAAAATATAAGAGACATAACAGTGTGCAATATGCGAGAGATAAGAGCGCGAAAAAAGCCTTTGGTACCCACGTGTGTGTATGCCGTATGGGCTACAGAAAAAATACATTTCGACTAAATAAAGTTTATTTTATCTCAAATAAACTAAAATTACTCATATTTCAGTAGCCCTGTGTCTTTTCTGGTCATTTCTCCCATATATTTTGTGGACAACGCTTGGAAAACACACGATGGTTCGGAGCTGTTTCCTAGCCAGTGGGTTTTGTATCGGTAATCACATAAATTCGAGTGAAATTTGGAATAAATAAGCACGTCGAGTAAGTAGTCTTTGAAAAATTTACAAGTGCTTATTAAATCCAATTTGCACGAGAAAAATAATGTGATTACTTGAGAAAACAAACGAAAAAACAGAATAATTAATTTTTGCATGCGAGTTAAAATGTTTAGTAAAACAACAGTTCTGCACGTGCATTAAAAAGATTCAGTAACAAAACTCCTGCACGTGCATTAAAAAGTTAATTAGTAAAACTAAAGTTCTTTATAGTTCTGCGCGTTCATTAGACTAAAAAGTTTAATAACAAAACAACAGTTCTGCACGAGCATTAAAAAGTTAATTAGCAAAACAACAGTTTTGCACGTGCATTAAAATGTTAATTAGCAAAACAACAGTTCTGCACGTGAAATAAAAAGTTAGTTAGCAAAACAAAAGTTTTGCACGACAGTTTTGCACGTGCATTAAAAAGTTAATTAGCAAAACAGCAACATGTTGCCGTAGAAACGGCCTTAATCTGCATGATTTGATCTCGCTGGTTTCTATTGTTTCTAAGGGCCTGGTCGCACTACAATCAAAAACAAAAATTCGCCCGTGCAAAAATCGAGGAAAACAAAAGGGACCGCTCCGGTGGGACACGCTTTTTGTGGAATGTTTTTGTTTTTATGTCAGTTTGCACGGGTTAATTTTTGTTTTTGACTGTAGTGCGACCATGCCCTAAGCCAATCAGAACCAGTTTGTCGCTCTCGTGTTTCAACTTTGCACTCATGTTACAGTCATATTTTTGCACTCGTGTTACATGAAAACTGCACTCTGTTTTAGCCAATCAAAATAAAGTATTTTTTATGTATATCATTAATGAGTATATACCAAGCGCTTGGCGTCCGCGCCTCGGATTCGAAAACAACTGCGCTTGGTTACTGCTGGCGCTATTTCTGAATCGAATGCAGTGTTTTATATCAAGCTTTGTCCACGAAATAAATGGAGAGAAATGACTAGAAAAGACACAGGGCTACTAAATTGTGAGTAGTTTTAATTTATTTGAGATAAATAGCCCATGGTGCGCGTGCACTGTAGAACAATTATATCGTTCACTCACTTGAAAACCAAACTCTGCTCTTCACTAGAAAGCATGGAATGAAGAGGAATGATTCTGAATCTGAAAATATAGCAAAATTGTAATTCAGTTTCAAAGTTAACCATTGTGTGTTTACGTTTTCCCAAAAACAAAACCTGTAATTTGATCATTTGACGTTGTTGTTTTGCAGGGAACGGCAAAGAAATGTGGCAAAATGAAAAACACACGTGCATATGCATTGTTTTTGTTCACTAAACCTATTTTTTTGTGTCGTTCTCGCTGCGGTCGTGGTTGCTAAAGCTCCCTAATTATTTGCTTTTTTACCGTCACCCATCAACGTAGAGCGAAGCATTTAGTGCTAAATGGACGAAATCTAACCGTTTACTGACAAATAAGGATAATTTACACGTTACAAATCTGCATTATGGAAAGTAAATTAACCGCTGCCGTCAAATGCTACTTTTTGTTCCATCAAACTTTAAATCCTTCCCTCCATTGAGATCCTCCTTTTAACAAGACACAAGGTACAATAGAAGATTGTTTTGTGTTTTGTTGTTTGAATTACCTGTCAGAACTTTTCGGACTGAATGTTTTATGATTCTGAAGTTGTTCCAGTAAACTCATAATCTCACCCATGCCAGGAAGGAACACCAAAATGGCGCCTGTCTTGGGGTACTGTAAGATAACAAAGCTTTAGAGCCTGGCTAAACTACTACCCTGGTCGAAATGTTAAGGGACACTCCTCCATTTTGTAACCAGTTTTAAAACGAATTAAAACTCGCCGATAAGTAAAGTGACAATTAAACAACTTGCATCTCCATTCCTTCAGCACCCTACCCCCCACCCCCCACCCCCCACCCCCCCCCCCCCCCAAAAAAAAAAAGCATCTCAATATTGTATTGGGGGGAGGGAATAAGGATTTACTCCAGATTTGAACCAAAATATGCCAAGTGTGGGCTTACCATTCAACAGAACTGGCTAGCTAGGGTAGGCAATTCATAAATGTCAATCAATCAATTAACTTTATTTAAACACGGTAAAACGGCTCAGTAAAACTGTTTTTCAGACATGCCGTGCACTTAAATATAATCTAATCAATAACAAAAATATATAAATATATGTATAGTGGCAAAACTGTTAAACTAAATTAGTGTAAATAATACTAATAAGATTAATAATAAAATAAAACACTAACTTACATCATAATATCCTCTATAAACACATAAAAATTTAACTACAATCATAGACGTTATAGAACCAGTTCTATTTTTGTTCGAGAGCTCTTTTGAAATAAAATGTCATTTATTTTTTTGGAGCTGAACGTCCAAACTGGTCAACTCATAGAGAGAATGCATTATTTTGATAGACTTGTAGAAACAGATCTTCAAAATGGCGCATTTCATTTACAAACTGACTGGTCTGGCTGACCAGTTCTGACAAATAGTAAGCATGTTTGGAAACATTGTTGTGGGACTTTTTTTTTCTTCTTAAATGGTGATGATTGGAAACATCTGTTTGAAGCAAAATTTGCCTCTGAGAAGCAAGAATGTTTTTGACACAGTTGATTCAATAACATTTCCTTGCATTCGGGAAGCAAATTTATTTCCAAAACACTTGTCTCTCAAAACGTTTGATTCCTACATGTACATTAGACTTCAGAGAAAGCAACCTGAAAACCAGCAGAAGGGTTTATGATTTATAATCCATTTTTTCCTATAGTTTCTTTTGAGCTTCTGTTTTTAATTTAAGAAAAATTTGTATCCTCAATTACCCAAAGGTGGCGATAAATTTAATATATGGTTGAAGACAAAAGAGCATACCTCATGTTTGTCACCTACGATATGCTCCAGGATTGCAACAACCAAATCATAGTTGATTTTCTCATGATCAATAACACCAAGCGACCAAATAGTAGTCTTGCTGTAATCTGTTGAAAATACAGTCAATTCACAGTTACTTAGAAGCTTGCAGCTCAAGACAGCATCTTATAGCCCATTTCTGAATATGGATAAAAGTTTTATTTGACTTATTTGCATGTGAAAGAAAACTCATTTTCATATGAATGGTTATTCACTTGGCCTCAGTTTGAAAAGGAGGCTAAGAGCAACTCGGAAATGGGCTATTCATAGTGAGAATGACATTCTGTATCCCACCGAAAACAAAAGGTGTTTTAAAAATTTTCACAAAATGGCACGAAAACTTAAGCTGATATTTAAATACTACAGAAAAGTTTTCAATCTAATCAATTACAAATTTTAATGTGACTGAATCCTTCCAAACAGATTTTCCTTTTTAATAATAATAGTGGTTTATCCACTAGGTGGATATTCACCTACTAAATTCTTTTTTAGAGCCTAGAAATCAATCAAAAGCTCCTATGAACCAACTTGTGAAAATGAAACATTTTAACCCTGCCCTCTCCTGGACATTTTGTTTCCAGACCCTCCACCCCCTGCATCCAGCTCCCCACCCTCCCCTCCCTCAAATGCAATGCCCAGGCAGGTGACCATTACATATCGTGTGCTCAATGTTCACCTACCCTACCCTCTCCTAGGCATTTTGCTCCACCCACCCCCACCTCTTGTGTCTAACTCCCCACCCTCCCTTCCTTCCAATACTATTCACATGATTCTTTAACGCTTCGCATATTCACAAGTTAAAAAGGCCAATTTTGGGTCTGGAAAATTTAATTACTATCGCTTACTGGCATATCTCCATGCCATTTGATCTTCTGTCAATTGTTGATCGTCCATATTGTCATTAGGAGGTCTGAAGTCATTGCATGATACAGAGTCCTGTATTTGTTGAATGTCCTTTGTTAACTGTCCCTTTTTGCTTCCTGGGTTAAGAGTGCTTGAAGATTTCATTGGCTTTGCATACGGTGAACTCGGATCAACTTGAAACCTGAAACCAGATACATGCATGTAGACGTTAGAAAACAGGCCATTCTACATGAGTTGAGGATTATAAATTAACAAAGTAACTACATGTATTTGTATACACTCTTACTTTGTCATTTCCAAGGAATCTTCAAGAAATAACTCCACAACTGGAAATGTCCTACCTGGTAACCAATAAGAAAAGATAAGGAAGATTAAAAGCTACATGTACACACAAGTCACAGGTGGCCCACTCAGCCACAGCTTAACCCAGTTTCTGTAGCATGAAGCAACTAGGAATATTGCTACTCCCGCCTGGATGGGAATCGTTTCCAAAGAACTTGAGAAGTTAGATTGAACCACAAAATTATGCAACAGCAAGTTTGAGCTCTATTTTTTGGGTTCATGTAAAACGTGTTTCGTTGAAACTGCTTACTCTAAACATGTTTTGGTACTGATGTGAACACAGCAAAAGACTGCTGAATGGTTGTTTCTTGTGGTGCTGTCTCTGAATCTATTAATTAAAATAACTAAAGTCTGGAAAAGTATTAATTTTATTTAGTTAGGATAGACGTACCTGGTATGTGAATAACAGGGGCATCATAGAAGTATTCTGAAAAAAGCTGAGCATTGAGTGTAGCACTCATCAACACAACTCTCACATCTGGTCTGACACTTAACAGATCTTTCAACACCATCATGAGAAAATCACTGCAAATTTATACACATTACTGGTAAGGATTGTTAGAAAACAGTCAAGTACTGTGGTAATCAAGAATAATATTAGATATCAAGTAATTTAACCCATTGACTCGTGAGAGTTTTAGTAAAAAATGGCAATTTGAAGCCACTAATAAAGCCACTACTTTCTGGAGAAATTACAACCAAACTGGCCAAAACATTGTTTGCAATGTCCTTTCTTTGGTAGGGCTGGTATATCGCTTTTATTTCATTTCATTTCCAATATGCGCACAAAGCAAAATTTTAACATAAAACAGCTTGACTTGACTGTATCTCTGGCCCAATTCAGGGGATCGCTCTCAATCCACCGTAGGAAAAAAGATGGCGGCTGTTCATTTTACCACAATACCTTGCGGACCTAACACAGCACATAAGGCACAAAGAAAGCCAAATTTTTACAATATTTGTTCCAGTACTAAGGACAATGTGTAGACTAGGTTTGAAGATTTTATAACTTTTCTTTACATTTTTATGAATGTTGTTAAGGTTTTTATGCGCTAAGAATTATGGGTAAAAGTACCAGTTGCCATCTTTTTTCCTACCGAGGATTGAGCATGCTAAAGTTGGTCATCAAAAACAACTTCTGACATAAAAAGTGATGATGTCACAAATCTAATCTGCCTGGCCCTCCCCAACATCTGCCACTGTATAAGTACTTTTACTTGCATTTGCTGTGGTGATTCACCAAAATGAATTTCCATTAAAATACTGTACATGGCAAATTAGGGACCCAAGAAAATAGAAAGTGGTGCAAAAATACATGTAAATGTTTCACCTTTCCTCCGTTCTCTCATGAACTTCATCCACGATAACATGGCTCACACCTGGTAAGCTAGATTCTCCTTCTAAACGACGCAACAGAATTCCTGTGGTGCAGTACAATAAACTTGTTCTTGAAGACTAAAACATTACAGAAGTAAAATGTGGTTTGTGATTTGTGAACTGAGAGCTCCAGTAGACACGGCAGTATAACACTGGTCTGTACCCTTAACCCTTTAACTCCCAAGAGTTCCATACATCAAAATTCAAGAAAAATTCTAAATTTCACTTTATAAAATATTGAAAAACAAAATTGGTACCATGCAAAAGTACTGCTGAAGAGGTTTCATTTGAATGGTCACACCATAGGATTTCGTTCACAGACTCAAAAGTTAGAACTATACTAATAATGTCTCCATAATTGACTCTGGTTAAACAGGCCTTCTGACACATGTACAATACAAAAAAAACTGAAATTAAAATTATGCGGCATTTTCAGGGCAAATTGTGTGGTACATTGTGCATTTTCTACCCTAATTTAAGTCTGTTTTTGACAGTTTTCAGATAAAACAGTAACTTTTTTCTGTCCCCAGATGATTGCCACAGATACTAAAATAGCCCATTTCTGAGTTGCTCTGAGCCTCCTTTTCAAACTGAGGCCAAGTGTAAAACCATTCATATGGAAATAAGGGATATAACATTTATTTGCACGACTTGTTTAAAAAAAAACTCATTTTCATATGAATGGTTTTTCACTTGGCCTTGGTTTGAAAGGGGGGCTATAAGAGCAACTCAGAAATGGGCTATTGTAGATAAGCATAAAAATTGATCCTAGAACAAAAGAGAGCAATTTAAGGTACTGTATAGATCATTTAGTATTACATGAAGTATTAAACTGCCTGAAATAAATAAGCCTCTGAGAGCTTAAAAGAGGATATACTGTATTTTACCTGTTTATTTTCTAGTCTGACTTGATAACCCACAGTCTCTCCAATCTTGTCGATTCTCTCAGCCGACACCCTTTCTGCCACAGACATGGCAGAAATTCGACGAGGTTGAGTACAAATTATGAAGCAGTCACCTCCATGTCCATCTTTGAGATGACTATCAAGAATGAACTGTGGAATCTGAGTTGTCTTGCCACATCTGAGCAAAGGAACAATTGAGTTAAAACATTGGTTTTGGTTTCACCAGTGACACTCATTTGAAAACTACTTTAATAATTATTTTTATAAAATAATCAATTAATTTTGTTTACAGTGTGATGCGCCTTACCATGAGCACACAACAAACTTTTTTACAAGTTTCCATGACAATACAAGCTTATTCTTATAATCATTTTTGTAACTGTGGATACATGTGAAGCAATGAAGTGAATAAAATCTACATATTTTGTAACTAACTTTACAATCCTGTTATAAACGCGAAGCGACAAGATTGCATTCTATCGTGCTCAACGCGACAAGATTGCATTCTATCGTGCTCAACGCGACAAGATTGCATTCTATCATGCTCAACGCGACAAGATTGCATTCTATCGTGCTCAACGCGACAAGATTGCATTCTATTGTGCTCAACGCGACAAGATTGCATTCTATCGTGCTCAACGCGACAAGATTGCATTCTATCGTGCTCAACGCGACAAGATTGCATTCTATCGTGCTCAACGCGACAAGATTACATTCTATCGTGCTCAACGTTACGAAGAGGCGTGCCCGTCAATTGAATTCACGCTCTCTGATTGGCAAACTTGTAAAAATGTTTGTTGGGTGCTCGCGGTAAGGTGCGTCACATTGTAACAAGGGTGACACTTAACAACCATACAACTCATAATCCTGGCGCACTCAGATTCCAGGTTGGAATATTTAGAAATGTTGGTTTGTGATGAGGGAAGAAAAACCCTCAGAGGAACACACAGTGTACATGTATGATGCCAAGTTAAGGAGTTGAACCCTGACTACACTGGTGGATGACATTAGTACTCTAAACAGCACAACATACCCTCCCCCCCCCCCCCCCCCCCCCCCCCAAGTATTAACTCTTACCCAGTCATTCCACTGATAACAACAACCTGATGGTTTTGAAGTGTTTCAATGATGTTCTGCTGTGATTTCCAGGCAGGAAGCTTTTTCCTCTCCTCTAGCATTGACTTGTAAGCTGGAACAGACTATAACAAGAAATACAGAAAATATGAGTGACAGATTTATAGTATGGTAAGTATCCAGTGGGGGAGGGGGGGGGGGGGGGGGGGGGGGAGTCCAGACTCATAAGGGAGGGGACGGATGGGGGAGTGAAAACCATAAACATTATTACCCGTAATCGTTCAAACTGCTGCTTAAGTTTCCTGTTTCTTTCCTGTGCTGGGAGTTGATCTGAAGACTGCCGAGGTTGGTTCACCTGTGGCTTCTTACTGGTTGCCTCTTTTTTGTCATCATAATTACTTGCATGTGTAGTCCCAACACTTTGGATAGTAATACTCTTCTTAGCTGGCAGACTAAACTCTGAAGGAGGCATTTTAAAACACTCCATTATTTCTTCTTCATCCTCTAACAAACTGGCAAGGCAAAAAATTGCAGGACTCTCGGCATCGCATAAAGCCTTAGTTTCCCTGTTGAGTCTTAATGTGACACTAAGACAACCTGATGATGGAATTGAATCATGTGTGGAGTAAAAAACCACCATTGGCGGCTCAATTGGATATAGGGATCCTTTAGAAAATCTAATTTCAAGATTAAATGGAAAGGATGGATCTGCAGGCTCATTATTAGCATCTGTCATTTCTGGAATGTTAGTTTTTGTTTCATTTGAGCCTGTCTTCTCATCAGATGTAACGTGACTTAGTCTGCATCTGTCCCCAAATCTACAGAATCCTTTTGAGAAGAACCTACAAACATTACCAGGTGTCTTGACTGTTTTTCTTTTGCCTTCATTTTCCTCATCTTTTTTTGGTTTAAATGCATCAAGTAAAAAAGGCAGTGATAACTTAATATTCCATACACTATCTGCAATAACTTCAGTAAATACTTCATCGTAAATTGACTCAAGAGCCATCGCTTCTTCTTGTCTTTGTAAAACCGCCTCTTGAAATTTCTCCTCAGTGTAATGTGGACTTTCCTTGCCAAGTTGATTTAGTTCACAACAACTGCAAAGCAATGACTGAAGAGCCGCTCCTAAATCTCCGTCGTTCTCTCTTAGGGCATCTGTACACCTCTTTCTTTCAAAGCCACATTGGCGCAACTTTTTCAACGCATAATAGCTGTAAATTTCATCCTTTGATTCAACATCAGCATCAACCTGATCACCAGCAAAGTTAACTCCACCTTCAATCACAAGTTTTTGGTCACCAAACTTTCTCCAATAAGCCTCATTTCTTCTGATCTCTCTAGCATCAAAATCCAGATTACCTTTAAAATCATGACCGCTCCTGGCGATTTGTAGATCCCTTAGAACTTCTTCTATCATTTCTCGATTCTCAGTGCTCATGTTAAGTCTCTGAATTGAAGCTTTATTACTAAACTTCGATCTATTTTTCGGTCCCGTCGTTTTCCTTCCTAATTCAGGGGAAGGTTCACGAATTTCGGCCACAATGTCATCGAATTCTTCATTGTCTTCGCTATCGTCTAGTTCATCTCGATCTTTCTCTATCGCAGCGCGGTTGGCTGTGCGAGCTGGTTTGAAACGACCACCACCGCGATTCGGCCTTCGAGAACCGCCACGCGCCCGGCTCATTCTAGAAACCTACAAATGTCCCAAAAATAACTTCATTGATGCAGGTTTCTCTGGCCAATTGACCCACAGAAAATTACCGCAGGATCGTCCAAACGCATTTAAATTTGAACAGCTTACTCTAGTTTCATTGTCAAGAAGAAAGGAGATAAGAAATTGACCAGGCATTCCAAACAGTTGTTGCCTCATATTCGTACAATCTTGATTAGTCCTTCCCGGCCAAGACAGAAAGTGGGCCTGGGAACTGCTTTCCATGTTTCTTCTATTCTGGGCGCTGCATCTTATTGGGTCAGGAATCCATTCAATAGGCTCCTGATTGGGTAAAATATTTTAAAATGCTTCAAACAAAAAACTACTTAATATACGTGTTGTCCTTATAAGTTTTCGAAAATCTTCCTGAATTTTTGGTGATGTCCCTTGGTGTATATAGTTTGCAGCCATTTTTGCCGTTTTTCAATATTATGTGCATAAATCACCTTAATTTTGAAGCCACTTTTGAAATATTCAATATCATTCGGTCCAAGTAAAGCATGGATCTGACGGATGGTGCCATGAGTGGTGATCCGAGTACTCGCCACTGACCCACCCGCCTCGAGCTCGAATCCAGCACCAGTCGTTGTCATGGTTTCCGCCCCTTACCGAGGATTTTTCCTGATCGTTCTTTCGGTTTTGCGCTTTCTCTCCATTCACAAAAACCAACATTTAATATGAGTAATCGTAAATCGATTGGATGGAGATTACTTGTCAGACTTGTATGAAAACTCTCCGGCCGTGTGTCATGTATCGCCCATCTATAACGTAACATGAATTTAAACATTTTCAGTTCATAAAGACGTTTACGAACAGACTTCTCCTAGAATGATTTTTTTAAAATTTAATTTTGCCAGTTAAAACAGTCCGCCGCGCTAGAAAAGCTGCGTTTTAAACTTATAACGAGAGAAAATTATTTCTCTTGCTGATAGCTAAGATTTGAAATACGTCAAGTTAACTGTTAGTTCAGTGATAACTGAGTGACTTCAGCACCCCTGTAAATGCAGACCCTCGCATCTCTGTGTTTTTTTTTTCTCTGCCATATCACACATTTCCGTTTTCAGCTTACAGATTTATGCGGAAACACTTTTCAAAGGTGCACAAGAGTTGATTAAAGAAGAACGAATTTCATTCAACAAGCACTCATAACGCCGGAATAAAACTGACAGTTCATTATTAATATTTGTTAAAGAGCTGCTTAGAAAGCATCATTAACCAAAGTGTAAACACGTAGAACACACCATGCTGATTTGTAACATTTGGATTAATATCGGTCTATCGAAGGGTGACACGAGGCAATTTTTTCCTGCGACTCGTAACGCTGACGAGAGCTGTTGCGAAACAAGTTGTGGATGAAATTGACGTGTAGCACCCCCTCCTCGCAACCTGTCTCGCGACGAACAATTGCGTTGCGAGTTGTAGAAAAAGTTGAACACTTCTCACTTTTCGCAACGTCGCGAGGTAAGTTGCAAGCGTATAACATGTAATCTGCAACTTGTCTGGCAATGATTTCGTCAGCGTTGCGCCGCAAATCGCAATAAAAAAATTGTCTCGTGTAAAAGCACCTTAACGGCAGTAGGTGGCGATAAACTACCAAAAGAGCAAGGATGAAAAATGTCAGAAGCATGCGGTTATCCACACGGACTCAAAAGCAAATCGTGCGCAAAATGGCCCCCAAAAGCAATTGTGCTTCAATTAAAAAAATATGGTCGTTGTCGAAGAAATAAGGATTTTGTTATCGTCTTTGAAAAAAAAAAACTTTTCCAAAATAATTTGGGGGTGTAGAAATTTAAGCAAAATTGTTTTCGCAGTTTAAAAACGACTCGTTCGCAAAGTAAAATACCCAGAACATACAGAAGTCCTTTTCTATATCAATAATCACTTCTTAAAGCCTTTCCGCCCACGTTTCCATGTAATACGCTCCAACTGATCAAAGCAAACACGCTTTTTTCAGCCAATCAAAAGCAAGAACGAAAACCACTGGTGATTGGCTTTGGTGCGTTTTCCCGCGCTTGGCATCGGCTGCGTTATTTCCCGCGTCTATTATAGTGTTCTTTTTTACTTTGTTGTGATTGGCCAAATGAGTTTCTTTCTTTTATTTTTTACTTGGAGTTTCGGGTTTGATGAAAGTCTTAAAGACAATGAGTTTACACTAACCATACATATTTTAAACTTAAATTCTTTCAGATAGGACTAACTATTTGAGGAATCGAAAGTTTTTTCTGTGAGAAATTTCTATAGCCAGTAGAGCTTTCGCTAAGGATATGAGAAAATTTCTATTTGCAACTATATGGAGGTCTAAAAAAAGTGTTAGGAAACAGTTTATTTATATACAATTTTCTTTTTGGAGCCGAGTGCGTGAAACACCTAACGCTTTTGACGGGAATTAGATTTCCTTAATTCAAAAGTTTAGTGTCCTTTTTCAAAAGAAAAACTTTGACAGCCCCCCTTTTAAATCCGACACGGGTGTAACTAGCAACAATAGGAAACTTGATAAATATTGATGCTTGACGATTGAAACCGACTTCGCGATGGCGCGTGAACACTGCAAACAGTGTTTTGCTAATGACGGCGTGAAACGGGAGAGAAAAGCTCGGCAGAGCAGACTAGACCAGACTAGTTTGCTGCAGGTGATCACCTTTAGGTGATTGGAGGCCTCCTCTTAAAATATTATTTTTATTTTTATATTTTTTTAGGTACCCGTTACAAACTGCCAGAGGTATAGGGTCTAGTTTCCACGTCCCAAGGAACAAGGAGGCGAACCAAGAACTGAGACTTCTCTGGAACACAGCAATTTCTTTATTTGTAGAGTAATCCTCGTAAAGTAATACTTCACACTAATCTAGCTCGTTGGTAATCGCATCTAGATTGTCCAATGGTACTCCCAAGGTAGTCGATTTACAACAGTTCTCATGCACTTTTTAATAGGTGTTCACTTAATTCAAAAGAATACAAAGTGCATCCAAAATAGTTACAATTCGATTGGCTAAAATTTAGTCCTTTATGATAGTAACACAAAGTTCGTCTATTTCGAGCATTGAAAACGCACATGTTCAGTGTAAACTAGACTGTATTTTTAAAGCATAGCAGTTCTTTTGAAATGTAAACTGCTTCCTGGTTAGCAAAGAAAACATAAGTTCTATTGAAAGTTCTTACCTAATGAAAATACATGGTTCTATTGAAATTAGAGTTCATTTTCTCATGACTGTTTTGCGGATGTTCTATTGTTCATATACAAACTTGTCTGATCTTGCTATTGATATGCATGGAAAGCAGGGATATGCTATGATGGTTGACGCTGATTTATCTGTAAATCATCATTTTCATAGGAATTATATATTATATTAGCCTGTTCTTGGCGTTCAGATAATGGGGAAAGCGCGAATAGTTGGAGCAGGCGCGAAGAAAAGCGAGCGAAAAAAATGCGGGGAGAATGGGGAGAGCGCCGTCCCCAACTATTCGCGCTTTCCCCACTATCTGAACGCCTGGAACAGGCTAATATAATATATATAGTGCTTGTTATTTTATCCTGAGTTTGTTTGCTTGTTATTCACTCAGATACTTTTGTGTGTATTTTCCTCTCTATCTGTTAAATACTTTCTACGGCAACCAACGTAGACTGTCTATTACACGAACTCAGAGCAAACATCTCATGGTTCTCAGTAAGTTCTTGAGCCGGTAACGAAGGATAAATAACATTTATGCTGGTAGAACGTCTTCTACATGATGTAAACAAGCGAAATATAGTCTGCCTCATTTCTGAATCACGGAATGCAAACACAAACGGATTCACTGCGCTGTTGGCAAATTGCATCCACTTCACGAACGCAGCCAAACGCAAAAGACCAGAAGATGTCATGTGGCACCCAGGAGCATCACAGAACGTAAAAACTAAAGCCGTAGAAACATGAGGGAGCCACGCAACAAAAAACATTGCTGTCGCTATGCCGAGCGTCGCGGCAGTTTTACGTTCTCTTTGGATTCGTCTGCGCATTTCCTGCGTCGATTCCGCATCAGATGGACGTATTGACGAGGACTGTATTAGCGATTTCGCGATTCGAAAAACTCCAGTGTTTAAGACTGTGATGGCGCATAATGATCCCATGATTAAACCGAGTAGGAGGACAAGGTCATAATGACGAAACCATCGCATTATTATAATGGTTGAAAGAGCCATTACTGTAGCTAAGCTCCAAAGAACTGCCACGAGTTTTAGGTACAGTCCATGAGAGAAATTAGCAGCGTGATAAAAAGGCCTCGAGACTGCAACATATCGGTCGGTGGTTATTGAAGTAAGGTGGAGAGTCGAAGAACTTGCACTTAGAATATCGAAGAATTTAAAGAGAGTGTAGCTCCAACCACTAGGCCAACCACTAAGGCCGATGTAACACCACGCTGGAATTGAAACTAAACCAACCACGATATCTGAGATGGCTAAACTCAAAATAATCGTGTTGGAGCCTGTACGAAGAGCGTGGTTAGTCTTGTAACCGCACACAATAAGTACGTTTCCAAGGAGAATTAGAAATATCAGAAAAATATTCAACAAAAAATTCATGTAAATTTCCACAGAAGAAAGAGAATCAGAAACTTCGATTTTCTGCAAAGAAAACGAGTCGTTTACCATTTCGAACTATTGAAGGCGGAATTCGTCAATTGTGGTCCGCGAGAACGCAGCGACGTTTTTTGGTCAGACTTTATATGCAATAAATTTGAAAAGGAAATCTTCCCGTCGCGAAATTTGAATTGTATGCGTCCACTTTATACTGATAAGCCTCACAATGTTTATTCAGAAGGCCTACTAACTGGATGGCGCAAGACATAATTGGGTGTGATTTTCTGAAACTCCTACAATATCCGCTCGCTAAGCCAAACACTTTCGAAAGTTGCAAACTGTTTGCATTCAAAGGTGTTTGAGTACGGTATAAATTTTTATTTTTAATTGATACCGAAGAACATTTATTGCAAAATGTCTCGTTTTTTCAGTCTCGTTGGAAAAAAAATCTCACTGGTCCTAAAAAATTCTGCGGAATAGAAAGTGCTGAAAATTATTTTGAAATTATGGAAATAATTTCATGATTACTTAGGATGTTTAATTTTATAAATGTAATCCTTTTATTTCCTGCCGTCAAAATAAATTTTTTTTGTCTTCCTTTGACAATTATGAAGTCAGAAAAGCTGGAAAGGTTACTCCAAATATACTAACACGTAAATTAACTGGGACTGAAAACCCATGCTTAGTTGCAAATTAAATTTTAAATTAAACTTATAATTAGATGTTAACCAAATTCAAAATTATTTCAATTATTTCCGTGGTTTATCATCTTCAAGTTTTCTTTTCTTTCCTCTTTCCTTTTTTTTATTGCGGATGGCAAAAAATCCCCAAATATTCGAAACGACCTGCTATACAATACAACTAAGCCTCCTCGTCGGGCAACTAAAAACGAGCGTCGATATTATAGGACGAAAAGCTGTTCATTTTTACCCTCTCCGCATTTTCTCTCCAGTCCCCTCTCAACCCCAGCTGCTCTCCCCAGGACCCAACGAATCGTTTCGGTGGAAAGCCGTCCGGAAGGCCTTTAAAAAATCGTAATAAATTAAATTAAAAACTAGAGTAGTTTCTTAAGCAAAATGTCGCCTCAAACTTTCGTAACATCGGAAAATTTAACGCCTTTTGTTTTTGGAGGAATTAAAAATGACGTTTGGGTACGAAATAAGGTCAACTAGCTAGGATGTTCGGAAAGGAGAAAGCTAATTTCGTACCCAGATCTCCCACGGTCACATTTCAGTCGCCGATTTCTTTTTATACCAAAGGGTTTGTAATCAGTTCAAAAAGAAGTTTATATGAAGGAGTTATCGAGTAATTTTGGCTGTAGCCATCGAGCAACTATCTCGGACGAAATAAAAAAGACATTAGACCTCCTTTCCCGCCCGATTCAAAGATGAATTATTTGCGCTAAAGCGAGAACGCGCCGTTTTTTCAATCACTTAAATGGGGGAAGGAGGGGGGGGAGTTCTCAATTGTTTATTTGAAATGTCCAATATTGCAATTTCGGTCGGAATAAAAAGAGAAATTAGACTTCCCCTTTACCCACCCTTTACCCATCCCCCTAGCCACTAGCGCCACCCCCAAGGTCCGTGAGCTTGCTCTCGGGCTATTTTGGCTGAGGGAAATCTAGGGACGAGATTACCCGGATACTTCACCCAGGCCTTGGCCGCGCCTTGGCCCTCAAGGCAAACAGACGGTAATAATTATTCTCCTAGGGGAGTAGGGGTACTATTCGTTAGCCTGCACAACAACTGTTGGAGGCTTTACAGCAGTTACAGTATTTGTATAACTTTGTTTCTTTCGAGGAAAACCTGTAATAATATTAATATATATTATATTTTTATTTCTGTTTAAGTTCCTTAAAGGGGTAACTACAAATAAGTAGTGATAAGATTTTGCTCATTTTGTAAAATCCATCTTCTTGCTAGCCACCCCACAGGGAAATTAATCAAGGTCGCCTCGCTTCTATCAGTGTTTCTAAAACGTGCTAAATGAAACGTCCGTAAAAAGCCAAGTTCACATCTACTTTACCGTATGGAATGCGTATGGAAGAAAGGTTTCCTCAATATTCCTTGGGACAAGCTCGCTGTAAGTTCCTTTTGACGTATACAAGAAACTGCATCTGCCATCATGAACACAACTATTGCTCCGGCAACAAACAGTTCTGCTACAAACAGCGACTCAGACTATGATTTCTACACAATATCAGTGCTTATTCTCATAGGCAGTACTCTTCTATGTGTTGCAACTGTTGTGAGTAACGGCATGTTTTTGTTGACTTTTTACAAAGATCCCCTGAAATGTCTGCGAACGCCATCTGCGATTTTCATCGCTGGTTTGACAAGCGCTAATTTTCTCACAGGCCTGATAGTGGAGCCTGCTTTTGTAGTAATATTTGTCGTCTTAATCCATGTTGGGGGTCACGATTTCGACAGGTTCTATCGCTTTACCGAAGTGTTAAGTTTCGTAACGATGAACAGCTCATTTCTGATCATGTTGGCTCTGGGAATAGTGCAGTATTTATTGATCAAGCACCCAGCAGTTTACCAAACAGCTGTTAGCCCGAAATCGGCGTTGATTGGTGTAGTTTTCATATTCGTTTATTCCATCTTCTTTGCCGTGCTACCCGAAATGACTGGCATGAACAAATTCGTTTTTGATTTCGTTGACCTTATAGTCCATAACACACTGTTGACAGTTATCATTGTAATCCTGTACACGATGATACACTTTGCATTTCGAAAGCTGGCTCAACAGCGCAGCGATACAGATCTTGAAGACAACAACCAAGGACAGAGATCAGATTCTGATCAAGAACGTCGTCTCGCAGAAAAGGACTTTGTTTATGGAACAATCATTTTGACAGTCGTTCTGATCATAACTGTGTGGCCCCTTACTATCACTGTGTTCATTGCAATATTCCATGAATACTCGGTAGACGTCTGGATAGCTTGGATTGTCACATTCTTCTTCTTGTTGTGCAAATTTGCAGTGGATCCATTTATATTTGCATGGCGTATGACGAAGTATAGGAAGTCACTTATGCTGGTTGTACAAAAAACTTGTGGCTGCGGCAACACACCTTTACCAGAAGCTAGGTACCAAAGAGAAGTTTCTGGAATGGCCAACCCTCCATCAGAGGTTGAGGACATGCAGGTGACTGTCGTCGATGGCGATGACGGTGGTCCAACACAGCAGCAGGCTGCTGTTGTGTAATCAGGCATCTTGTTCCATGGGTGGGGGGGGTGGGAGGGGGGAGGGACTAACATATAAAATTGATGGGGTGATTGTTGGAAAGTTTGAATGGAAACCCTACAAGGTACCCCACAAACCCCTTTTTTGCGATGTGGTTCACATTAATTTTTACTCCTAAGAAGTACCATTTCTTTCTGAAAAGTTTCTCCTGTCAGCATATGATTTTTTCCTAAAGGTTGTCAGAATAATTCTGACAGTTATCATTTTTTTATCAAACACCTTCAGTGGTACCAAACCCCGGAGGGGGGGATACTCCCATATATGAGCTATATCTAGGGGGGGAGGGGGGGGGGGGGGGGGGGGGGGGGGGGGTTGGGGTGTGGGGGTACTCCCGACAATTTAGGACAGGTGTGTCACCAAGGTTCTCAAACCCCGACCCTATTTAAGGGTAGAAAATCAAGATTTGATACCCTTTTAAAGGCCCAAAACCAGGCGTGTAGTACAGTTTTAACAGACCATATCTTTTTCATTTTGCACTTTGGGGTGAATACTGCAATTTAGTGACCCATCTAAGGAATATCTAAGGATCACAATACCAAAAGGATACCCTATTTAAGGACTGAGCACCTCAAAAACCATACTCATCCCACGGCACATACCTATATAACACATATAAGGGAGTACCCCCCCAGGCGCTGTGAAGGGTATGTTTTCAGGAAGTTTTGTCTGGGATAGGGTATAGTAATCAGAGAGTTTGGGTCTAGAATAGGGTATCATTTTCGGAAAACTGATCAGTTGCGTGAAGAATTTTAGTCTAGACAAGGTTTACTGGCAAATGGCGTATTTAAAATCAGTACGGTGGGCAGTACGGCATTTTTACTGACCCTTGTTAACTAATAACAAAGAAAGCAAGTCTGGAATAAGTCTAGGATAGGTATCGTTTTTCGGTGTTATTCTAGAATAGGGTTGCAAAATGCAGTGAAAATGGTCTAGTATAGGTTAAGGGTCCCAGAGTCCCAAGGGCACACCCCCACCCAAAAATTTGCAGAGAACCCCCCAGGTACCAAACCACAAATTTTAACCCCTAAAAGGTTCAGTGATGACCCCCTCCCAGATCTTGCTGTAGTGAATGGCTAAACTAGGGAGCATTATTGCAGAAACATATATTTGGGAAGCAAACTTGCGTGTGAGATGCAAATTCTGCTTTGATCTGAAACATGTTTCTCAAACAGCTAAACAAGCGAGGGGTATTCTGGATATCATTTAATCAGGTATGCACACTTTAATGGCTGTTTATTTATAATTTGATATTTTATCCAACTCACGATAAAATCCCATACAAATCCTTATATTTTTGTCATTGAGGATTCTTTTTGTGAGCCTGGGCTCCCAGTAGTCACTGTCATATGGATTCCCCATAGCAAAATATTCGCTTCCACAGCAATGTTTTTACAGTGCTGTTACATACTAGCCAAGCTATAACCCTATGTCAGACCAAAATATATCGTACCCCTTTTAATATATGTAACCTACATACATTCATAAAACTTTATTCACACTCAAATTCAGAGTAGCTTACAAAGCTAATATTGTCGAGGACAGAAAAGGTAAACTAACATAAAATATTATGTAATATAGAAGCTAAATGACATCCTATACAAATACAACATATAATTACTTAGATAGTAACATAGTTGAGGAGTTTTCTCTTAAATTCATTAAAGTATATAATTTACATGTTCAACAGTTCCAGACTTTTACAGCCAAGTTTCTAAACGAGTGAGGTTTAGGTAATAGTTTGCGGTGTCTGGGGCGACAGTATTAAATTTCCAAGTTGGTTATAGTTGATAGAACAGTAAACATGTGTTTCATATAACAGGATGAATAGCTTTAGTATATACTGAAACAGTGGATAGCATTGTTGGCGCGCTCTGATTGGCTACTGAAACTCGGAATAGCAAGTGCTATTCACCTCCCAGCAACTCGCGAATCATTTGCGCGCGAAAATTGTAATCGTTGACAGGAATAAACAAGTTAAAAAGCATCATTTTCGTTATATTATCTCACTGTTTCAGTATATATACTAAAACTTTGCGGCTCAGTAAATATCCACCACTACCCACCTCCACTTCAGTGAATAGTTGTTAAATATACAAGCTCTGGTACAGTAAAATTAGCATATTCTGGAAACGTCTGTTACAAAGAGACGATAAAACCCTAAAGGTCAAACCCTAAACCCTAATTTTCCCATTTTCAATAAAAATGTATACCCTTTCTTTATCCATAAGGCAAAACATAGCCTCTTTTTTAGGTCAGAATAGTCAAACCTATACCTTTATCCAGTGTTAGCTCTATAGGGGAGGGAAAAAGGAGGCCCAGGTCCCCCTCTTATTTTCAATTCTGGATTTGCCACAGCTGTTATTTCAACCCCATAGGTAAACATTACTCTAATGTTATTTTAGCAGCATTAGTTTCAGATGGCAAGTTTTGCCTCATGTACATAATTTATATATTAAGCTTTTCACTCATCAGTCTTTTGGAGAAAAGGCAGAGTGCTTGTAGTGTAGCAAAGTTTCCTTATCATGTTAAGGCTTTTGCAATGTTGCATGATAAAATGGGGTATAACCGCCTTATTTTGAATGTTGACATTTTTCACTTACAAAACTGTTTTTGAGCTGAGAAATCACAGGTAGCCCAAGCTATATGTGTCACAGTAACCGTATTATGAGCGAAATTATATTAGGATTTGTATGAGGTAAAAAACGGTCCATTCTAGGAGCTAAAAATACGAACAAGATTTCAATAAAAATTGCCTACCTTACTTCGCTTGTGTGTTTCCTTGTCTCCTGTGTGGTTTTTGGAGCGATTTAGAGCGTTTCCAGTGAGTTTTAGTTCCATTGCTTTCTCTCTATATATCTCTCTATATATCCTTTCCCGTTGAGTTTTAGTTCCATTGCTTTCTCTCTATATATCCTTTCCTTTCCCCGTTGGGAAAGCATATATATCCTTTCCCGTTGAGTTTTAGTTCCATTGCTTTCTCTCTATATATCCTTTCCTTTCCCCATTGGGAAAGCATATATAGAGAGAAAGCAATGGAACTAAAACTCACTGGAAACGCTCTAAATCGCTCCAAAAACCACACAGGAGACAAGGAAACACACAAGCGAAGTAAGGTAGGCAATTTTTATTGAAATCTTGTTCGTATTTTTTAGCTCCTAGAATGGACCGTTTTTTTCCTCATACAAATCCTAATATAATTTCGCTCATAATACGGTTACTGTGACACATATAGCTTGGGCTACCTGTGGAGAAATCATTTGCTTGCTAAAGAAAGGACTGTTTCATCATGTTCATATTAAGTAAAAGTATAGAAAGCGAAAAGAAGTGGAAGTTCTCTTGTGCCTGCCACCTTTTAAAGTGCTTAGGGCATCACATTTTTTATCTATTACTTCTCAGCCCTTGTGTGAACAAGAAACTTTGCTCCTCATTGTCTCTTTCTATCCTGGCGTATAAATGGGTACCGGCGACATAATGCTCTCGAGTCACCCTGTGATGGACTAGCATCCCATCCAGGAGGATAGTATAAAATACATGTAGTTGCTTTGTGCTGCAGAAAGCAGAGATAAGTGCCAATTGGCTCTCTTTATCTACATGCTCTAGCTGTAACAGAAGAAGTTTGGTTAGTGGGTGGTTCTGTTTGAAGACATTCTAGACAGTCCACATTCAACTGGGATTATTTTTACTTCATATAAACCCTATTCATAAATGGTGGCTGATTTATTATTTTATATTCATGCTAACCAGCCTACGTAGCCTCATTTTAGAGCAAAAATTATTTTGAATTTTGCACATGCTAAGAAGGCTTGGTAGGCTAATTAGCATGAATATAACAGAATAATAAATTGGCCACCATTTATGAATAAGGTCTATAAGGTGAAGTGTTAAGTTTTTTGGACTCCAAAAAAAAGTTGGGCTCGTTTATATGTGTATATAAATTACTGTCAAACGGTATAAATAATTTTAATCATTGTAAGTCATTATACAACTGAGACATTTTAGGTATAAAATATGCAGCAAAACTAGAACATGTGATCCATGTAAAAAAGAATAACTTTTGTTGTGCTGCATTAATTTTGGCTAATTAGTACAATCAGCACATTAGTTATATTTACAATATTTAATTACAGTAGCATCCCGATAACTCAAACCTCCAGGGGAGAGGGAAATTTGGTTCGAGATATCAAAGGTTCGAGTTATCACAGGTAAATTTGCAAGCAATCTTTAGCCAAGGTAAAAAAAGTTTGGTTCCAAGTTAGTGAGAGGTTCGAGTTATCGAGGGTTCGAGTTATCGGGATTCCACTGTATTAGAATAGGCCATTTGCATGATGACGTCATATGACTACAACTACCAGAATCCTTCAGTTTTTTGTTTTGTAGTGCAATTTAGGGCTATTGTTATTTAAACCGCACTGGGATTACAAAATTTAAATAAGAAAGGAAAAACGAAATGAATTCTGGTAGTAGTTGTAGTCAAATAACACCATCATGCAAATGGCCTATTGACAGAATTTGATTCTTTCTGTTTTTTAAATATATGGTGTAGTCAGTGGTGGATCCAGAGAAGGGACCAGGGAGACCTGGAGACATTTCCCCAACCCCGCCTCCCTTATTCACTCCAGACCTTACATTCCCCCCCTCCCCCCTTTATTCACTCCAGACCTCTAGACCTAAAGGGTCTTACATCCCTCCCCCCCGCCCTTATTCACTCCAGATCTCCTCCCTTACGATGGAATCCGGACCCCTACTGTAGTAATAGGCCATTTCCGAGTTGCCTTTAGCCTCTCTATCAAAGCGAGGCTAGGTGCGAAACCTTTCATATGAAAATGAGTTTTCATTCATATGCAAATAACTTTTATTTGCATGTGAATGAAAACTCATTTTCATATGAAAGGTTTTGCACCTAGCCTCGCTTTAATAGAGAGGCTAAAGGCAACTCGGAAATGGCCTATTATACAATATAGTTAATTCCCCTGCAGGGGAGGGGAGGGGAGAAAGCTTTGTAGTGTCACTTTGCCAGATAAACTTGAGCTTACTGAGACTTAAATTACCAGTGTTGTACAGATACAATTTATTGTTATAATATTTTTATTGACCAATTCTGCCAGTAATTTTACAATTAAGTGACTTTTGCGGGTTTTCCTGCGCTATACATTGGGTTGTCTGTACTCCTGCTCTCAGACACCAGTTGTTGCAAGCTCTTGGTTCGAGTTCTGATTGGGTCATTAAATTAGTCGCGGTATAAGATAATTTCGTATATTGCATCGTATCATGCATTTAGCAAACAAAAGCGACGGTAAGCTTTGGACTGATTAAATAAAAACAAGCTTATTTAACTTCCCCTTTTCTTGTTCGAGTGTTGCTTTTCTATCAGCTAAAGTTTCCCAACATCCTTGTTTCGCGTTTTCACATTTTTCTACCACGGCACAGTTAACTATGCACACTTTGAGATGATTTTTGAAACTTATTAAATAATTACAATAATAATAAATGAATGAACGGATCAAATGAGGCCTTAAGCTGCTTTATTATATAAACACCAATGGAATACCAGGTGAGCTTTCGCGCGTAAACATCATATCTTCACACGTGAGAATAACATGTTATCTTCACACGTGAAAAGATCACCGTTGCTACGTTGTTCTACTTTTTAAAGGACTACAAAAAAATATAAAAGTGAAATGGTTTGATTTCATTGGTGTTAATATAATAAACAGAACATTACATGGCCTCTTGAAGATACGAAATTTCTCTTCTCGTGTTGAAAAATATTTCACTCGTTCGCTGCGCTCACTCGTGAAATATTTTTCAACACTCGAAGAGAAATTTCGTATCTTCGCCCGGCCATGTAAATATCGATATCCTCTATGTATTTATTTTCGCTTGAGGCCGCATTTGATCCGTTCATTCATTATACAAGATGCTACTGAAGGACAACTTCAACCGTTTAATAATAATCATAATGATAATACATTTCTATAGCGCCTTTTCTCGGCTATTCAAAGGCACTAATTATACACAAATGCACTAAAAATATACTATAAAAAACTAATTACAAGTTAGATATTCTAAAAAGCTAAACACTACGCAATTTCGTATCTTAAACATATATCAGTCAGTGTTTTCTTATTAAAATCAAGTTCGACGGGCAGCGCTTCAATGCTGTCATCCATTGTAGGGCTGTTGCATCTCTGAACTGAATTACAGATGAGCTCCAAACCACCACTGGGTGGTAGAACTGCTTCCCTGTGCAGCGGAACTTGGGTTGGTGGACCTATAGTAGCCAAAGTTGTCTTCACTAAACACCGAGCCAGGACTTGCATTAAATTGACAGTTGGTGGCTGTACTGTCAATATGCAGCATCGTACTATTATCACCCTGCCAAAAAGGTACCGTTAGGTTCGTGCCCTGGTGTCCTCGGATGTTGATCAATTCCACCTTTTTGCATTTGCCCGAAGCAAGGTAATCGACGATGTTAAAGTCCTTGAAGTTTCCACGGACGTAGTCTGTGAAAATCACGCCGTGAGTCGGATAGCAGCATGTTGCTCGCCAGTGGGTGGAATGAGCCTGCAAGGATTTCATTCGCGTCAGACTGAGGCGGTACAGGTTCCAGTTCTGAGCGTTCTCGTTCACTGGGGCGTTAGACTTGAAAGCGGTCTTCATAAAAGCCGGAAGCGTGCGATTTGCATTACTCCAGGACATGACCAGCGTCCATGCAGTACCGGGCTCAGACTTCAGATCACAGTAAGCTGAGAAACTGTTTCCACTGTTGTCGTAAAGTTTGTAGATGCCACTTGTGGTGTCGCATCCCCGCAGATAATCAAGGCAGGAGGTCGGACGGAATTCAGCTTTCTTCTTCTTATTTTTAGGACAGGCGTCTCGGCCCTAGAAGAAAGAAGTGAAGACTTTTTTTCACATTGCATTGCGTTGACATTTCTGTTTTAATACCCAGTCAGTAATACTGAGCTGGTAAAACTGAATTGTAGGAAGACTCAATGATTACTGGGTATTGAAAGCGGGAATGCTGGGATCTTTTGCTGTTTTGAAGGCGGATAAAAAACTGGTGTGGTTTTGAAAGGAGGAAACAGCTGGTAAATTCGGAGGTTATTAAAGATTCATTTCCTTAAAATGTTCTGCCGCTGAAATATTCAGCCAAAAGAAGCGAGTAGATCAAACTGTATAAGCTTTCACATAGAAAATCATATATGGAAAAACAATACAACTCCATTCCAAGCGTTTTCTTAAACTTTCCTCGTTGGCGGCCTGACTGTTGCTTTTATTCTTGTTGAATGTTCCTGGTCTTCCTGTGGTTCAAAATTTCGTGGCATTTTACCCAAAAATAAACTTGGCTCAAATTTTTTTATGTTCTGTGTGTTTAGATTATTGCATTTTTTTAACAACACTCTAGAGATGTACTCCCACCTTGATGGAAAAGTGATGCGAACTCTTGTTTCCTTTGTAGTGGTCCGGGTTGCTGTACTTGTTAGAAGACAACAACTCGCACCAAAGCTTTCCATCGGCTCCTTTGGAGGCGGCCAGATTCAGAGAAAAACATGAAGGATTTCTGAGACATTCAAAAGTGCAGTCAAAGATGTCGTACACTGTGAGTGTTCCAACTCTGGGCACATTTAAAAAATGAAATTCTTCTTTAATGAAAACATCTTGACGAAGCCCTGGGTGATAAAAATCGGCAAATTCTGCAGTGAGAACAATTTTTAAAGCTTTTTACAAACATAATAGTATGAAAACCACTAGACTGCAAAACAGTCGTATTTTTTTGCGTTGGTAATACGAATGCGCGCAGTCTTTGACCGTAAGGTCTGGAACGAGTGTGAATATGGAGAGTGGGACTGGGGAGAGACGCTAAAAAATACACACACACGCCGGTGCGAGGCTAGCGCGCTTCGCGCGCGGGTATCCACGCTTCAGACGCTTTTGGCGCTTCGCGCATTTGCGAGCGAGCCAGCGGAAAAAAACGACTGTTTTGTAGTCTAGAAAACCACAAGAACGATTTTTCCGTGCTAAGCCCTTTAAATAATGTAACTGGGTAAAAATATAACGGGTAATATTCACGTAAACTGAAACTCTTGTTTATGGCAACATATATTTTCGATGGTTCTCTGTAAATTGTTACGTTTCAACAAATGGTATCGGATTAAAGGAAAACTTACCTAGTGCATATGCTGCTTCAGGTATTACTGAAGACAACACGAAAAACAACAACCAGCAGATGACTGGAGAAAACTCCATGGCCGATTAGAATAACGGTTTTCACTGAAGATTTGGGCGAAACGGGTGAATTTAACGAGGTTTATGACAGTGCATGATTTGCCAAACTGAAATTACGTATAAATGTCAGTTCTAGCCAATGGCATTCTAACTAAAAATGTCAATATTGGCAATTTAATATTTTAGACAAACTTTAATTAAAGAACCTTTGCCAACAATAGCCCCTTTTCGAAACCGCAGTGTCATTAGATTTCAAATATCTGAAACTGAAAATATTGAATAAACTGAAAACAGGATCGATAAATAGATTCCCCAAACTTAATTCAACAATTTTTTTTAATTTAACTGACTTGATTTATTTTTTTGATATTTCCTTCAATTTTCAGCCGATATGCATGTTTATAACTTCACATTTTTGCAAAATTCAATATGTGGAATTTATTCAATTACCTGTTGTTCATTTAGTTAAACATTTAATGCCAGGATGTTTCAAAAAATGGCTATTCTGTCTCAGTAGTGTCCAAACCAAAAATCCATATTCAAACTAAATTTTGACTGAGTTATATAAAGTACCAAAATAATTCGAAAAGGGTTCAAGGACACAAAGTCACTTCAGCTAAATTTATCAGTTCTCGTGATAACTGCAGCAGTAATTTAGCTGACAAGTAAAGAGCTTCGCTTAAAAGGATATAAATTGCAATAAACGTATAAATCCCTCACGAAGCAGGTGAATTTATGTTATGGTTCGTGCGTTGCCATAGGAATGGCAGTTTAAACAAACACTGTCCATTAAGGACTAATGTTAATCATACCTTAAAGTCTAAAAGTCTAAATAATTTTCCTTTTAAAGTTTACGATAATATTACTTGGTAATAAATGATAACACACAGTTCTACATTGCCGGTATCTTGCGTTTTTAAGAACACGCTTAAAATATTCCTAAATAATTAATTAAAGGGAAGTGGAGCAGATCACCTATCACAGGGGATTTCATTCTTTCGTAATAACTTGCAGACATTCGGTTCCTTTATCAAGTATAGTATCAAACGACAACAATAAACAGCCACATGGCTACCAAGATCGTGTTTCATCTTTAACTTCGACTGTCAGAATAATCCTTTCCTTCTAAAATATCCTCCAAAAAAAGTTCACAAAATTTCAGAAATACAACGGTTATGTTCAATAGAAATGGAATCTAACCATGTCACAGACTCCTGGTGTAACCAAACTGAGCACGGAACAAAATACTGCAACAACAAGGAAATATAACGGGAACGATACGACGTTCAGGGGCAGGTGTATATGCATGTTTAGAAATGCAAATAATTAGCTTCCTGCATTAGAGATTGGTAAAGACGAAACTGAAAGGTCGCAAATAATGCATTCAGTTGCAATTTTGACTGTTGTCGTTAAGCTTCGGTATTTGTAACTTGGAAAATGATTTTAAAGAGTTAAGTCACAATATGTGCGGTCAGTTGTCTGGTGTAAAAATTACTCCAAAAAGGCACAGTAAAAGAAGCAACGTCCTTTTAAAAATATATAAAACAAGAAATATAACTATGCTGTTGAGCTGTTTAGGTTTCGGAACAGATTTCTGGTATGTTTCGACCAAAAGAACTGCACCAGGAGCTAAACTTTGCGCACAGAAAGTCAATTTGGAATTCCATGTTGTTGCAGATTGGCGATCTAATCAGATCGGACTGAGAGAAGACTGGGTACCATACGACTATTAAAGGTCAGCGCACATGCCTCAACATATCTCGTGTCACACGATATTGCAGCAGAGCCATGAAGAGATTGTGAAACAATCTTTACTACAAAAATCTTTGACTCTAAATTTTAACGAAATAATGAAAATAGTTCAAGCAAGTCAACCTGCAAATCCGTTTCAATCGGCAAGTTCAATTTTACCCGGCTGCAGTTTCAGGATATTTTAATTTATCGTTCTTAAAAAGTAGCGCGATCGACTTCTTCTATCTAAATGGTTCCTTATTGAGTTACAAAAATAATCAGAAAAATCCCTGATTGGTGATCTGGAAAACAGCCAGTATTTAATAGCGGAAACCAGGTCAGATAGAGAGGTTAAAAATTGGATCGAAACGACACGTTCGACAAAACACATTTCCTTTCTGAACAGTACGAACCACAACTGCATAAGTAGTAAGCTCTTTTAGCTGATCATTCAGTCTGGTTTTCACAGTCCAGCTCACGGTATTATGGAGATATCAAAGGCGCGCCCAGCCTCCAATACTGTGATGTTTTCATCAATATTTTCAGTCGCTCTTGCTGTTTGCTTCGTGGCGTTGATTCACGTTGAGATCGAACTTCACACTCATCGCCAAATGCTTAAAGTCTTGACTGAAGAACGAGAGGAAAATCTCGAGCTACGAAACGCTGTCCATCGTCATGAAGAAACGATTGGTTCCGTGTTGAAGATGTTGCAAAGTGGCTCTGTTAAAGGCGAGTACTAGAAGTTGTTTTACCTAGGGGAGGGGGTGGTGAGTGGGGGTGGGTACTCCTTTTAGCGGGTTGTATGGGGAGGGGGAGGCTTTACCTAGACTACGAGTAGTCCCTCCTTTTTCCTCAGGGATAGTAGAGCGAGCGAAACTCGAACGCGCATGAAAATCACCCCACGCGAGAAAGGCGAGACCTCGCGTGGGGTGATTTTCACGCGCGCTCGCGTTTCGCTCGCTCCACTATCCCTGAGGAAAAAGGAGGGACTGCTCGTAGTCTAGGCTTTACCCGAAAGGGCTGCCTTTTTTACTGTCATGTATGTGAAAGGAGTATCATTTCCATAATAGTTGGTGAATGAAAGGGTATGAAACTTAATCGAGTAAGAAGTCGTGAGAAGTTGTTTCGTTCTATAAAGTACAAGAAAACATTCCATTGTTTTAGTTTTGGCGGAAGTTCTTGTGTGTATTGTGTCAGCTGTTTTAAACCCAATTTAGACTTCCTTGGGTCAGTTTGTTTGCATGAGACTTTTAAATTCCATAGATAACTGCGAGCGGATAATCAGCTCCTGGAGAGGCGATCTTGGTTATTGATCATTGGGCTGATACAAATTCGAAAGGGGTTTAAAGTCCGGGGAACATAATTCCAGCGGGATATAACCAGAATTAAATCATCGTAAATGAAGTTTATTTGAAGGAATAACACAAATGTCCCTTGTAGAACTGATTCACATTCGCCACAAACGTCACATGGAATCAAACGCCAGTGAAATAATCCGTCGTGGCGACATCAAGAAAGAAGTTCAACTTGCCCTGAGTAGCTTGGCCTGCAATATGCAATGTTCGAAAAGCATCAGGGGAAGACGAGGAAGGCCTGGTCTCCAAGGAAAACATGGTCCGCCTGGACCTCAGGGACCACAGGGAACCCAGGGAGACAAAGGCGCTCAAGGAGATCAGGGACCTCCTGGACCTAAAGGCGATCAGGGCCCTCAAGGACCCAAGGGTGTTCCTGGTGAATCCATCTCAGCTCCTTCTATTGTGTCACCTCAGGTGTCCATAGTGGTAAACGAAACTGGTACAGCCTCATTTCAGTGCGAGGTTAAAGGAAATCCAGCACCTCATGTCACGTGGCTGAAACAGAATTCTAGTCTTTCTGCGGACAAACGAATTGTGCAGTCACGTGGTAGCCTGATGATTACAGATGTGACGTCACAAGATGGCGGAGTGTACACGTGTAAAGCTAGAAATATTCTTGGAGTAATGACATCATCGGCCACATTAACTGTTCAAGGTGAATAAAATGCTTTGCTGTACCTTTTTCAATGTAGAAGCCTTGCTTTCGAAAACATAGTTAACAAAAATTTCGACAAACTGCTGTGAATTGTTATAGGACTTTACACAAACACAGCAGGTTTCGAGTTACTTGTTTTGGTGCCAATTACAAATCGTTTCATTGAGGTAATTTAACAGAATTAATTGCAACTGTACTGACTAACTATGTTGGGAAGAGTCTTACTTTTTAAATACAAATTCAAGATTCAAATGATAATTCTTAAATAACTTTAAAAAACTCTCTAGAGTCAGACTCAAGACAAGCTGAATATTCCGCGTTAAACGTAGGCTTCGTGACAGACGCTAGAAAGGGGAATGGAAAAGGTGATTTTAACTCGCGAAGTGCGAGAAACGCGGAGAGAGCACGAAGTGCAAAGAAAGGATGAGGTGAAGGAAGCTACCTCCCACTTCCACCTCCCTCCAGCTCCCCTCGCGCTCGCTCTCATGCACGAATCTCCCTTCCCCTTCTCTTCCTATCGCGTGACACGCAGGCTATATTAAATGCTAACTTCAAACATACCGTTACTAGATTAAATACTCAGCGGGGGAGTTTATTATCAGAGAAGCCTTTATCAATCTTCAATTACAAACCTCAATTTACCGTATAACTAAGATTTTATGAAGATATGACACACTGATATGACCCTACGACCACAAATGATCTTAATTTATTACACAGTGCATCTGATTATAGTGGTTTGTTAATTGCAGTTGGCGCCTTAATAACACAAAAGCCAAAGTCTGTTATCGTTGAAGAAGGACAACACGTGAGTCTACTGTGCATAGCTACTGGTCAACCGACTCCAAAGGTCACGTGGCGAAAAGCGTTTAGTCACGTGCCGAAAAAGAACACCGCAATGGTCGATGGAAATATGACTATACTCAGTGTCACAAAAGCAGATAGCGGGACATACGCATGCTCAGTGAAAAATCTTCTTGGACAGGACTCTGCTGTCGCATTAGTGACAGTGATTGACAGGCTCAAATTTACTGTTACTCCTCCTCTGAAGGTTTCTGCTTCAGAGTCTTGCAAGGCGATGTTAAATTGTGCAGCTCAAGGCTCAATTGAGATCGTTTGGAAAAAAGCGGGCCAAAATCTCCCTCAAAATCATGTTGTTCTTCCAAATGGGACTTTGCTTCTTAGTAACATTTCCCCAAATGATGCTGGGTCATATACGTGCGTAGCAAAAAACTCACTGCGTTCCATTGAAGCAACATCTATTGTTCAAGAGCTCAAAGATAAGCCTACGTCCTGCAGCAGTTTAAAAACAAGATGCAGTGAAAAACCTTCAGGTAATTATATTATTGACCCTGATGGCCAAGGAGGTGTGACTTCCTTCAGTGTGTATTGTGATATGCGTGACAAGAGCGGAGTTGGCGTGACGGTCGTAAGTCACGACAGTGAGAGTAGAACCCATGTTGCTAACATTCCTGGATGCAACTCTGCTGGATGTTACAGTAAAAATGTGCGTTACACTGGAGTCAGCACCGCTCAGCTAGCAGCACTCACTAGAGTCTCACATAACTGTGAACAGTTTATCAAGTTTGAGTGCAATAATGACATAACGTTTATTGAGGCAGGTAGTGCTTGGTGGGTGTCACGTGATGGAACACGGATGAACTACTGGGGTGGAGCTACAGGTCATAACAACATGTGCGCATGCGGAGTAACGAGCTCTTGTTCAACTGGTAGCAAGTGTAATTGTCACAACAGTGGCAGCGGTTGGGCAGAGGACAGCGGTTTGCTGACAGACAAGTCTGTTCTTCCTGTTTCACAGATCAGACTGTCAGACTTTGATGACTCCCAAGAAGAAGGTTATCACACATTAGGAAAACTCAAATGTTATGGCCAACCTTAGACGATGGGTGAGTTATACTACAAACATGGCCAATTTGTATTAGTGAAAAACTGTCTTCAAGTTGAAACTTCGTTACATTGATATGATATGTTATGGCCCCGTAGAAACAGTAAAGAGTGATTAATTAATCAAAATATCTTCAGTAATCTTTTAACAAGAGTTTGAACTCAGCAATTAAAGGAAAACATTAACTGAAATGAATACTTAGGGCACAGATTAGTTGTATCTGTTCAGTCAGGTGAAACGTTAAAAACATGAAATTTTGATTTGCAAAGCCGGCGGATTCTGTATTTTATATGATTAAAATATTAATCTTGATCTCTCAAGTTTATTAGTCCAGCGTTTTCTCAGTTTGTTAAGCGTATTTGATCATATGCACTTGTAATTTGCGATAATTATTATTATTATTATTATTATTATTATTATCTTTGTTAAGACAATAGTATGACGCCCATTAAAGTAACAAAGTATATATTTTTTCAGTCTACTCCTATGCGTACTTCTTGTTACGTCTTTACATCCTTGTACTGTGATAAAAACACTTTTTGAGATTAAGTAACCGATACTCGAGTTCCCTGGGTATACCAGGTATTCTCTCGTGGCACGATTTCGTGAGAATTCGGGGCGCGAGAAAAGCCTCTGGCATTCAGGAAACGGGAGAATCGGTTACTTTTCAGAAAGTGCTTTTATTAGAGTATCGCTGTTTTCGATACCTTCCGTCACCACTTGGAAAAAATGGATGACATGAATGGTAACTGAAGTATATGTATTATAATATTGTCGTTAATCCGGTTTTTATCTTTGTTCTAAAATTCTTACCATTCTAAGCCATTCTCGAAAACATTTAGTCCGGGTATCGAGCATGACCTCACCGCATGAGTCGTGATTAAAGACTTCATAGTATCTCGGTATCGTATCAAAAACACACCCCATGTTTTTCTATAAGTATGGATATCATATCATATCAACTTTAAACTCTGGTATCAGCCCATAGATATCACGCAGACGTTGTCTTCCCACTCACTCGAATTTTGGCGCGAATTCGTGTCATTAAAAACTCATCCTCGCCCAACAGCGCTGGAATAACGCACTGCGCATGTTGGTTACGACACTACTTCACTCGTGGTGGAAAATTTGTGAATGAGTCAGTTCATAAAATCTCGTTTAAGCCAAAATTTCACCCTTTTAACCAATGAAAGCAAAATTGTTTCCAACTGAAATTAGTTACAATATTGTATTGGCTGTCCAAAAACACACAGACTTTCCTTAACCACGCAACACGGTGCTAAACCAACGGGTTTGTTTATGGTACGGGAAAACCTCATAAATGCTGGCCATTTTCTGTAACCCGTCACAGTCGACGCCGGTTCTCGCGCGGTCGCCGACATTTCGCACCGTTTCGCGCCCGTCACTGACCTCTTCCTCCTCGCCCCAAACGCAACACGTTTCCAGGGCCCTGCACACACTTTGCGCTCGTACGCGAGACAACGCGAGGCTTAGTGACCAGGTTGGTTCTTTTTGTAATTGTCTTCGTCGTTCCAGGGACTAAAGTATTCCAGGAGGATTTCCTCCGCGGGTTTAAACACGCTGTCTTTGTAATGCACGCTGTCAAATGGATCATAACTGCTGTCTGTACCGTCTGGAAATGACGCGCTCAGCGGATACACATCCAGCACCTCAAACCCTGCTCTGCACATGGCCCATGTCGCGTACGCGTTGTACAGCTGTACTCGCTGAAAGAAAACAAATCTTTCTTTAATTAAGTTGCCGACGCCTGGTTGCCTCAGCTTTGCTCTCTTGTTTACCTTCTTTCTGACTGATTGACTGACTGAATGACTTAAATGTCTAACTGACTTCACTGGCCTGATTGACCGATTCAATGAAAGACTGACTGAATAAAAGGACTGACTGACTGGACTATTTACCGACTGTGCTGCTGGCTAACTGATTACTGATTGGGCGGATGGTTAACTGACTGATTGACTGACTTACTTACTGACTGACGGACTCACTGGCTCACTGATTAAGTGACTGACCGAACGACTGAATGACTGACTGACTGAATGACTGACATGCTACCTGACTGGCTAACTGACTTAAAGTAATAACTGTCTGGCTGGCCGACTAAATGAATGACATTGACTACCTGACTGGCTGGACTACTAATTCTCTAGTACTCTCAAAGGCTATTTAAGGCGGACAGCTGGAGCTGGTCATAGTATCTCGTTATGATAAAATCCCAAATACGTCATGTCTCTGAAGTCATAAGTATATCGCACCGTATAGTCTTGAAAAATTGGTATCGCCGGGCACTTTATTATACAAATGTTAATAACCCTACTATACCTGTCGAGTTAAAAATCTTCTCTTGTGGTGGTGTGGTAGCTTTAGTCTTTCTCTGTGTATGGCCGCGTTCGTTTTCCAAATCATTTCCCCTTTAAATTTTATTTCTACTTCACCTTGATCATTTTCCTTTATCTCTTTAAACAAATCCACAATTCCATCGATAACCTGTCGATATGTTGAAAAGTTTGTCGAGGTTATAAAATGTAACCCATGGTTAAGAATAATGACGCAGTTTTTATCGTTCATATGCGGTGAATAAATAACATTTGCTATAGCTTTCAAGACTCGAGTTATGTTTATGGGAAGAAAATTTCTTTGGTTCATTTCCACAGTAGCGTTTTTGATTGGATAAATCCAATTGTATGAATAGGCACAGCCGCGAAAAACTGTCTTGCACAAAGGAGTTTGGCGAATGGAGCGATAAAATCTTCCCGCGTTTGAATCCCCGTAGATCCAAAGCACACCCTTGTGATGTCTTGGAGACGTTTTCCTCCACAAGCCTGAAAAAAAAAAACAAGAATACAGATAGAAAAGGCCGAGTTCAAACGCTAACTAAGTTCAAGAGCATGATATGTATGAAGGAGACACGCCGTGTTAATATAGAGATTATGTATGTATGTTACGGTATGTAACTACATTAAGTTCCATGTCTGAATTGGCTGTCGAGCTTGAGTCGCACGTTTGATCAGCAAAACCAAGAAATTTTAAGTTCCGAGTTCACAGGTTCCTCAAGAGAGATTTTTTTATACAGTCGAACCTCCCGTAAGCGGACACCCTCGGGACCAAGGGTAAGTGTCCGTTTACGCCGGGAGGTGTCCGCTTTCGGGAGGTTGAAAACAAACAATAGTGCACCAGAGGGCGTATAATGCACCAGTACATGTCTTTTAAAGTTTATAAGACCACTTGTAATTATATTATCTATCACAGGATCGTTGAATGCTGCTTTTCATATCACACATCAATTTAACACTAATTTAAAAAATTTTGGTTCAAGATTGAGACTTGTCGCTGAATAAATGCACATATCTATGAAGCTCTCGCACTGCCGTCACACGAACTGATGTAAGCCATTTTTACATTTAGAAAAAAGGGTAACATGCTCAATCCGCCATGTTTCGGAGGTGAACAGAACAGAAGACGTACGTATTTTATGTACATTGCATGTAGTTATTTTCTAAAACGTAAAGTGTCCTTAGGTACGTAAAAAGAAACTATCGGTGAGTTTCTTTTCGCGGTTCCCTGATCTTAAGTTCTCTTCAGATATCCGACACCTTGGAATCGAAATGACTAGTTACCTAACTGTACTGTTCAGACTCACACTTCGCTTTTCAGTGTCAAGCACAATTAAAACCATTAAAACCGAACCTATTTTTTGTTAGAAATTTTCTTCATATCGTTTACCGCTTACGGGAGGTTATCTGATTTTAGACTCTATGGACCCCGAATAGGTGTCCGTGTCCGCTTACGGAAGGTGTCCGCTTACGAGAGGTTAAAAATGTAGTGTTGGAGAGGATAAATCGCCGAGCCGCGGTTTGGTGTTCGCTTAAGGGAGGTGTCCGCTTACGGGAGGTGCCCTTTAGTGGAGGTTCGACTCTATAATTTTGTTGCTAGATTTAAAGCTGAAAGCGCAAGGAAATTTGCACCATTTGTGTGATGGGTATCGGTTTTGTTTTACCTGTCACTTGTGGTTTCCAGGTCCCGTTGAGCCATCGACCAAATCCATCCCATAATAATTTACAGTCCAGGCCGCAGGTGGAAGGATTTCCAAGTCCATAGCTCAGAAATTCTGAAAAGCAAACGACAAACAAGCGTTAGCACTTCCGTTTAAAGATTAGCTTGATCTAAAAAAGCTACATTTCCCACCAAAATGTTCACCACATCCTAGTCTCTTCAAAACCGAGTGTGGATGTTGACATTACGCCTATTAAAATGAGTTATACCGCTAAAAGCGATGACCGCGCGGTTGAACTCCATACAAGCCTTTACGTGACATTGGTCACTTCAACGTCAAAATGACGGAACTTTTTTTTAAGTTATTAAAATATTTTAACGTTTCCAGATAGAATAATAACCAAATTACTGGAATCCGAGTGTAGATTTTCGAAAAGTAATTCATAAATGGGCGAAATTTTGATTTTCCCTTCCAAAAATGTCGCGTTCGCTGTGATTTTAAGGGTCAAATTGGGGGTCTGGGGACGAGTTAAAAAATTAGCGGCAAATGTCACCCAAATTTTTTTCCACAAAACTTTAATTGGCTTATACTGGATCCTAGTCTTACCCTCGTATCTCGTGGGCCCAGAGGGTGGTGGTACGCTTATGGTCAGCGGTATTCCTTCCCACAGTGGCGTCTGTAGATAGACATAATGCTCCCTTAATATTCCGTGTGGCTGACCATTCCCATGAATATTACCTAGCAAAAGAAAAGAGACATTTAAAAGTAGTCTTTGGCACTACTAGTAATTTTGCGCATTTAGATTTAAAACTGAACACTGTTACACTTCAAGTGACATCTGGAAGACTATGATAGTGCGTTTTTTAAAAACGACCGCAAAAATGGTCGTTTAGATCTTTGCATTCAAAGGTTGTATTTTTGCAATGTAGAAAATGAGCAATCATTTTTTACGCTCAGATATAATCTTCTCCTCGCTTCCTTTTACGCGACAGACTTCTTTCGTGAGTTCGACGCAATATTTCGGTCGTTTAGACCTTTGCATTTAAAGGTTCTATTTTTACAATGTAGAAAATGAGCAATCCTTTTTTACGCTCAGATATATATAATCTTCAAAAGGGATACGAGACAAATATTTTCTTGTTTGCTCTACTTTGTAATTCGTTACAATTGTCACCATCGCCAGTACTGTACAGTGCCAGAAATTCTCACTTTGTGCAAAACAGTTCTACAGAATTTGAAATCATTAATGTGGATTCCATGCGAGCTGTCGAAAACACTGACTAAGATCTCAGTGCCTCTTTTATGATAAAAGCAGCCTGTTCAATTGTCATCTAGTGAAATCAAATTTACGAGGCAGGTAAGCGGGTGCGTGTGAACAAGCACGAAAATGGAGTTAACTTCGAGATCGCTCCCATATCTCCGCGATTGTGCATGCTTCTTTTTTTCCTTCTTTCGCGCGCTTCGTGATCTTAATAACCTTCCGAAGTTCGGAACCCAGGGTCGCTTAACGCTTTTTTGTTGATCCCCGTTTTGTTTTCTAACTAACCCGCCCCAAACCTCTGGGATTTTTTAAGTAAGTCACCATGGTAACGTACCGAGCATAAACCAGTAATCCGGCGGATTTTTCATCCCATCGCACAGAGAGTAATCCAGGACGATCGACGCATGGTAGGTCCCAGGCTCCAGGATAAGAAACAGCACCTCATAAGTTCCGTTCTCGTGATCAATCACAGTCGGCGCCAACGCAGTTTGTCCCCATATAAGAACCCTCCAATCGTCCCCTCCTACTGTCTTGGGCTGGCCGTTAGAAGTCTGGGACTGAATGCTAAACCTGCTAAACTCGCCTGCGGGTTTGATGTCCATAATAGGGATATAGCTTTGCGCAGGATCAGTCCTATTTTCCAGTCCCCATCCTGGTAAATTGACACTAAACTTAGTGTTCCCTTCGCAAGGTTTTCTGAGTAGTTCCCAGTCCATTGCAACCCTGCGTACTCGGCACCAGTCCTTCCCAAACTCTTCCAAACTGTTGCGACTTACTGTGCTTGTGAGGTATAATGGGAAATACCATTTAAGATACACAAACAACGTCACAGTTAGTGCCCAAAACAGAAAGAATGCTCTGCGCAAGACAAACATGCGGGGTACTCCACGCAATGTCCTGCCTCGAGTCAACTGTACTTGGATAGAAGTGCAGAATTGCCGGATTTTGTGCCGCAGTCCCGGTGGGCAGCGGAATACGCCTTGAAATGTTCTCTGTAAGTTATTGATAAAGTCGTGTTCGCTTCTGTTTTCCGAATACACGTGTACATCGCTTTGGGATTCTGTCATAGAAAGAGCTTCCTACCAATTGATTATATATCGGGGTAAAATAACTTTATCATTTACAGCAGCGACACGGTGTCAGCGCACGGATTTATAGAGTTCATATCTGTAGGTAAACATCTGTGCAGTCGCTAACAAACAGCCTGGCCAAGAAACAACCATATCATAGAATAGATTAAACCTTGAAAACCTAAGAATGTTACAAATTTAAAATAGCCTTCAATTAAATGGCACATTTAACATTTTAGGATTTCAATCTGACACACGCAAAAGCTGGTTAAACACCTTATACATCACTAGATGAATCCCAGGGAGTACTCAGGTGCAATAGTGACGGAGGACTTTGGATTCGAAATTTTGAAATTCGAAACTCTTCTGGGGGTGAAAGATTTTGATTAGGACTTTTTAAGGGGTCAGCAAAAAGCGTATTTTTTATGCGCATGCAGAGAAAAAAGGGACTTTTGGGGGGCTACGTTCTGGGTCGTTGGACTTTTTTGGCGTCTGCTTTGAGGCAGTACGCAGCTCTGACAAGATCTTCTCTGATTTGCTGAGAAAACAATAGAACAAACAACACAACAATGGACCGTAGCCCTAAAAACAATAGAGCTGCGTGATACCCAGGTCGGAAGAAATTAGAGGTTGTTAAGAGCTGCGTGGTATCTGTCTGCTTTTAGCCTAACAGGAGTTTGGGGGTCTAACAATTTGGCCTCATTCACACCTCCCCGTCACTATTATAACCAAGTACTCCCCTCCCCCCCCCCCTGGGAGATGGACAATACCAAGGAGACGTACTGTCTGTAGCTGTATTTGAATCTGTAGCTGTATTTGAATGGTCACACTTTAGTATTTCGTCACAGACTCAAAAGTTAGAACCACCTTGTACAGCATAATAAATAGTACCATAGGAAAGTACTGCTCAATAGCTTTCATTTGAATGGTCACACTTTAGGATTTTATCCACAGACTCAAAAGTAAGAACCACCCATTACAGCATAATAAACAGAACCACGGGAAAGTACTGCTCAGTAGCTTTCATTTGAATGGTCACACTTCAGGATTTCATCCACAGACTCAAAAGTTAGAACCACCTTGCACAGCATAATAAACAGTACCACAGCTTTCAATAGCTTTCATTTAAATCGTCACACTTTAGATTTCATCCACAGACTTAACAAGTAAACCGAATAAAGGTTCTGGAAGGGAAAACTAGTTGTTATTATTATTATTATTGAGAAGCTTAAAAATGCGTCATGCTGCGATGGTGTTCATTCATAGCATCTGAACCGTAAAATATAACATATAATTATATAAAAGAACCAGTGAAGGGGGCAGGTAAATTATTATTCTTAAGGTTGTTTACAAAATAATCTCATAAGCCAAGAAAGTTATATACGACTCTATAGCTCCGGCTTTAGTTCTTATAAGCGGCATTCTGAGGTGTAAAATATCATTTTTATGAAAAGCATATTAAACTGCGCAACGGCTTCCTACAATGGTCCATAACTGCAGATCAGTTCATTTAAAAGAAACTCGGCCATAACAAAAATATTTTTTGTTTACGCCTTTTACAGCTAGTACACAATCCTCGAAAAAAAATCCGGTATATGCATGAGCTTGAACTTCGTTCACTCAATCGAGCACATGAGGAAAGTTTTATACACACAAAAAAAACACGAAAACCCTTTTCCTATAGAGTGAAATATTAAACCCTAAAACGTGGTTTTATCTCTTGATAGGCTGTAGATGAATAAAAACCCATAAAGCCAGTTATGTACTTTCCCGTGGTGTTCTCTGTTTCATATAGCTTGCAAAATGAAATTTGAGATATCTTCTTTAAGTTAAGAACCGGCTGTGGACTCCTGGGAGCAAATGTTTGAAAGAAACGAACAAGTGTTGGAATATAAGAGAATAAGTTCAGTGAAGCTCGCCTCGTTGCAGGTATTGCAAATCAAACACCATTGAACACAACAAGGATTTAAGTAATTTTTCTCCGACTCGCATTTCTTACCCTTACCGCCTCAGTTGTTGTAGCTGTATTTCGCGGAGCAAGCATTGCTTCATTTTGTGTTGTAGAATATCATGTTTGTGGCATGTACGTTGTCTTTCGATGGAAATAACTTTGATTAATTATAACCCAGTTGTTTTTTTAGATGCACCGACCACGTTGTTTTATTTTAGATGCACTGACCATGTGATTTGTGACATCACAGCACCAGTTGAAGATATGGTGCCTTATTCACTGATAAAGAATAGCCAAGGACAATGTTTACTTAGAAGGCGGGGGAAATTTTGAGTTGACTCAACATGCAGGAGGGCGATCGTCAACCTGGTCCCCAGGGTCTTCTCCGCTTTTTCGAATTTCGAAATGGCCCGACCCGCCATTTTGAATAATAAGATGTCTGGAATAAGATGTCGCTTAAGACTGGTTTCAGTACATGTACACTACGACCGAAGTATGTAGCTCAAGCGCAAACAGGAGCACAGGAAACCTACGTGTAAACCCTGATGCTGCCATGCAAGCAAAAGAGCAGATTTACACTACGACCGAAGCATTAGCACAACGCAAGCATAAACAGAGAAAACTCGCTACGTGTAAACCGATGCTATGCAAGCATAAGCGCAAGCATAAACATAGCAAATCTACTTGTAAACCGAGATTTTAACACCAACAAAAAGATCAAAAAGAGAGAAAAGTCATATCATAAAGGGCATCTTTAATCTTTTTCATAAGTTCTATAAAAGTAATCTTCCAATATCCTTTCCGCCGACTCGAAGACAAAATGTTCATAATGCACTGCATCTTTGGGTCGGGACGATTTGCCCGTCCCGTATGGATACGAGTCAGTCAGTGGATGGACATCGAGCACTGGTACATTCGCTTGACACATGGCGGAAGTGGCGAACGCGTTGAAAAGTAGAACTCGCTGCTGAAAAAGGAAACATTAAAGGTATATTTACTATTTTTATCCATTCTCATTTACTTTTGTCGTCCAGGATTGCACGCAAGTATTGTTTAACAAATACTTCGTATTATTTAATATATAAATCTGTATGAGGACACTTTGTGATGCCGATCATGGAGTAGCGTGGGCCCTGCAATCTTGAGGTCAATTTAATAAAACTTTTACACTTGTAATTTACAAGCGTAGCTATTGTTTTTAACCTCTGAAACAATGGCTACACTTGTAAATTACACTTTTAAAAGTTTTATTAAATTGACCCCTGGACATTACTCTTCTCATTCACAACAATGTGACCTCACCCATCCTAACTCGATCTTTCTCTTTCCCCTTTGAAAGATTAAATTTCGTTTAGAACTCCATAACCATCCCATCGATGGTGAATCGATCGCGCTGGTTGGTAAACACATATTTGAGCAGTTTTCACTCGAGTGTCGTAAAACCAAAGCGAAAGTAATCACACTGACCAATCACAACAGACGCAGACAATCCAATGAACCAATCAGCCGGCGCCAAGCGCGGGAAAACGCAGCAAGTCACGATTGATATTGGTTTTACTTCTGATTGGTTGAGAAAGTGGCACGAGATTTTTTAGCCAATCACAAAGCGTAGCAATGCAAAACCCAAGCAATTACGAAATTACTTTCGACACTCGGTTGAAATCCGCTCTATAGAAAAAAGGCGAAGCAAAGCAGGATGGAAACGCTAATACCTGATATGTTAAAAATCTTCTTGCTTGAATATGTTTCCCGTCAAGCTTCTGTTTATTTAGGGCTGTTGTAGTTCTCCAAATCATTTCACCAGGAAAGAGCGGTTGTCCATTCGCCCTCTTGACCATTTTTGTTTCCTCAAAGAGCCTTATCAGTGAACCAATCGTCTTTTGATAATTAGAAAAGTTTGTGCTTTCCAAGTAATGCAGCCCTGCATTGAGAAGGATCACACTGTTCTTGTCGAAGAATGGTTTTGTTATAATGTCCAGCACCTCACTAGCGACTCTCATGTAATTAAAGTCAAGATTATCATCAGCGACTTTTGCAACTGATAAATTTCCTGAAAGAAAAATATGAATAAAATGGGTAACCCTGTTTCTAGATAAAAAAGATACCAAAACGCTTTTATGGAGCCGGACGGTCCAATCAGAATGACCATTTAAATGAAAGCTATTGAGCAGTACTTTAATTCATGTGGTGCTGTTAATTATGATGTACATGGTAGTTCTAACATAAACCTTCAGAACTTTTGAGTCTGCGGAAAAAGTGTGACCATTCAAATGGAAGCTACTGAGCAGTACTTTCCTGTGGTGCTGCTTATTATACTGTACAAGGTGGTTCTTACTTTTGAGTCTGTGGATGAAATCCTAAAGTGCGACCATTCAAATAAAGCGGTACTTTAATAGTGTGCAAAAGGAAATTTGTTCTTTATTCCATCTTGACCGCTTTTGGGAGAGAAAGTAAAACGCGAACATTTTTTACCTTTCAACTGATAGATCCAGTTGTATGTGTGTCCGCACCATTTAAAAACATTAGTGCATAGCGGACGTGGTCTGACTCCCCAGAAAAACTGTTCACTGACCGAGTCCCCGTATATCCACAGCACGCTGTCTGGCCGGAGAGGACTGGGGTTGAGTGAGCTGTGTCTGTCTCTATCTACAATTCATGAACATGTGACTTAGCCTGAAATACTAATACAATATGTCTCGACTACTACTAGAAAGAACAACTACTTTATAAGTGTATAAAACCACAAGTTGCATCATAAAATGCAAAAAAAAAATCGTAAAAGATGTTATTCTAGGCTGAAATGCCTAAAAAATTGCGTTGAAGCATTGCCGCCCTGGTTGCAAGAATTAGAGTCGCATTATTTTTCTCTCAGCAACTGCGACAACTAAAAAAACGTAACGTCACACACGGGCCGCAGGTGGCCCACTCAACCACAGCTTAACCAGGTTTCTGTAGCATGAAGCAACCAGGAATATTGCTACTCCCCCCTGGATGGGATGCTAGTCCATCGCGGAGTTACCTCCAGCATTTTGTCGCCAGGACCCATTTATACACCTGGGTGGAGAGAGACAACGTGGAGCAAAGTTTCTTGTCTAAGGAAACAACACGGCGGCAGAGACCAGGCTCGACCCAGGCCCGACCTTCAGGTTGAAAGTCCGACCCGCTAACCACGAGACCACCGTGCCTCCACATGACAACTAAAATACTGCAAGAAATATCCTTTGCTGGCCTCCTTCGTCATTATCAAACGAAATGACCATTCGCAACTCACCATCTGCTGCTATAAAAGGCTTCCATCTTGGCGTCCCATGCTTACCGCTGACCCAGTTACCAAAGCCATCCCAAAGAAAATTACACCGGATTCCACAGGTTAAGTCCAAACCTACGCCCGCGGACTGCACCACTGAAAACAAAATAATGGTCTGCAATCAGTACGTGTCACTTGTGACGTATGCATACATACAGTATACGATATAATCTGTTTCTAAGACTAGTTTTGAGGCAACTCGTCCTCTGAACCCCTGAATATGGCAATAATCATCTTGGACCCTCCCCCCCCCCCCCCCCCCCCCGTTAGCTTCCTGCTGTAGACTGTGTTGACTGCATGGAAAACAGTGTTTGTTCGGAAGACTGAATAAGCCTCACCTTGATATAGAGGCCGTTTCCCAAGAGGCACTTGGCGAATGCTAATCCATATCGGGTTTCCAAACCTCAGCGATTTCAATATGTACGGTCGCTCAGCTGCACGCCTAGTAGGACCCAGAACTCCCTCTTGTTGGTTTTTGCCTTGTGCATTCCCTTGAATATAGCAAATTTAAGTTAATTTTTAAGAAAATTTTAAGAAATGCCGCATAATTTTACTAAGATTAGCTTTGTAGATACAGTTATTTAATGTACTGCATTTGAATTTATACCAGTGGCGGGTCACCTTGGTGTCCGCTGATTCAGCATGAAGAATAAATAAAGTCATTAAATTTAATTAAATTAGATCTAAACGCACACAGATTATTTTTAATCACTCTATTTTATACCATGTTTGTCATAAAGGATCAGAATCTGCAAATTATTATTTTGAATTATTTAAAAAAAAATAAACCAATTATCCTTCGAAATATGTAATTTCTGACGACTGAGTGGCGTAGGAACGAATTAGGCAGAAATTATTATTCTGACGGCGGCGGGAGATATGTATCATTCTACGTCGGTCAGTCTTCTGCAACGTTATCTCTTTTCTTTTTCTTTTTCGATTAAGTTTTAGTCTTTCAAGTAGGTTTGATACTGTATTATAGCAAAAGTATTTGGAAATGTTATCATTTGTCAGTTGTACCTCTGCCTCCGAGGTCCAGTGCCACTGCACTTTTATAGGGGTATACGTTTCCACAATTTTTGGCCACTTCTAAAGGGTGGCTTTTTGCGGGAAAATACGAGGAAGCCAAGTCGTGAATGGTTTAGGTTTCTTATCAGATTTGTTGGAAAAGTTATCGGTATGTATGCTCTAATTGATAAGAAAAGGTTACAGGAGATTTTAACAAAACAGCAAACTAAGCTCAAATGACCTTAAATTAATTATTTTTAACGATTACTTTATATTATCGAGAACAGTGCAATCAACAATGTGTGAACAACCATGTGTGGTAAGTACGTACCGACAACAAACCAGTTTGGCGGGGGATCGGTGAAACCATCACAGAGCGAATGATCCAAAATAGCTTCCACCTGATAGTTCCCTGGCTCAATAATCAGGAACAAGACTTCATAGGTCCCATTCATGTGATCAAAAACGGTTCCAGCAACTGAGGCCGGGCCTTTAAGCTGTACTCTCCACGAGTCGCCCCCGATTTTCTTCTCCAGTCCATTGCTTGTCACGGTTTTGATACTCAACTTGCTAAATTCGCCACACGGACGAATGTCCCACAGCGAAATATAGCTTTCATCCGGGTCAGTGCGGTGCTTAGACTCCCATCCGGGAAGTTTAGGGCCCCATGCAAGATTACCTTTGCATGGTTTTAATATTTGTTCCCAGTCTACGCGCGCTTGTCTAATGCGGCACCATTGTCTCATAAAGTCCGCGATTCTGATTTCATCCGATGAAGGTGACTGGATAATCCGTATTAAAGCAATGACCGCCAATGTTATTCCAATAATTAACAATGTTTTCTTCCTCCTTGTTAGTTTGTAACTCGGACCCAGCTCCCCGCGGGCCATATTGGTAACGTTGGAATGAACTACATTGTCCTGGCGGAGTTCAAAATAAAAAAAAGTAGTATGATAGATACAAATCATTTTAAAAACGAAAAATTAAACCGAGTAAATTCGAAGATCTCCCTAGGTATCCGAATATATCCAAAAGTTTCCGAAAGTCTAAGGTGAATTTATATGTAAAGCTTGTAACAAGAGTCATACCAGATAACCGCAACTAATTCGCCCAATTTATACTAGAGACGAATTATAAGACGAACAGACGAATAGTTCATCTAGATATAAATTCGGTGTTTAGACGAATTAATCGAACTATGGGGCAAAATTAAATTCGTCTTCAGCTAACTCGGCTGTCAGACAGATAATTCGTTTGTAAAGAGACGGCATGTACGCCTCACAGGATTGTCTGAGAAAACAATAGAACAAACAACAGAGCAATGGACCCTAGCCCTGAAAACAATACATCGATCTGCGTGATCCCCAGATCCAATGAAATAACAGGTTCTGAAGAGGTGCATGGTATCTGTCTCTAAATTTATATCTAGACGGAAAACGAAGACGGTTTTTTACTTAGATTTTATTTGTTCGCAAGGTTTCTTGGGATGCCTATTTCATCTCCCCAGTCCTTTACTAGGAAACTTCAAAGATTCTTCGTTGGGTTATCCTTTCTTATTCGTCTTCAAATTTACACTTAGACGAATTATTTAAATTGGACCATTCAAAAAAGTTTCTTAAGCGCTATTTTTTAGGTAGATGGTAAGTAAGAAGTAAAAACTCTGTTTCTTTTTTTTTAGAATCGACAGCTGCATTAAAAATGTATAACTTCTACTGACAGGTCACTTCTGGTTGTTGTTTATAACAATTTGACGACATATTTCATGGATGCGCAGTCAAGATATTAAATGGATGTAGAAAAAGTTTCTTTAATGGCTTATTTCTAAATATGAGAATCTTGTTGAATCTGGATAAAATGATCTTGGTGAACAAAACATTTCCTATTGTGAACAACCCTTAGAGCGCGCGCAAATTTACTCTTTTTTCTCCAGTTTAATTATGTCTAAATATCTTTAACTTAACAATGGAGTTATTCCGCCGGAAAACAAAGGATGAGTAAAACGATGAAATACAAAATTCAAATTGGTCTAATTAATCTTACCTTTTATTGGATCACGATGTTTTATGTTACCTTCCTAAGTCGTCCCGCGCTCTATTTAGCGGCTTACAAATTATTTTTTCTCGTGATTTAATTTCCTCATTTGTTATTACCTGCCCAAACAAAACTGCGCATGTACTAGAATACATTATCACAAATTATCATCAATTATCATCAATTATTCTTGTCTCTTTCTTTGGCCATCATGGTCAAACCGTACCCACACTAATTAGGGAGCTTAAGCAACGACGACGGCAACGCCAAGGAAAACGTCACTTGAAAAAAGGATTCACGCTATTTTAAACTACTTTGCAGTTGCTCCAATTTGTTTAGTTTGTCTAATGTGACTGGATTGTCCAGGAGCTGAATTTGAAAGGATGGCTTTCCGGTTCAAATGGAGAAAGGAAAATTAACCGTCGTGTGCTCACGTTCTCCAAAAAACCTATAATTTGATCATTTGACGTTGTTGTTTTGCAGGGAACGGCAAAGAAATGTACCAAAATGTAAAACGCACGTGCAGAGGTATTGTTTTCGCTCATTAAGCCTATTGTTTTGTGCCGTTCTCGCTGCCGTCGGCGTCGTGGTTGCTTAAGCTCCCTACTGATCTGTTAATGATAATGCATTTTCTTTTGAGCACTTTTAAGTTTCCATGTATTTCATCCCCGATTATGGCTCCTGATTTTGCCTATCGCCCATACTAATATGGGATTTACGACCACCGAAAACGGATCTTATTTTCGTTTTTTTAAAAACGCATAACGTTTTAAAAATACTCAAAGAATCGTGTCCACAGGTTTCCATGCCCACCCCGCCATTTTGAAAGCGAAGAAGGCCCTGGGGACCTGGGAACGGAGTGCGCATGCTGTTGCGTGCTGTTGCGTGCTGTTGCGTGCTGTTGCATGCTGTTGCGTGCTGTTGCGTGCTGTTGCGTGCTGTTGCGTGCTGTTACCTGCTGTTACGTGCTGTTATGTGCTGTTACGTGCTGTTACGTGGGTGTCAAGAGATAATGTTGGATAATTCCTTACATTTTCCCTTGTTTAGTGTCAATTTTTCTGTCTTTTATCCCGCTTTCCTTGAAACTGCTCAGGAAAAGTAAATCAACGAAACTGCAGATACCGTGAACGACCTATTGCGTCACATTGGATCAAATACAAACAGTAATAAGCAACATACCACTGCAACTCCGATCAAACAAATGTGGAAAGGTATTCTCTCGAAATGGCACTACTATCGGCCAAACCTGCAGAGCTCAAAACTAGAAAGCAGACGCAGACAGCTGTTTCGAGCTTGTTGGCTCTCTTTCGATTCTCATTATGTTTTAGCTACGGCGCACTGAAGAGGGCCAACAAACCCAAAACAGCTGTCTGCGTCTGCTTTCTATTTTTCAGCGCTGATCATGTCAGGTTTGGCCGACCGTAGTGCCATTTCGAGAGAATGCGTTCCCACATTGTTTGATCGGTCCTTTAGTGGTCTGTTGCTTATCACTGTTTGTATTTGATCCAATGTGACGTAATAGATCGTTCATGGTATCTGCAGTTTCGTTGATTCAGGAGCAGTACCTATTATTTCAAACTTGAATATTGCCTTAGCTAATGTTTCTTTTAAGTTTAAGGGAATTTACCACGTCTATAATGCTGGCTTGTTTTAGCTGAAAGATGTCTTCTGTTTTTTCTTGCTGACGATTTACGGTTTGTTTCTCATAGATGTGCTATTAGTCTGCGGACATTAGATGACCAACCTCCTACTGCAAAAGCCGTGCGTGTGAATAAATTACACTTCAAATCAACATTTTATTTTTCATTTTCTTCCTTTATTGACTTCACATTTCATGTTACAATGGTTTGGTAAAATATATGCACGTGTGTGTCACGTGCCCAGCCACAATAGTCACGTGGTGATCACATGATTATGGGGCGCTACAAGTGAGTTTCTTTGGATCAGACAGGTAGATGTGCTGAGTGGAAATCACTTTCTGACGCATCACACATTTGGGTACCTCCTTGAAGAAAAACTGAGAAGATAAAGTGAATAAATGATTATTCTTTCTGTATTTCCAGGAGGAAATCCCGTAATCCCATGCCGCCCTAACTAACAAAAGCAATTCTACTTTGCTTCTACCTTATCTGTACACTTCAAGATATCACAATAGTTAGAATTGTGGAAATTTTAAAATCTAACAGGCGCATTTTCAACTAAAGTTTCGCAAAGAAAATACATAAATGCTAAATCGTCAATTTTAGAACGTCTGTTTCGAAAAACGTAAGCTTCTTACAATGCGGGTTGTCTGTCTTATATCTGTCCCAAAGCCAATATACCGGTAAATGGTAACCACTAATCTTGGCGGTTTTTTTGTCACCGCATTTCTTCTAACGTTTTTCTTTTTTAACAACACCTCAAGAGGTTTTTGAAACCAAACATGGCATTGTCTATTGGCTATTGACCGTTGTGAGACCACCAAAGTGATCACGCAAAAATCTTCCGGTTTGTATTGCCTTGAAAACTAAAACGGCTGGTTATTTGAACGAAGTCTGACTAACTTTATAAGTGGGTTATTTTAAGTAGATAAATGTTTTTCTAACCTTTGCTGTATGCCTTCTTCTTACTGTTCACAGTAAACAACCTTTAAATATTAGAGTTGGAGACTAAAATTGGTTTAGACCGCGGTTCTGTTGAACACCATCTAAACTTCGTTGAAATGAGGAACTGTGCACGCGCATTACGCGCATGTCAACTGAGCTGCCAAAGAAAATGAAAGCTTCTTCCTGTTCACTTTTCTTCGGCAGCAAATCGCTGACTAAGAAGCCCGAAGGCTCGGCGCGAGATTAGAAAGTTACCTGGAGGTACTGTGCTGGGGGATGCTCCCATAAAGAACTGGTTATGTTAGCAAGAGCAGCCCACCCAAATGACTTCAACCTCTGAGACGCCTGATCGTACAACAGAAAGACCGGTAACACCTGATCACAGTGCACGTTTAAGGAAATATCATACCAGTAGTGGACTCCTGGAGTATAAGGAAATTCTTTATCAGTGCTGCTGAAACGGAAGAAGGGAAGAGGGCGCTTGTCGTATCCATTCATGGGCCTCCCACTCGTCCTCTCCTTCCCCTCCCACCTTTCACACTTTGCAAGACTGACCCAGTAATTTACATTACATCTAAAACTCACGGAGATTTTGAGGTTTTTGGGTCAAACTGCTCCCAAATTAAAGCTAAATGCCTTTGTCATAAATGAAATACTTATAGAACCCAAAAAGGAAGATATCAAGTAAATTTTCGTAGGGAGAATCGACCATAATATAATCTGAGTTTTAACCAGTTTTTCAAGAACAAGGGGATGTAATGTTTGTAATCCATTCCCATCCTGGCCATCTGCAGCCTACGACGCTTATTTTGACTGTCGTAGCTCTAGTAGGCTAATTTTAAACAAACCTGGACCATTATATTTGGAATTCCACTGATATAAAGATGTCTTTTGGGCTTTTTAAAATAACACAAAAAATGTGACATAACCCCTTTAATCTCGTTAGTCTTCCCGCCCCTAACCCCCCCCCCCCCCCCCCCCCCTTCCCTTCTCCTCGCCGCACCCCCGTCATCTTCTGAACAGCGTCCACTTTATCTCACCCATTCTACGAAAGCATTTCCCCTTCACCCATTTGGTCTGCGCCAGTTTTCTCTCGTCCAGCGGTATTTCCATGAACCGAGGTTTGCACAGTCTGACGTCACTCATTTGAATGACAAGCGTGTCTTCGTTCTTGTGTTTTGCGTTCTCCTTATCGTCGTCTCGTCGATCTCTGTGTTTTTTCTTGCAGATATCTCGTGGTTTCTTGGTGAAGTAAGCTGTTATTAGGTAGTGACCATGGTCATCCTTTACAAACGCTCCTGGTCGGGGTCGGGTGGGTGAGAGGATTAGCTCGTCTGACTCAGTGATCTGGGAGGGAGGGGGAGACATAAATTTCGTTACTTTAACTCCCATGAGTGCTAAAAAAATTTCAAAATTCAAGAAAAATCCCAAATTTCATTTTGTAATATGCTGCAAAGCAAATAGTACCAAAGGAAAGTACTGCCAAAGAGGTTTCATTTGAATGGTCACATCCATGATTTCGTCAACAGATTCAAAAGTTAGAACTACACTACATGTCTCCATAACTTACTCTGGGAGTGAAAGGGTTAAGTAGGAACAATTGGTTAGTAAAGTAATTTTCAATGACGGATACAGGGAATTGGGAGTAAGGGTCTCATCCGATCATTGCCCCACCCAATAGGGCTGACTGGTGTAATGTTCTGCCATTTTGGAGAAGAATTGCTCATTTTAGAGCGGTTTTCAAATGACTGTCGTAAAACCAAAACCAAAGTAATAACTCTGCCCCCCCCGGGAGGGGGGGGGGGGACTCAACAAAGTTTTGTATGGGGATGCTCCGCCCCGAGGTCCAAACCCATATACAAATCCAAATCCATATACCGTCATATACCGTTTTTGACAGGAAAGGTACCCTTTTCATATACCATTCATTGAAAATGGTACCCCTTTCATATAGCCTTTACGTGCGTCGGTTTCATATATTTTTAAAGGCCCTTTTTATAATGCTTAAATGGCAGTTTTCCCTACCTTTTTATACTTCAGCTCGTGTTTTCCCTACCCTTTCATATACTTCAACTCGTGAAATCCCTACCCTTTCATATACCTCCAGCCTTAGAAAGGAACCCCTTTCGGGCGGAGCATCCCCGTATAGCCTATTATAGGAAGTATCCCCCACCCCCGGGCTCTGACCAATCAAAACAGAGGCAGACAATAAATAAATAAATCAGAACTCGATACGAGTAAATACATGTCGCCATACCGTTGCTTGTATTCCAGCCAGTACTCCATTGTTATCAAACAATAGTCTAGTCGATATATCGCTTCCGCGAACGTATCGGTTGCCATAAAATGGATTGTTGGAATCTGTTACAAAAATATTATGTAAAGTTTGTATTAGAAAAAAGCAGAGGTTTGATTCATGTTTGTTCAAATTTTGATCGATTATAAACCCTTACTTTTCCCCCCCCCCCCCCCCCCCCCCCCCCCCCCCCCCCCCCCCCCCCCCCCCCGGGCCCATAACCCAGGTTATGAATGGAGAGTAAGAATATAACATTTAAATTATCTTACCACATGTGGCGTCGTTTCTCCATCCCTGTGCTAAAGCCTGGTCTTCTGTTCGTGGGAGGATTGTGGGTTTCATAAAATTTACTGAAACGAAGCAAGAAATAATACTAATGAGTTGAAACAAGATTTAAAGGTGTTGCAATGTTTGCAAGCTTATTCAACTTTTCTTTTAAAAGTTTGAACTAAACGTATTGCTCCTTTTTTTCATATTAATGAAATATGAAAATTATACCAGTTGACCGCAAACGAATGGCATATGTCTTTGTTTCTTGAAAAATTTTGACACTGGCTCCTGCTTGTAAGACTTAACTATTACACGATCTATCAAAAACGAGCAAATTGTTTAGCCTTTTAGGTCTGTTGTCCTACTCGCACTAAAAAATCGTTCAGGGTTTGCAATTAGATGATGATAGCTACGTTCACATGAGAATAAAATAAAGCCATTTTTTAATATTTTAAATGTAATATTGAAGGTCATTTTACATCGCAAATAACTTGTCCACCTCGTTGGGTTTTACTAAACTTATAAAAACGATCCAGCAGAATACAATAAAATGTAATATCCTCTCTTTATTCCTAGGATAAATCCAAAATACAGGAAAAAGCTGGCTGGAGTCTAAAAACTTTGGCATGGCTTAACAGGTCTTAACAGAAGACAGAAATGCTCCTGGCCGACACTGTTCCGGCTGGAATATCGTGTTTTCATTATTATGACTAGGAGCTTGCTTTAAACTTAATTTATTATCTTGAAATTGGAAAAAACCATCGCCAAAAGTGATGGAAGCAAAGAGATATTAACTAAAGACATGCGACGAGACAAAATAACGGCCGGAAAAGTCAAAATTTCACAAGAATGGCAAGTTTGATTTCTTGACCGCCTGTCAATAAATCAAATTTCATGAACTATAATCCACTTCAAACTTTGCAATCCTGCACTTTATTTCCAAACTACTGCTTTTGTTTTGCTCTATGGAATCTTTTTATCCAACTAAGTTGTATATTTGGTGGCATTTGGCGATATAACGTGGAAATAAGCTACGCGAAATGTTGTTATTTCGGAGGAATAGTGTCTCCTCATACTCACCGATCAAATGATCCCAGTGATTTCCTACAAACCAAAATCAAGACATTTAAAGCCTGAACGTACTGCTAAAATATTAAAACAATATGAAGGGCAAAAGATACCATGACAGGAAGACGATTAAGAGGAAAAACACTATACAGTATTGAAAAAAGGTCTTTAATCAGTTGTTATATAACATTCATTAATAATTATGAAAATACAAAAGAAATGAAAGTTCAATGAAGGTTCAGATACAGAATACTAATAGAATGCTAATAAGCTTCATCGCGTATTGTTCTTTTATACAGTAAGTCATGTAAAATATTCACAGCAGAACTGTATGCGGCTCATATTTTATCGGTTACTTAACTTTTATGGTTAACTTGAACATCAACTACAAAGTGAACTGTTTTGTACCATTGATTGAAACTTTCAACTTTAACGTTCAACCTTAGAAGGTTGAAACGTTAAGAATTGAGAATCTTTAAGGATTAAAGGAAATAACAAATTTGAAAAAAGGTAAAACCGGCTATATTTAATAAGTAAGGAAGAAAGACCACACTGAGACTAACTCAATAATATTTAAAACAAACCAAGGTTTCAATAATCCAGTTTGTGTAAGCTAAAGAAACACGAAGCAAGTCACAAAAACATTACAGCGTATAAAGATTTTTGAAGACATGATTTTGGCAACTCTTCAGTATTTGTTTTTCGTGGGAAAAACAAAAATTAACTTTTTAGCGGCACAAGAAACAAACAAATCTCTTTTTAATTTCCAAATGTAATTAAATTCTATCTTTATTTAGTTATCGTTATTGTTCGGATGTTATCGAGGTTATTTTGGGCTAAATTACTTCTCCATATTTAAGCGGTTTTGCAAACAAAGGGGTTAAATAAACGAATAAAAAGATTTGGTAAAAACGTTTACTAAGCTGTCACAATTTTACTGAGTATTTATAAACACTTGCAAGCTAACGCCTTGTTACATCGGAGATCAGAGAACTCTCGTAATAAACCATTTAGACGTATTTAGATACCGTGCATGAATAGTTATTTTTGTTAAACTTCAGCAAAAAAAAAGCTAAACAGAACAATACCTGAGGAAAGAAACAGAATTGAATGTATTTCGTAATGGCAACTTTACTTCGCTCATGAAAAACACGAAAAAGCGAAAAAGAAAAGAAAATACCTATATATAAATAAATAAATAAATAAATAAATCGACGTCTTTAGTGGTTCAGTTAAATAATAACTATAATGACTAAAGAATAATAAAAAATTTGGGAGTAAAATATTAAATAAAAATGAGTCATATTCAAAGGGGAAATCAGAACTTTATGATGTGCCATCTTGTTTGTATAACCATCACGCAATTCCGGTCAATTTGTTTTAACTAAAACAAAGGCCGAAGCCATTAAGAAACCTTATTAATACAACCACTTCAATAACGTCGCCGTATATCGGTTGTTATACGTTGGTGGCTAGATTATTAAGCTGTAGGATAAATGTGTTTTTTGCTTTAGTTAAACGCTTTAGCGCAACGGATAGGTTCAAGTTATAGTGAAGAATAATCTCAGATTTTTAATAACAAAGTACAAAAAAGAGGACACTTGTAATGAATAGTGAAAACAAATAATTGTCATCCTACAAAAAAGTAGGGGGAATTATTTTGACACAAAAAGGCTTTTTATAGGTAAATATTGCATTATTAATGACAGAGAGTGCGAAAAGCGTTTTGCTTGATTTTGGTCAAAAGGATTTTTTTATCATCAGTTGGTTTGGTTGAGTGCAAACTAAATTTTGGGACATTTTCCCGCTGTTTAATTCCCCCAAAAAAACAAAGTAAAAGATTGTTTTAAAACTACAAAATTGTATCTAACAATTGAATCCTTTATAAAATATTTATAACCTACTAACTTACCTTTCTCTCCGCAGCTTGTTACGATTTCTATGTACAACACCAAAATCCCGACGAAAAACGCATTTGTCTTAGTCATGGTATCTCCCCTTTTTACTTTTCCAAAAGCAATTGCAAGGTACTTAAGATAACGCTTTATCTCCGCTTCACGCGAAAATTAAGCCCACAAATAAAGAGCTATCTTAGAAGTTTTCTAATAAAGGTGAATTTCTGGTGATGGTCAACGAGGTTTGACCGTGATTGGCCAAAGGGGTCCTAATACTTTTAAATAACAATAGCATACCACCTTTTAAAAAGACACATAATATAGTTTGAATTGAGCTACCTAACAAAAGACAAAATCAACTTGATCTGTCAGTTCTAATGGATCAATATTTGCTGTCATTAAGCACACCTTGGTAAAAGCGATTTGTTTCCCATGATATTCTTCTGTGCTATATTTACTGTGATATCCTTTTGGAGAGGTGATAGCACAGGCTTGCCAGTTTCTGTTTGAGTTGTGTTCTGTGCGTTTTTAATGGCCTTATCAGTGATAAATTTTGGCACTAAATTTTCGTTGGCTGGCCGCCCATACCCATTTTCATCACAGTGGAAAGCTTAGTTTCCGCTCACGATTATCACGTGCTCGAATTCAACACATTGATCATGATTGATAGACTGCGCTCGCGATGTCGGTTGCTCTTTGTCATAAATACTGCTGCCTGCAATTTTGTATTTGAGGGAGAAAAAATGCGCGAACAACTGTGAAAAAAAAGAAAAGAAATAAAAGAGGAAGAAAAGAGAAAAAGAAAAAGGCGCGAAATTTTTATCGCACAATGCCTCCCCTCTTCACCCAGGTGTATCAATGGGGACCCATGAATGGCTGGGGAATGTTCACTTGTGTTCAGTGTTCTCATACCCAGGGGTCAATTCAATAAAACTTTTACAAGTGTAATTGAAAAGCGTAGCTATTGTTTCAGGGATTGAAAACAATTGCTACACTTGGAAAAGTTTTATTGAATTGACCCCAGATGTGGTCCCTTACGCGTGACCGTGGGAGATCTGGGTACGAGATTAGTTCAGACTAGACATCCACTTAGTCAATCGCAAAACTATCTCAGCGAAAATAACAAATATTTCAGTACAGCAACAAATATAAAGTATTAAGGTGGTACTCCACCTGAATGCCATTTTTCCACCACTTAACATGGCTTTAATGAAAATTTCTCGTTCACGTTGTAAGCAATCCAAAAACACTATGCTCATCTCATGAATCTATGTTATGGGGTGTTTTGTAAATTTTTGGCTGATTTTTGGGTATGTTTGGGAGGAATTAGTTTTTCTCAAAGGATTTGTAAAAGTTAGAGAAATAAGAAATATTGAAGATTTAATGGAGCTTTAAAATTAGGATTTGTAGTTAATAATTAATAGATGGACACCAACAGTAGCGAGCAGTAGCAACAGACTAAATCAAGAGAGTATTAACAGACTAAACGAAGAGGTAAACTTCAACTTTAATGAGAAGTAATTTATATATCTTGTTGGTTGCACTGTATGAGGTTACTCTCTCTTGTCAATATCAGTATTTGTAAAGTCAGTTCAATCAAATTCAAATTCAAGTGAAAAGAAATCCTGGCTTAAGAACACACGATTTTCAGTGGATCCACGAAGTAGACATGTTGAACCGAAACTGTTTGGTAGTTTCTCAGGCAAGCAGGAGTTGATTCAGCCTTCATTGATCTCTGTAAACAAAATAAGAAATAAGCTCTTGTTGTACTTGTATATTTTAAAGGTAACAAACGGTCGGTTACTTAGCAAACATCGCAAATAGGTACCCTTACCTTAGATTCATAGTAAACTACAGCATTTGATTTTAGGGCGCGGGAAGATTGGATGCGAGTGAAGCAAGGCGCAATGGGTGTTATAGGTCAGTCAGCCAGCCGCAATAATTTCAAAATTCAAAGTAAACGATTGTAACAACCCGGTGACACGAAAAGAAATGCGATAACGACAGAAATACGTTTAAAAAAAAAACAAGAAAAATTCATCATTGAAGCCTAAGCTTATTACTTTGATAGCTCAAAGCTCGTAATTTTTTCCCGAGTCTGTGGGCCGGTTATTTAAACGAAGTTTAGGCGGTATTTAACAAAACCGCGGTCTAAACCAATTTCAATCGATTTAAATGTTATTTACTGTAACAGTGTGAGGAAGGCATGTATCACAGACTAGAAAAACGTTTATCTACTTGTAGTTGGGAACTTGAGTTGCATTATTGTAAGCAAAATTTACCGAGAAAAATGTTGATTTAATTTTTTAACCAAATTTTCCAATAACTCTGCACACATTAATGTAACTCAAGTTCCCAACCACACAATTGTGCCAATTGGCTGCTGAAACGCATTGCTGAAAACGGAATTGAAAAATCAGATTAAAATCCGAATGAGAAAAACGCGTTTTTGTGATTTCCTTATTTGGTAATTCCCTATGATTGACAGCTGTCAAACTCAGTGAACTGTTGACTTGACAGATCAAAATTATATTAAAATAATGTTTTTAAACCTTAAAAATCAGTTGCTTTTTATTTGAATTTGCTAGCGCAACTCAGTTCTGCTACAGAAACACTTGAAAAACTATATTTTGAATGTCCCACCAAAGGGTCATGTGACCTAATTCGACCAATCAGAATGCTCAAAAGTGCTCAAAAAAAAGTCAAATTTCGAATGTCCATATCATCTGAACGATTTAGATATTGACCTGAAATTTCGATTTTGAAATTAGACATCAGGATGCTTACTGAAACATTTTTGGGAGATATTCAGAGAGGGCAAATATACCCTGGGCAAATACTTTAAAATGACCCACTTATAACAGGATGTTAATGTCCATTAATTATCTTAAACCGCAGTCTAAGTTAGACTTCGTTTAAATAACCGGCCCTGTGAGTTTAATCAATCATTTTACGATCTGCTTAAAACGTTTTTAAGGGTTTTTTTTTAATCGAAGTACGTTGAGACTGGTCAGCGCGATTTACATTTGTTTACTGTTTGAAAACGTGACAATCGGAAAACCGGCTTCGGTTTGACGCATGCACAGACATATGACATATGACATATGATCGCTACGCTTCACTGTATCCACAGGGAGCAGAGGAGCCAAATTTGACCTTTACGCGTTTGATCTTCGATCTGTTGTTTACGAGTCTGTTTTTCGCCCCAGCGGGACCCCAAGCGTAATCGGAGCTTTCCGTTGGGTAACCGCAGATTGCTGACTGTGGGCGCCACAAAATTGTTACGCAGTCTCTTTTTCTTCTCGGCACTTCGTGCCTCGCTCGGAAAGCTTACGCTTTCCGGAAAACGCCGATAACGCTTTCCGGAAAGCGCCAATTACGCTTGGGGTCCCGCTGGGGGAAAAACTCGAAAACAACAGATCGAATAACGCAAGACACTGAGCGCGCGTATAAAGCTCAAAGATCGAACGCGTATATAGGTCAAATTTGGCTCCTCTGCTCCCTGTGCTGTATCATGTAATTAACGACTCTCCACAAATCTAATGTTTATTATAAGAGTTTACCGCGAAAAGATCGATAAAACGTACCGCAAATATGGAAAGATGGGGCTTCTCCCATTCAACGCTTGGAACATCAATCGGTCCTCCAAATCCAAAGCCAATCAGAGATTTTGTTTGTTTACTGAACAGCAGGAAAACTGGCAAAGCCTTGTCACAGTCAAAATCAACCGAGATGTTGTAATGATAGTGAATTCCTGTAACAAATATGCCAATTGTATGTGCTATTAGTATATAGAGTGATAAAATCTTATTTTACTCAACACAATACAACGTTGTCCCTCTTCAGTAGTTCAGGGTTGATTTTATTTAATAAATAGAAAACTCTTTTTATACCATGCTTATTAACTCTGTCAGTACTTATTCAACTTTAAACCCGTTTGAAAGGATAAGTAATAAAGGTGTACGTATTTAGCGGGTGTCCGCTGAGAGTAGTCACGACCGACTGAAAAAGTCTAGCAGCGTACTATGCCATGCAGATAAATTGCTAAAATAGTTACCTAGTTTGTCCATAATAAAAAGAGGTTATTCAGCGGAAAAGTTGTGTAATACGGCTGGGCATTTTAACCCGGTCAGTTTCTATTTTTTCGGCATGAAACAAAATAAAAGCTGACGAGTAACAAAAAATGTGAAAGTCATCTTCTTCCAAATTTTTTTGTTTTTCCTAGCGCGCGCGGTCAGAAGAGCTATTGATGACCTCTATTGATGGGCTCCTGGAAGAGTGCAATACCTTGTCATATTTACACTCGTTTTGGCGCGTATTCGCACTCTAAAATGTTCTGTCAAATAATAAACAAATTTATTGCAAAGTAATATAATGTTTATACTTAACCCATAGCCCTAACGCAGGTTCCTTCGACCCATGGTGTGCCCACGATCTGCTCCGCGTTCAGCGGTATGACCATGACGTTTCTTCTCAACCGGAAGTCAGTCATCTGTATCCACAGACGGTCTCCTATTGGTGGCTTAAGCTGCATCCTCTTTTTACACTTCCCTTTACAAACGCAGATTTCCCTGGGGTCTCTGAAGTAGGCAGTGACAGCCACCCGCCTATCATCTGTAGGGATCCACGGCGGCTGGTTGTAGATGGTCGGATAATCCTGTGTTTTATCGATCTATGGCGGGAAATCAAAAGGCACTTGCTATTGTCGCAACAGATTCGTTCGTCGTCCTGCGCTGATTCCAAAATCTTATTCTTGATCCCCTAAACTTTAAATTTTGGTGTCCCTTCCTCCACATACATAATCATAAAAAAACTCTGATGACTTTTCTATCCTATGGCTTATGATTCTAAATCTCAGGCTGTGATCTCCGATTTCATCTCTTTGTTCCCAGATCCCATGACCTCACCCCTTTGAACGTAACCTCGATCCCAATTGCCTCGTTACTCTGCCATTGTTCCACATAAGAACGATAGCAAACTTCATTGTTCTGGGGCATTGGCTCTTTCCCACATAGAATATCTTTGATTTCAAGAATAGAGGAGGACCTGATGGTTAATAATTATATTTCATTATAAAAATAAAGAAAATCCATTTGCGTCAAATAAATTTTAGGAAATGTTCGTGCTTAACCAATCAGAATAGCAGAAGACAATAGCTAATAATCGGTAATAATTTTGCTTCTTTGATGAAGTTCCCCAAATACAATTTCTTTTAAAAATTGTATGTTGTGCGATTGGGTCTCAAATTACTTGAAACCTTAAAAAAATTAGACAAAATGCACCTTGAACCTTAACTTTTTAGCGGTTTTTGAGTCTAGGCCAATGAGATCACTAGTTTTAACAATGAAAATTCTTGACATTCCATCGTGTTTGACATTCCATTGCCGTTGGCGCTACCTTCTTATGCGGATCATTACTTAACACTTTAACTCCCAAAAGTGCCCGCAATCAATATTGAAGAAAAATCTCAAATTTTATTTTACAAAATATTGAAAAAAAGGGTACCATTCAAAAGCCGACTACTGAAGAGGTTTCATGATTAGACTTTCTCAAAGTCCCTTCCAATACTACTTTTAGGTATGTTTGGTTCGCGACTTAAATTAATTCCGCGCGCAAATTTATCGAATAAAACTCGACTAAAAAAGCGAACGTCGACTCGTGGCAAGTCTAAGGTTTCATTTGAATGGTCACACCGTAGGATTTCGTCCACAGACTCAAAAGTTAGTAAGAAGGTCTGTTTGATTTCCAAAGTTAAAACTACGTTGTACAGCATAATAAACAGTACCACTGGAAAGTACTGCTCAGTAGCTTTCATTTGAATGATCACACTTTAGGATTTCATTCACAGAATCAAAAGTTAGAACCACCTTGTACATTACAGCATAATAAACAGTACCACTGGAAAGTACTGCTCATGCAGTAGCTTTCATTTGAATGATTACACTTTAGGATTTCATCCACAGACTCAAAAGTTAGAACCACCTTGTACAGCATAATAAACAGTACTACAGGAAAGTACTGCTCAATAGCTTTCATTTGAATGGTCACACTTTATATTAGGATTTCATCCACAGACACAAAAGTTAGAACCACCTTGTACAGCATAATAAACAGTACCACAGGAAAGTACTGCTCGATAGCTTTCATTTGAATGGTCGCACTTTAGCATTTCATCCACAGACTCAAACGTTAGAACCACCTTGTACATCATAATAAACAGTATATTACGTACCACGGGAAAGTACTACTCAGTAGCTTTCATTTGAATGGTCACACGTTAGGATTTTATCCATACTCAAGAGTTAGAACCACCTTATACAGCATAATAAACAGTACACAGACAAGTACTGCTCAATAGCTTTCATTTGAATAATCACACTTTAGGATTTCATCTACAGACTCAACCACACTGCATGTCTCCATAATTGACTCCGAAAGTAAAAGGGTTAAGAAAATTCCATCACAAAGGGAAGTGCTCAATTTGAATCCATTAGAAAACTCTGTGGCTGATAGCGTGCGCTTCGGGTTTACAGTAAACAATTTAAGTCTTCCAATCTCACTCTCCTGTTTTAATACAGGAGGTTAAAGTACGCGTGCTATTTTTCATTTTGTAAATTTTGCTTTTTCTTACAGTTGCCTGTATTCCTGCCAAGCTGCCATCACAATCAAATATCAGTCGTGTAGCATCGTCATCCCCTTTGACAAAACGATTGCCGTAAAAGAAGTTAGGGCGACCTGGATAAATAGATACATCACTGTTAAGGACAAGATAACATGAACGAACAATGGAACATAATTATCATTTACTTTCTACCGGTTCGAACGCGTTACATATGTGTTATGGAATTTTTGGCTTTAAAGATGAAAACAAAACAAAACATTACTACGATAATCATCAATCCTAAATGGTCACAATTTGTAGAGCAACCCGGATTGTACAGCATAACAAAATACACCACACAAAAATACTGCTAAATAGCTTTCATTTAAATGGTCACACTTTAGGATTTCATCCACAGACTCAAAAGTTAGAACCACCTTGTACAGCATAATAAACAGTACCACAGGAAAGTACTGCTCAGTAGCTTTCATTTGAATGGTAACCTAGAGACACCTATACGACATGATTAACAGTACACTAGGAAAGTACTGCTCAATAGCTTTCATTTGAATGGTCACACTTTAGGATTTCATCAACAGACTCAAAAGTGAGAACCACCTTGTACAGCATAATAAACAGCACCACAGGAAAATACTGCTCAGTATCTTTCATTTGAATGGTAACTGTATGATTTTATCAACATAGACCATACCTGAACAACGGGCATCTATTTCCCAACCATTTTGTTTGGCTTGTTTACTGGTCAGTGGATAATTTGTAAATTTGCCAAAAGTAACTGAAAAAGAATACATACAATTTATTTATTATGCCCTCTATGTGGCCATAAATAACTGTTTCGTTAAAGATGATTGAGAACCACGTGATTTAGAACATTGATTTGCATAAAGGATTAGGAACATTGATTGACATTTAAGCTTTTGAACTTTAGGTCATATTTCAGTCAGTAAATCAATTTCAGAAGAACAAGTCCGTTTTAATTTGCTAACCCGTATCAAGTCTGTTAAGCTAACCTGTATCAGGCTAACCTGTAGCCAACGGCCCGCCACAGAAGTAAGTAGATTATGATTGTGAAATTATACTTTGAGCTATTTTAGAGTCACATCATTGTATGAGAATTAAGTTATACATAGTTACAAAACGATTTTGTATTGTCTTGTTTTTAGATCGAATAATTGCAATTTCAACTTTAATAAACAAATTATACGATTTGTGGTGGACGTTCATCGGCAGTACGTTTCTAAGTGGAACATTTCATTCGATTTCTTTTGGACCATCATATAAAGGAACTTCTGTGACTGCGACAGCACTGGTCAACAGGAAAAGCACATGGCCGAAGCCGCATTAAAGCAAGCCAAGACAGATCGACGCACGGCCAAATCGGCCTTCACAAGATTGAAAAAGGCGTTGATATATACAGTAGAGAATCATAGACCTCCAGAAGAGGTAAGGCAGTCTTTAGCTAAGTTCCATGAAGCTTATGAAAGTTTAGTGGAGAAACACGATGAGTACACAAAGCTAATTGAGAACGATGAAGAGTACCAAACGGAAGAGCAGTGGCTCGACGAATGCCAGGAAACCTTCATGAGAGTAGAAGTAGATGCGAAAATGTTCATTGATAGTGCAGAGAAAACAAAATCGACGGATGTAGACGAAAATGGCTCTTTAACTAGTACAAAAGGGAAAGTTGCGGGCATTGGGGTGCATGGAAATGATGGAATTTCAACTATGCAATCGGTAGCAAACATGAACAGTAAGGAATCTCACAGCAATGGAATTTCAACTATGCAATCAGTAGACCAAACCCTTCCTGTTGTCAACACCGTTAACTCTAAATCAAGTGCTAATTCCTCAGGTGGTCAAGTAGTTGTAATTGAAAGTGCCCAGACTGCTAACGATGTGCAAAATCAGGCAATAAACAGCGTTGAATCAGTTGACCAAAACGCCGCCACACTTCCTGTTGTCAATACAGCGCAATCCCATTATCAAAACGGTGCATGTACTTTCAAGCTCGAAAAACCAAAGCTGCCTATCTTTTCCGGAAATGTACGAGATTATGCAATCTTCCGTTCTGATTTCAAGCACGCGATTGAGGCCAAATATTCACCGAGAGATGCAATCACGCTGCTTCGTACATGCTTAAGAGATAAGCCGCTAAAGCTCATAAAAGGAATTGGAACCGATTACGTTGCCGCCTGGGAGTACTTAGACTCCATTTATGGGGACCCGCGATTCGTCTCAGACACTATCACGCAAGATATTGTCCAATTTAAAGCTCTACAGGAAGGAGAAGACGCACGGTTTTGCGATCTAGTACATCTCGTGAAGCGATGCTACAACACTTTAAAAGAAGTTGGCCTGCCGAGTGATATGGACAATAGCCATATGTTGTCTATCATTGAACAGAAGATGTGTGCCGACGATCGAAAAGTCTGGTCCAGAGATCTTGAGAAGGAAAAGAAACCCGCTACACTGCATGCGTTGATGACCTGGATGACTGTGGAAATGAAGTCGAGAATGCGCGCCACAGCCCCGATCAGAGTTGGTCCACCCAACAAGCGTATCATCAGCCACCTAAGATCTGGTGGTGATGACAGCGATCAACCACCCTGGTACAAATGTTGGTTGTGCAAAACCTCAACACACTGGCCCGACCAATGCCCGAAATTTGCAGCCCTCAGCATCGATGACCGTATCAAGACCGCCAAAGCTAACCACGTGTGTTTCAGCTGTTTGAAAAGAGCTGGAAGAGATCACAGAATGGATAATTGCAGCAGAAGCCGACAGTGCACAAAAACAGAGAACGGAACACAGTGTCCACATAACCACCACCAGCTACTTCACAAGACCAATGCCGTTAAGATTGGCGTCGCCATGGCAGCCGATACAAAGGAAGCCATACTACCAGTACTCTCTGCGAACATCGTCAGTGCAAATGGTCTCTTCAAACGTGGAAATGTACTACTAGACTCCGGCGCGCAGATAAGTTTAATACGACAGGAAACTGCAGAGACTCTTGGTCTAAATGGAAAGGATGCATCTGTAACCATCACCAAAGTTGGCGGAGAGGAAGAAACGATAAAAACAAAAGAGTACAAAGTTCAACTAACTTCCATCGATAATGATAAGAGATTCACAGTAAAGGCAATCAGCATTCCTAGTATCAGCGACGAGATCTCCACAGTCAAGATTTCACACATACCGGAGCTTCTTGGTCTACAAAATACGAAATTTCGCCGCGGCAAGGGACATGTCGACCTTCTTATCGGCATAGATCACGCACACATGCATGCTGGTGAAACGAGACAAGTTGATCATCTGCTAGCCCGTAATTCTCCACTCGGATGGGTAGTGTTTGGAGGAAATCCAGAAGAAACCTCTGACGTGACCCGTATATTGCACGTAAAGTATGCCTCGCCAGTAGACTTGTCTGACTTCTGGGAGACGGAAGCTATGGGTGTGGAGGTAAAACCTTGTGTCTGCGATGCGGACAAGTTGACGCAAACAGAAAGAGAGGAAGCTAAACTGATAGAGAAGTCATGCGTCAAGGTCAAGAACCAGTGGATGATCCCATACCCATGGAGAAAGGATCCTAATATGCTACCGGACAACAGAGCGTTAGCGATGAAGCGATTGGAATCAACAGAGCGGCGGCTCAAGAAGAACCCTGAACAAGTCAAAGCTTACTGCAAGCAAATGGAGGAAATGGAAGAGATGAATTTCTCACGAAAACTGTCAAAGAAAGAACAGGAAGCTTATCAAGGCCCTGTCCATTACATTCCACACCACGCGGTGCTAAGGCCAGAGAAAAAGAGCACGCCAGTGAGAATCGTTTTTAATTCATCCTCTGTGTATCAAGGACATACACTTAATGACTATTGGAAGAAAGGCCCTGATCTCCTGAACGGTATGTTTGGAGTAGTTTTGAGATTCCGAGAGAAAGAAGTGGCAGTCATGGGAGACATCTCCAAGATGTATCATAGGATACTTATCCCCGAGAGAGATCAACATGTCCACCGGTTTTTGTGGAGAAATCTGGAAACGAACAGAAATCCCGACGTTTATGTCAAAACAGTTCTCACGTTTGGGGACAAGCCTGCACCCGCAATGGCGCAGATAGCATTGCGAAAAACAGCTCAAGACAACAAGGCTGATTACCCGGAAGCAGCTGAAGTTCTCACAAACAACACGTACATGGATGACATTTGCGATTCTGTGGACACTGTTCAAGAAGCTCGGAAATTAACGGAAGACATAGACCAGGTCTTAAAGACTGGAGGGTTTAGAGTCAAGGGTTGGATCTCCAACAAGAAGCTTACAGAGAAAGATAATAATGAGACAGAGAAAGGAATGAATGTGTTTCAAGGAGGAGAGGAGAAGGTCCTGGGAACATCGTGGAATTTCAAAACAGACAAGTTCCACTTCAGAGTAAACGCAGATCTGCTGAAGCTAGTAGACAGACCGAGCCATGTACCAGTGAAGATGACAAAGAGGATGATCCTAAGTCATGTTGCTCGGATCTACGATCCTATTGGTTTCGCTGCCGCGTTTATAGTCAGAGCGAAAATCGGTATGCAACAGCTGTGGCAACTGGGACTGGACTGGGACGAGGAGCTACCCCCTGCAGTTCAGGATAATTGGATTTCACTGTTTCAAGAACTGAAGAAGTTGGACAACTTGTCCTTCGAAAGAAGTTTATCCGAAGCCAATGCCGTGGAGCCGCCAATGCTGTGCGTGTTCGCAGACGCGTCACAAGACGCATTCGGAGCGTGCGCCTACATACGTCATAAAAGGGACGACGACACTTATACAGTAAAATTCATCGCAGCAAAGTCAAGAGTAGCGCCTTTGAAACAGCTCTCCATCCCACGCTTAGAACTACAGGCAGCCGTTCTCGCTGGTCGCCTAGCAAAAGTTATTCAAAAGGAGTCTAGAGTTCAGTTTGGAGATGTAAAGTTCTTCACCGACAGCACAATCACCTTGGCCTGGATCCAAAGCCCGTCTCGCAATTTCAAGCCGTTCGTGTCTTCAAGGGTTGGAGAAATTCAGAGTAACTCAGATCCAAGTCAGTGGATGCATATCCCAAGTGAAGATAACGTAGCTGACGACCTGTCACGAGGGATCCATGTGAATGCACTGAATGAAAGGTGGATGAATGGCCCGGAGTTTTTACGTCTACAAGAAATGCTGTGGCCAACCCAGGTGGCCTCTCTACCCACCCCGGATGAAGACATGGAGCGTCGCCAGATAGTGGCAACGGTCTCGACTGTGAAAGAAAAGGATGCAATTGATCCGTCCACATTCTCCAGCTGGAGGAAACTGATTCGAGTAACAGCACGAATAAGCAGGCTAGCAGAGAAAATTCGACTGAGAAGACACGCACAAGACGGAAGGGAAGGACCCTTGAACCCCGAAGAACTTCAAGGGGCGGAGACGTTCTGGATCAAGCAAGCTCAGAAACCCCTGCACAGTCGCCTAGAGAAAGGTGAATTCAAGTCGCTCAGTCCCTTCATAGATGATGTCGTAACCGTGGCCGATAGCAACGCTGTCCGGGGCAAATGGGCTGTCGGAAGAGTACTCGAGGTGTACCCCGGATCGGACGGACGAGTGCGCAACGTCAGAGTGAAGACAGCCACAGGAGAATATAACCGTCCAGTTACCAAGATTGCCGTCATCCACCCTGCAGAAGGGTTTGATCCATAAAGATAAGGACTACGCCCTTATCGGGGCGGAGAATGTTTCGTTAAAGATGATTGAGAACCACGTGATTTAGAACATTGATTTGCATAAAGGATTAGGAACATTGATTGACATTTAAGCTTTTGTACTTTAGGTCATATTTCAGTCAGTAAATCAATTTCAGAAGAACAAGTCCGTTTTAATTTGCTAACCCGTATCAAGTCTGTTAAGCTAACCTGTATCAGGCTAACCTGTAGCCAACGGCCTAGACTTTCTCAAAGTCCGTTTTTGGTATTTTCATTTTAGGTGGTCGGGCGGAGAACGGACTTTTCTCGCCTGCAGCGCGCCATTTTTTACCGACCTGTTTTTAGGTCGGCGGTGTGTCGGGGGTGTGGCAGCATTGATGTCCAATCAGAGAGCGCTAAGTTTCATGAAGTCACTTTTCGGGAAACTTGATCCTTTGCTTGCTCACGCGCTCACGAGGTGAAGAACTGCGAGGAAAATGAATGTACAGGAAACTATAAACTTCGGTTTAAATATGCTTGGTTTTGAAGAAATTCGAGAAAATCAACGCAAAGCAGTTGAAGCTGACATTATTAGTGGTCGAGATGTGTTAATGATTGCGCCGACTGGTTCAGGAAACAGTCTCACATTCCACATCGCGCCGTTTGTTCTGGATTTCTTTAAACATGGCGAAAGAGATATTGTAGAATCAGTTTTCCTCGTTATTTTTCCATTGGTTTCACTGATGAAAGATCAGCTATCATTTCTTCGCGAGAAAGGAGTCAAGGCTCCTTGGGTCCAGAAAGTTCCGAGTCGGGTCATCCCCATTCATTGTGGAATTCAGACTATCCAGTCATTTGAGAACTGTTTATTTTACCAGCCCACCCATATTTTCGCGCCAACAATATGCAAATTACATTTGATTTCGTGCAGACGAAACAAGTCGACTCGCGACTTCGTCGCTCGCTTTGCGCGACTTCGTCGCGCTCTCGAGGGCTTCGCAGTCGACTTGTGTGCAAGTCTACCAACGGCCCGCCACAGAAGTAAGTAGATTATGATTGTGAAATTATACTTTGAGCTATTTTAGAGTCACATCATTGTATGAGAATTAAGTTATACATAGTTACAAAACGATTTTGTATTGTCTTGTTTTTAGATCGAATAATTGCAATTTCAACTTTAATAAACAAATTATACGATTTGTGGTGGACGTTCATCGGCAGTACGTTTCTAAGTGGAACAATAACGAAAGACTGACGTGACTATTGGAGGAGCCGATTTTTTTTTCAGAAGTTTTCTATTATAATGTTTTCCATTCTCAAGGCGCTTGTCTAATTTGGACAGATTTTAATACGTTTAACACCGGTAATTAAGGTCGTGTTCTATTGAGATCAACCGTTTCAACCTAAACGGTTTTGGTTGATTTAATTTTTTAAGGCGTTCCAATAGAACACTTTTCAACCATTTTCGTTTTTTTTCGGTTTCAACTATTTCAACCAGGTTCAGAGCTGGTTAAAATGGTTGATCAACCAAACCAACCGAAAACGGTTTTTTCCCAATGGAACACGCCCTAAGTTTTAATTAGGTAGTCAGCACCGCGGATCACGTGACCAGTGCCGGTGACAAACAGGATCGCGACCTTGGGAATGAATGTGATAACTTTAGCTCTCGTGCACAGAATACGGTGGGTAAGAGGGCCGAGCAGGTCTGGAGACGAGAATTTCAACTGCACGAAAAAAATCCAACCAACCGAAAACGGTTGTCCCCAATGGAACACGCCCTAAGTTTTAATTAGGTAGTCAGCACCGCGGATCACGTGACCAGTGCCGGTGACAAACAGGATCGCGACCTTGGGAATGAATGTGATAACTTTAGCTCTCGTGCACAGAATACGGTGGGTAAGAGGGCCGAGCGGGTCTGGAGACGAGAATTCCAACTGCAATTAACTCAATGACAACTCAATGTGAATAAGAAGGTTCGTTATAACTAACTCTTGTCTTACCTCGCAACTGGTCCCATAATGTGCCTATAGGGGAGAAAACGAAACCATTACGGGTTCATCCTCGGAGTAAAAACCTGCCAAACTCTGAACGAGTGACCTGGTGACATACGTACGTAAAGGAAACGAAGCAAGTAAAACCAAACAATTGAGTGCAAGCCAACAATAGGTAGAAATAGGAAACAGAGAAAGGTTTTTACACCGTGGTAACCCTCCATTTCGCTTTAGCACAATACTTTATAAATGTTGCGCTTTAATGCGCGTTCATTGCTATTAATAAATCATTTTCTTCTTAAGCGGCTTCGAAGCTCTTCGATGAAACATGAAACATAACGGGTATGACCATAAAAATAATGAGTTTAAGAACCGCCAGCTTCAATCCCAAGACTCAAGTTTTCTTTAGGAATGAACATGGCGAAGGATCAAAAGTTCAACAACAGAGAAATCTAAATAGTTATCAGCTATAACTCAGTCGTAAAGGTTGATCAGTTAACTATTACTTAATATACAGTCAAACCTGTATTACAATTAAGCGATCACCCTTGGTGGAATGCCGAGCTAACTGATCGCTTAATATAGTCTAGTATAGAGCAGTTTTCAACCAGGGTGTCGTAAAAAAAAAGTAATTACTCTGACCAATCACAGCAGTCGTAAACAATCCAATGAACCAATTAGAGCTCGAAGCAATTGCATGTCGGCGGCGCCAACCGCGGGAAAACGCATGCGAGCAAGTCACGATTGGTTTTGGTTTTACTTCTGATTGGTCGAGAAAGTGGCGCGCCGGAGATTTTTAGCCAATCACAAAGCGTAGCAATGCAAAACCAAAGCAATTGTGTAATTAAGCTTGGTTCCCACAAGCGACGTAAGCGACGTAAGCGGAATCGTAAGCCGAATCGGAATCGTAAGAACCTTACGATCTAGTGGAAATCAAAACGACGGAAGCGGATAGTGAGCGACGGAAGCAGAAACGGAATCGGAAGAAAAAGGAGACCTTCTGATCCTTCCGATTCCGATTCCATCGAGCTTCCGATTCCGATTGCGACTCCGCTTTTTAATTTCCACGAGAACGTAAGGCTCCTCACGCTTCCGACTACGACTCCGCTTCTGATTACGTCGCTAGTGGGAACCAGCCCTTACTTTTCACACTCAATTGAATACTGCTCTAAGTTGGACGTTTAATACAAGTTTTACTGACCAAGAAAGGAAATCAAGAAAAGAAGGCTTTGACGTGGAGAAAGACCCGTCACAAGACGAAATGACTACAATAAGATTTATATCACTCTTTGCGACATAAGAAATAAAAATTTACTATATAGCGGGCCATGCGCAAATCATATGTATATCTAATGTATTATACTTTATCTTAAAGTTTATGCAGGTAAAGAAATTACTGAAATAAATAATTGGAACCTTGGAATAGGTTAATAATGCCCGGTTCAAACGTCGAACTTCGCATTTGCCGAATCTAAAGCAATTGAGCAAAATCTATTTTTCTTGCTCATTTGTATTAGCCTTCGGCACATGTGAAGTTCAACGTACGTTTGAACCAGACCTAAGTGACCCTGTTCCGAACCGAAAGTTCCTGTTCCTGTTTGTAGAATAATTAAGATTTTTTTGAACGCTGAACACTGGGAACTAGTTTAAGTTTGCAGGGTCTTGGAACCCCCCGAATACTGTTTACCATGTGCTTTTGAATCGATCGTTCGAAGAAATGTGTTGTGTTTAGTTGTTAAAACATCGTGTAATTTTCGTTCATATTGGACAATAAACCGCTCAAAGACATGGTCCTTCGAGCCGGATGAACATTATCGAAGATTGTTTGAAGATACGAGCGGAAAGGAGAGTTGGACCTCCGTTTGTTGTTGTGAAGAATTTGGTCAAGTTGGTCTTCGCATTTCGGCGATTGGCGCCATCATCTTGAGGACTTTACGGAAACTCTGGTGGATTTTAAGGAACATTGTGACTATTCAAGGTTAGTCCAGTTTTGTGTCGAAATGTCGAAAGAGCTAGAAGCTATTAAGAAGAAGAGACGTTTTCTTAGAAAGTCCGTGACGGACGCTTTGAAGTCAGTTGATGACGCACTTTCACTCCTGGATAACCATGCGAGAATTCAGGTTTTAAAAGATAACATTACAAGGAAATGGAACGATCTACAAGAGGTACAGGCTTCCATGTGTACTCTTTTAGAAGAGTCAGAAATTGATGGTGAATGCGAAGGGCACAATGAATATGAAATACGTATGATTGAGTATATGGCCAAGATGACGCAGTACTTGGAAAATAAACATGTCGCTAAGATAGGTACGGGGAGTGATTCGACAACCTCGTCATGCCCTAAGGTACAGGTCAAGCTACCGAAGATTGAACTGCCAACCTTCGATGGAGATGTTCTGAGTTGGCAGCCTTATTACCAGTCGATCAAAGTGTCAGTAGTTGATAATCCATCTTTAGCAGATGTTCAGAAATTAGAATACCTAATGAGATCATTAAAGGATTCGGCTGCCGAGGCAGTGAAGGGATTTGCAGTTGTACAATCGAATTATCAGCCGGTTTTGGCGACCCTGAAGGAAAGATTTGGCCATCCCAGGGTGATCCTTGATGCACATGTAAGATCTCTGATTCATTTACCACGCTTGAGTTCTGAAGATGCATTGTCCATGCGTAAATTCTATGATCAAGTAGTTGGACATGTTCGTTCTGTTGAATCTATGGGTGAGAAGTATAATTCTGAAACATTGGCTCCTGTTCTTGTGCCTTTAATTGTTGACAAGTTGCCGAAAGATGTTGTTGAAAAATGGGAACTAGAACTTGGGGATCATAAAGACCTTGGTAAAGAGGACTGTGTGGAAGTAAAAACATTGTTTGCCTTCTTGGAGCAATTGATAAGAGCGAAAGAGTCTTCACAGCCTCCCTCTCTCGACTCAAAGCCTCCTGCAAAGGATAGTCTTGGGAATCGTGGAACCCGTTTCAAGTTTAACCCTTCACGAAAGTCATCCACCTTTTCATTACCTGTAACAACTCAATATAGCAAGTGTGTCATTTGTCAGAAAAACCATGGTGTGTGGTCGTGCGTTAGTTTTCTGTCATTGCCAGTGAAGGAAAGGTTCAGAAAGGTGTTGTCTAAAGGGCTGTGCTTTCGGTGCCTTGAATTTGGTCATAGAGCCGAGGTGTGCCAAAAACCTTCTTGCAAATACTGCCAGGGTAAACATCACAGTCTCCTGCATTTGGATTCAGTCAAGCCTCACGAGGAAGAAGTCAAGACAAAAAACGCTGAATTACCATCCTCATCCTCAGGTCCTCCTGTGTCGTCTTCGGTTGTGGCAAGCTCCATTGCAGTCAAATCAGTGGGAAAGGTGATTCTGCAAACTGTACCAGCTGTTTTGTGTGGATCGAATGGGTGCTCAAAGGTTGTCAGATGTTTCTTTGATCCTGGTTCGCAAATGTCCTTTGTTAGGCAGAGTGTCGTTGATGAGATTGGTCTGGATGGGAAGAGTGTTAGGATTGCAGTCTCTGGATTTGGAGGAAAGCCAACTAAGGACACTTTGAGAAAGAGAATTGCTTTTACTGTGGCACCTGTTGACAAACCTGGAAAACCTCAATGTATTGAAGCACTTACTGCTCCAGTTATATGCCGACCAGCCGAAGCTGTGGATATTCATCCCTCAAGATGGTTTCATCTTCAAGACTTAAAGTTTCCTGAAGAATTTCCCAGAGGTGAGCAGGAGATAGATGTGCTCATCGGCATGGATTTCTATTATTCCTTTGTGTCAAGAGACATTGTAAGAGGTGGTTTCAATGAACCCGTTGCAGTTCGCACATCCTTAGGTTGGGTCTTCTGTGGACCAACAGGTGGTCATGACCAAGAATGTACTGTGTCTATGAATGTTCAAGTTTCTACTGAGGAACAATTGAATGAAACACTTCAGACGTTCTGGAATTTGGAGTCTATAGGTGTCAAACCTGTTGAAAGTTCAGTTTCTACTACCAACAGTGAAGCCATGGTCTTAAAGAAGTTTGAAGACACTTTAACATACAAGGATGGTAGATATGAAGTGTCATTGCCATGGAAAGAGGATAACGTTGTATTGAAAGATAACTACAAGCAAGCAGAAAGTAGGCTGTACAACCTAGAAAAGAAGTTGCTCCAAGATCCAGCCAAAGCCAAGTCCTATCAAGAGGCCATTAACAAGTATGTGAAAGACGGTGTAGCAGAGGAAGTACCCTGTGAGCAAATTGCACCACCAGATGGGCGCCCTGTGTTCTATCTTCCACATCATGCAGTCATAAGAGAAGATAAGCAGACAACTAAGACAAGGGTTGTATTTGATGCATCTGCGAGGGATAGTAATGGTGTGTCTCTTAACAGCTGCTTAGAAGCGGGCCCTGCATTACAGCCAGATTTGGTTGGGATCCTTTTGCGCTTCCGAAAGAATCAAGTGGGTATTATGGGTGATATTGAGAAGATGTTTTTACAGATTTGCTTGAAAGAAGAAGATAGGGATTCGCATCGTTACCTGTGGAGGGATCTGGACACTGATGTCATGCCTAAGATTTATCGGATGACAAGGGTCACATTTGGAGTTATTTCCAGTCCGTTTCTTGCCATCTGCACCATTCAAGAGCATGCAAGAAGATGTAAAGAAACATTTCCTGAGGCATCAGACGAAATCCTGAGGAACACTTATGTTGATGACTTTGCTTCAGGGAAAGATGGAGTGCACGAAGCACTGAAATTGCAGCGAAGTTCAACAGAGCTTATGGAGCAAGCAGCTTTCAATTTGACAAAATGGTCCAGCAATTCGCCTAGGCTTATGCAAGCCATTCCTGAGAAAGATAGAGCATCAGATAGTCTGATCAAGTTGGAGAGTGACCTACCGGGAGCCTATCCAATCACGAAAGCTTTAGGCTTAAGGTGGAATACGAGAACAGACAGCCTTGTCTTTATGATTGAAGTGGACTCTCTGAAGTTAAGATCAGAGACATTGTACACAAAGAGAGAGCTAGCTTCTTTGGCGGCTAAGATATTCGACCCAATCGGTCTCATTGCTCCCTTTACAGTGAGGTCAAAGTTATTGCTTCAAAGTTTGTGGACCCAGGGTGTTGGTTGGGATGATGAAATACCTGTGGAAACCTCGATTAAGTGGATACAGTGGGTTCAAGAGCTTCCAGAGCTTGAGCAACTTCACATTCAAAGATGTTACACTGATTGGCCATTTAGTGAGCATGCTAAGGTGGAATTACATGCATTTGGTGATGCGTCGGAAGCTGCTTATGCCACTGCTGTTTATCTCAGAGTTGTTGCTGAAGACGGAAAGGCATCCACCAGTCTTGTGATGTCTAAGACAAGAGTGGCTCCTGTTCGAAAGATTACCCTTCCTCGTCTAGAGCTGATGGCTGCTGTGATAACTGCTCGACTATGCACCTATGTTAAAGATGCAATTGATTGTCCCATAAGCCGCATTGTCTGTTGGACAGACAATTCTTCAACCTTGCACTGGATCAGAGGATCAGCCACACAGTGGAAACCGTTCGTTGCTAATCGTGTTATTGAGATACAGTCGCTGTTGGATCCTAGTGTTTGGAGATATTGCCCAGGATCGCAGAACCCAGCTGATCTACCTACCCGAGGCTTATCTGTAAGTCAGTTGAAAGAGAGTCGTTTGTGGTGGAAAGGACCCTCTTGGTTACAAGAGTCCGAAAGAGATTGGCCTGAGGACTTAAGGTCCAAAACTTCAAATGTAATTGTTGACATGGAGAGAAAGAGTAAAGCTAGTGTTAGTTGTGTTGTGCAACCCAAAGAGCCAGTTATTGACTTCACGAGGTTCAGCAAGTACGGTCGCTTGTTAAGAACTGTTGCCTGGATCAGAAGGTTCATTTGCAACTCAAGGCTGAAGGAAGAGGAAAGATTGGTCAGCCCTTTAACTGGATTTGAGATACAAGAGGCAGAGAAATGGTTGATAACCCATGTACAAGAAGCAAGTTTTCCTGAAGAAATTCCATTGGTTAAACGCCAAAGTCCCTTGAACAACAGCAATCTAGCAAATTTAAACCCATTTCTGTGTCCTACTAGTGATTTGCTTCGCGTTGGAGGAAGAATTCATAAGTCGCTGTTACCAGAAGAGGAGAAGCATCCCATTATCTTGCCTTCTAATCATCCTGTTGTCAAGCTCTTGATTAATGATGTTCATTGCCGTGAACTGCATGCTGGTGTTGAGCACACTTTATCAGTCCTGCGACAGAAATATTGGCTGGTCAAAGGAAGATCGACGGTCCGTCAGACATTAAAGAACTGCTTAATTTGTCGCCATTACCAAACAAAGCCGTTTTCGCAGCGGATGGCACCACTTCCTGAGGATAGAATCAAACCTAACCCGCCATTCACCAATGTGGGTCTGGATTTTGCTGGTCCTTTGTATTTGAAAGACAGTGGTGACAAGGCCTACATTTGTTTATTTACTTGTGCAGTTACCCGTGCGGTACACTTAGAGTTGGTGAGCAACATGACGGTTGAACGATTTCTCCTTGCATTACGACGCATGGTTGCAAGAAGAGGAATGTGCAGCATTATTTGGTCAGATAATGCAAAAACATTCAAAGCTGCTAACAAAGAGCTACAGCAATGCTGGAGAGTACTAGAAGCTGACCAAACTCAGGTCGCATTGTCAGAAAAGAAGATTCAGTGGAAGTTCATTGTGGAAAGAGCCCCATGGTGGGGTGGCTTTTATGAGCGACTTGTAAAGAGTGTCAAGACACCTCTGAAGAAAATCTTCGCCAAAGCAATGTTGGATGCCGAACAGCTAACTACCATTTTGGCTGAAATTGAGGCGCAGCTGAACAGTCGTCCTCTTACTTACCTTGGTGCAGACCCTGGTGATTACAGTGTTATTACCCCTGCACAGATTCTTATTGGAAGAAATCTCCAAGCTTTTCCAACTAAAGATACCCGTGTTTCAGAACACACGTCAAGAGCCATCACCAAACGTTTTGAGTATCATCAGAGACTTGTAAATGGATTTTGGAGGCGTTGGCATGCTGAGTATCTGAAGTCTCTGACACCCCTCAAGAAATGGTTTAAAGTTGGTCGTGAAATCCGTAAAGGGGACTTGGTCCTTGTGAGTGAGGATCACGTAGCTCGGGGTCAGTGGTCACGTGCACGCGTGGAAGCCATCCATCCAGGTCGTGATGGTCTTATCCGGTCCGTTTCCTTACGAACCACATCTGGAAGTCTTACCCGTCGTCCGGTGCAGCGGCTACACCTGTTTGAAGCCTGCGATGCTGATCTAGCTGCTGAACTTGATTGAACTTGACTTGATGGAAACATGTGGAACAATTTGTCGTTGAACTTTATTAACTTTGACACGTTCATGTATTGATGCACTCCCTGCATCGGGCGGGAGGATGTTCCGAACCGAAAGTTCCTGTTCCTGTTTGTAGAATAATTAAGATTTTTTTGAACGCTGAACACTGGGAACTAGTTTAAGTTTGCAGGGTCTTGGAACCCCCCGAATACTGTTTACCATGTGCTTTTGAATCGATCGTTCGAAGAAATGTGTTGTGTTTAGTTGTTAAAACATCGTGTAATTTTCGTTCATATTGGACAATAAACCGCTCAAAGACAGACCCCGACCGCTTAATAGAGATGAGATTCAGAACAGTAATTAAGAGAAGACTTTTACGGGACTTTTTCAACTGACCACTTCAGTAATACAGGTCAGAAGACATATGAGGAAACAGATAAAGGCAAGATCAGTCATTTTTCAAACTTGCAAGTACACGATTCTAAGAATTTAAATTATAGTTGTTAAAGCGTTACATGAATGAGAAGAGTCAAAAATATAATTTACCGGCTTCATCAATTGCAACGGGTAATGAAGACAAATTTTAGTTTTTTTTTCTTTATATTTATGCGTGCTATAGAAATCACGGTGTTCCTTGCAGTTTGTGATTATAATTTCACTGAAAAACTTAAAGGCACTGAAATATCAAAGTACTGAAACTGTAAAGATCTTTCTGTATATCAGTTACTCACTTCTTGAAACGTTGATATAAAGGCATCCTCGGAGAAGCTCTTTCTCTCCCTTCAATTTTTCTCGCGCCGTTTTTTTTTTTTTTGCCCTTTTCTACTCTGCTTCGTCCCGACTAACTCTCCTTGGGTTTCCGAGGATGATCAGTGTAAAATGTGTCCGTTGTGGAGTTTGGTAGTCTTTAACAGTCTTAGCCGTGAGATATAATATGTCTGTTTAAACCTACCTTGTGCATATTGGGCAGATATGTGGAAACATAACATCAGGAATATAGCCTTCCAAAGTTTTGCCATGTTGGAATGGATAAAGACAGTTTTATACGATGATACAGCTGCAATATACAAACAAAGACAATTAAAAAGGCTTACTCCTTCTTCTTTAATGACTTGAAACGATGGAAAGACAAAAATATCTAAATAAAATACCGGTTGGAATGAACTCCACTAATTTTATCAAAACGCGGTGTAGTACTGTAATATATGAATGAATACGTGTTCGTTCAAGGTGTGTCCCTTTGTTTTCTAATATTACCAGCACTGAGATTTGTTTTCTCAAGGATTCCATGAATTTGAATAAATTGCTGATATAATGTGTTAAATGTAAACTAAAAACTGAGATAGAGAGCGATTTTAATAAAAATGCGCGAAGGAAACGGAAATTAGAAAGAGTCGAGTTTTTCTAAAAGATGACTTGTTAGTGATTTAAACCAGCCAGCATAACTTTTGTAGTTGGTCGTTTAGTCGTGAAGGTATCGAAAAAAATTGTTGGAACTTAGCGCGCAAAGATTTTGCTACTTTTTTAAAGGTTTTAGTGCGGGTGTATATAAATCAGTGGTTTATATGTTTATATCTCAACAACGAATATAATGGAAGTTTACATAGTTATTCGTAGTCATTTTCGTTGGCAAACACAAGTTGGATTTTTATACATATATTAGTAGCAAATTGATGACCTGCTTTCAAACTGGAAAAACTTAAAACTCTGAACTCTGCCCGGATGAAACAGTAGCGGGAAATTTCTGAACTTTTAACGCATGGATTATTTCTTACAAAATGTCTACAAATAAATAACTACCAGTAATAACTAAAAGAAGATCAGAAATTAAACCGCGACTAAACTTTAATCAAAGTGCGTTTAGTTCTAGATTTTACTATTCAAATAAAATGAAAACAATCGAGCTGTCAAATAAGGTAAAGAAAATAAGTAACATATCATGGTTCAAAAGCTGAACAAACTTAAACTGTTACAATTTCTGTCTTTGATTACATTGTATGCTGAAAGAGTTTGTGGTCTAGGGAAGGTCCATTTTTTCCTCGGTGGTCAACCACCTAAAAAAAGAGTGAATTATTGTTCGAAAACTCTACGCCTGTAGTAGAAAAATTAAGTCAATAAACTGGGCTTATAAATGGTTACTTGTTTGCAGAACAACTGTTTTAAGCAAGGCCGACCTCATTAATATATTTCTGTCCTCTTTGCTTTCTTATTTACGTTTTTTAGAAATAAAATGGGAGTGAGTTGAAATCATTATTTAAATAACGACTTTCTTCCAGCATGAGTTTTAGTGGCCTTTTTAAAATCTCAATAGAAATATAGCTAAAGTTGCTGTCGGGGCTCCTGTTGTTGTTTTTAAAATAGCATTCCATTTTCATACATGAAACAAATTTAAATCATTTTGACTGCTGTGGTGACTGAAGCAACTGTCAGTCGAATTTTTATGCTTTTGGTAGAACAATTTGAAGGCTGATTAATGGAAAAACACACATTGAAAATTGACCTTGTTTCTATTGATTTATCCATTGCAGAGAGCGCCGCAGAGAGCAGGCAGAGAGCAAGAGATGCGAAATGAAAATCAAAATGAATCGCCGAGTAGACAAGGGGACTAGAGTCAGTACCAGTCTTTTTCGTTTGCACTCACTGTCACAGTCAGCCAGCCATCTTGGATTTTAGAAGAAGACGCACATGCGAACATGTAGCGTAAAATTGAAGCAGTGTAGCGGTTATTTCATGTCCTTCAGAGTTTCTCCTGGCTCAAAATGGCACCAACTGTTCAGGATGGGCAAAAAAATCAAGACCGGAGGTGAGTTTTTCACTCTTGGCTGTCATGTTCCACGTTTTGTAAACTCGTCTGCGTTTAGTTTTGCGTCGTATTCAGGGCCGTAGCAAGCCTTGAAAAACTGGGGGCACAAATGTTTCGGACCCAATAGACGGGCTTCTGCCCGTCCTTTCTAGGGGGGTCCGCGGGCATGCACCCCCCGAAAATTTTTGAAAATGAAACACCAGAATTTTCATTTTCCAGCATTTTGGGCTTTTATATTAAATTTCAAGTTTTTGATAGATGAAAACTCTTTCTAAACTGACACTTACATGTATTTATACAAAGCACAGCACATTTCCATGATCCAAAAGGCTCAGTGAAGTAATTACACATGATCATGCAAACATCAATATCTATTTCCATAGGTTTTTCTTATATTCCCAATAAAATTCTAATGAAAGTTGCAAAGTAAAATCATTGGCTGTCTTGGTGAAGGGAAGCACAACAGTTGAACAGAGTTAATGGCCCTTATCATAGATGAGTACGCCACGCCAACATATCAGCGGTTTCTCGCTTTCTTGACCCTATAGTCTTGTTTTGATGTTTACGAGAACCTCTGACGACGATGAGCGTAAACATCAAAACGAGACTATAGGGTCAAGAAAGCGAGAAACTGCTGATATGTTGGCGTGGCGTACTCATCTACGATAAGGGCTATTCATTAGTACTTTCTACACTGTCTCAGCAAACCAATGAATAATGAAAAAAGTAAAACACATGACAAAAATGACATGTGTCAAAACTAAATGTAGAGTATGTTGACTCATTTCGTGAAAAGTTGAAAAGTCATGACTTTTCACTGTCCACAGAAAGTGGCATACATATACTTGCAAGGCCTGAAGCAAATGCAGGAGGGAATGGAGAGCTCAAATTAATGTGATCATATTAATACTTTCCAATTATCTCAAGCCTCCTTGAGTGTTTGCAAAGTGGCCATTTTCTGTTTCTTTTATAAAATAAAGCCAACAAAATGTTATGCGATGTCATACCTATGTTGACACAGCCTCAACTGACCTGTGCACAACCAATCACATGGTGCATATTAACAAGTCACATGTGTGAACAAAATTTTATAAATACATTTATTTCTGTTGTCTGTTACAGGCAGGGCTCACTGCGTTCAACAGTAAGGTAAGAAGTGGTATTCATGTATTATTTGTTGTGGTTCAAATTTTTCTTTGGTTTCAAAATTATGTTCAAACCAGTTTGATTTTTGTTTTCATTTGTCTAAGATTATAGTAATGAATTTGAGACAAAGAAAAATAAATATTAAACTGGATTGAAAACTTTCAAACAAAAGAAAAATTTGAACCACCACATTATAGTCATTTGTTAAATGTTCTAGACATGGAACATTATGCCCAGAGGAAATATTTCCTGTAGAAATGATATCTGCAGAATTCCTGGAAAAAAAATTAATGCTATACATGTCACTCACTGACAGCCAGCCACCCCATCCCCAAAACAATCAAAAGCACAAAAAATTAATATAGATGTATAATTATGATAAACTATATGGAGGGGAGGGGGGGAGTGTGTATGTGCAACCAGCCACCAGCCACCATGGAATGTTGTCTGTTTTCTCAGGGTGATATGTTTTGGGCATGTATCTGAAATGCCAGGCCAGTCATCTTTTTCATGTAAACAATATTAAGCATTGATACATGTATCAGTAAAATGTTACATGTACACAAACCATTGCCATGTTTTCTTTATCGCAGCAAAGCAGATTTTGTGTCCAGGGTCAAGTACAACAACAATCTACCAGACATTCCTTTTGATGCCAAGTTCATTACTTATCCCTTTGAGTCAAACCGGTGAGTTATACTTATACATGCACGTGTATGTTCATCTCTTGCTCCAGCAGACACTTTTGGCATCATAAAATTATATAGATGGTGTCCATAATAGAAAGAACCAATGTATGTGAACGTCAGAGTTGTTTTCACCAGGGATTCAACTTCTTTCCATAATAAGAGGGGTCCTTTAAAGTGCCTATGAAATGAATTTTTTTTCTTCGTTTTTCATTAGTTTATTATGTGCAAAGAACGAAAACAATAATCATTTCCCGAGGAAAAGAAAGAAAATCGGTTTTTTAGCCCCTCGAAGATGCGTCACTTCGGTTGAAAAGTGGCTCCAATTTTTGGAGAGCCTGGGGGCGAGTGGGCGTGCGTGATGACGTAAATTACGTAACTAGTATGACACATTGGTTTGTTTACGCTATAATTCCCTTGGAATCCTTTAGCGTGATGGTCATTTTGCCAACGTTTTTGGCTGTACAAATGTCAGACAGCGCCTAATTTGTTTCTTTACAGTCCTCTGAAGGTGAAGAGGATCAGTTTCGGATCACTCTTGATCAACTGAAATGATCGTGTCCACTGTAGTTTTGCCGTAGCGAGACGAACCGACTGTGCCGCTTGAGCGAAGGAAGTGAACATGAAAAAGACGGACTTTGATCATTTAGATTATTGAACGTGAAAGGTATACATTTCAGTAGCACAGCGTCTCAGGGGTTCGACAGTTGAGTTGTAAGCTTATTGAACGCAGAGGCGTTTTTGTTATTTCTTTTTAGTGGCTCGTTGACTAGCGTTTATCGAACGGGAACGATATATTTGTAGTACAAACAATCATGATATTAGCGTATTAGCGACTCGGCCGGTCTTCTCTGAAGTTCATTGATCGCGCGTGGAGGTTATGAACTTATTTTATCGGCTTGGCAATTCGCTCGTCTACTTAAAGTTCTTTTTTCAATGCGAAGGATATGTCTTGGCGGCTTGCTATTGAAAGTTTCTAAATTATACTGATATGTTATGCATATCCGAGGTGGTGTTTTTCAGGCGGCTTGCTGAATTGAATGTGAATGGTGTATTTTTAGCGGCAAGGTGCCTTGATAGCGTATTTTTTTATTTATTTATTCAAAATGTTTGAACTCAAGTATATACGTAATAATTATGCTTCTTAGTTCAGTGTCTTGCCAGCGATTGATCGTTTCTGGAAATTTTAACCACTTGGCGGCTTGTAAGTGAGTTCAAAGTATCGTGTTTACATTTATGTCTGATTTATATTTCATTGTATAAAAATTGATCTGATCGAACACGCAATGATTCAGCGATGTATTTTGTTTCGAATAGTCTTACGCATTTGTACGTGTAGATTTTTTATAGATGTTCCGTAGAATAGACGCCTTCCAGTGAACACTTGCGTCGCTGCACTTTGAATTTTATAATTCGGAATACCGTATAAACATTTATATTACTCGCCAGTCAGTGCCGATCGAGTCAGTATATTTTTGTAGGCCTCGCTGACTTCGACGGCTCTCCAGTCGAGCCGAGGCTTGAAGGAACTTCCAAACAGGATATGGATTGGAAAAATTATGCTTGATTAAACGGCCTCACCGGCCGGAATGTTATTTTCTTTTGCAAAATAATATTAATCTTAACAATAAGCGCTTTCATTGACAACATCGCTTGACGTACCCTTTCCGATGTCGACGAACAAATTTCGTGTATTTCGCCGGCCTATTTTCCTCTGGAGCAAAATAAAGCTTTGTTACACCCTCTGTTATCGAAGAATTCTAATATCTCGTATGTTTGAGGCCGCTCTCCACATAATATTGGTCCACCTCTAGCGACGTCTCTTGTCAGCTCTCTTGTTCTCTATATTCCCGCAGCAGTTTGTACAACTATTTACGTCACAGTGTAATATGACACTGGTTTTGGCCGCGCACAAATTGGAGCCACTTTTTAGCGCCAACAACCTAACTTTGAGACCATAAAAAAAGCATTTCGCATCGTCCCTAACACTTTAAACCTTTTATTCCAAGGTCTAAAAGGGTGAAACTTTCGATATATCAAAAAATAAATTTCATTTCATAGGCACTTTAAAAGCACATTATTTACAAGGCAGGATTTGGCTGCATATTGGAATGAAGAGCTTTTGTCCTAGAGAGTCCATATTAGCAAGTGGCATTTGTTCTTCCTAATTTTTAACTCATGAATGTGCGAAGTGTTAAATGAGTCATAGCCGTGGGCTGAAATTTCACTTGATTGGTCAAATGGCTGTTAACATCGAGGGCCCACAATATGTAATGGTCACCTGCCTTACCCATGGAGGCAGGTTTGGAGGGAGGGGAGGGTGGGGAGTTTGATGCAGGGGGTGGGGGGGGGGGGAGTCGGTGAAGCAAAATTAATGTCCAGGAGATGGGGGGTCCAACTGTTTTGTATTTGCAAGTTGGCGCATAAAAGCCTTTGATTGCAAAAGAGTCAGCGGGCACATTTTTTTTAACAGTTTATGCATATTTTATTGTATTGTTACAAAAAAGTGAATCATATTCTCAGTATTCTCATTTTGAAAGTAGTAACCTGTGAATTCAAAATTATTTCCCGTAATTATTATAGGTCTTGTATATCACATTCCCTCAGGACGTGCAATTTAAGATTATACGTGTAATACCACTGTATTAAAATTATTTTTTAATTTCCTTTTTCTGAGATTATGTTAATGAATCTGGGACAAAGGAAAATAAAAATTAACTTACAGTAGGTTGAAATAATTTTAACCTACAACATCTGCATAAACAGCTAAGTTTGATGTTGTGGGTTTACACATTTTTTATTCAATATCAGATTTGTGGAGTACAAGCCAACTTCATTGGAGAAAAACTACAAACATGAGATGTTAACAGAGGTTGATTTGGGAGTCAATATTGATCTTATTGATCCTGATACATATGCTCTCGATCCTAATGGTAAGATGATGTTGTTAATAATGGCGATGATGATAAGGATGACATTGTGATCAGTGGATTTCGATCCAATTTATTTGCCTGTTACTGAAAGGTGCAAAATGTCTGTCAAGGCTGGTAGAAAATTTATCTTTCCAATGGTGTGAGTAGAACTTTTGTATAGTACAGTTTGTACCATTAGTTTTTCAGTGTTTTGGGAAACCCTTTGTTAATTATGGTTATTGTGGCTTTATTTACATGGAGTGTTTACAGCATAATAAATTTTGTAGCTACACAGTAAATGTGTGACTAAGTTAGTTCTAACATAGATGGCTTTGTTTTGTTGTTGTTGAATTACAGTCTCCATTGATCCTGATGACGAGAAGTTACTGGAAGAAGAACCAGTGAACTTACCTGATAAGAAACGGTGTGTAGAGCAGTTTATTTGGGATATCTCAAACATCGAAGGGGGGGGGGGGGGGGGGGGGGCAGTATTCCCCTATATAAGCTATAATATAGGTAAGTGCTGTCGTAAAGGGTATGGTTTTTTGAGCCACTTTGGTCAGAAAACAGGTATAGATTTTGACAAGTTTGGTCTGAAATTGGCTGTAGGTCTTAAAACAGTTATGAATTTTAGAGGCCATATTTGAAAATAGGTATGGAAAATGGTGTACTGTTTGGTTTGAATTAGGGTCAGGATTTGGAAAACCAGGCACCACACCACCACCAAAAATTCTGAGGAGTACCCCCTCTGGGCTGAAACACAGCATTATGAACCTTTAATTATTTCTTGCCATTTACATGTACAAGTCCAGCCTTCTTGGAAACTTTTTTGGGTCTTCATTCTCTTCATATTTGATAACAAGCACTGTCAAATAGTCTGTGTCTGTTTGCCAGTGGAGCATTAATCGTCTTCAACATCAGAGGACCTGGCAGGCTGGGGTTAATTCTCTGACCAGTCCTCGACTTTTTCTATCTTTTCATTTGGTTAAGTTTCAGTTAATTGAACTATTTTTTACTTATTTTTCTTGTGTGTTTCAGTTAGCAGGAGTCCATTTTAACATCTAAGTTGTCTTTTTGTACGCTTGATATGCAGGACGGCACATCATAACAAGAATGTATCATGGCTTAGAAGAACCGAGTACATTTCAACTGAGTATAACAGAAGTCGCACAAGCAATGAAATGGTGGAAACCAAGTATGTTATTCTAAACAAGACATTACCGTATTATTTTTCCAAATCATGTAATGATAAATCTGGTTGAATGTAGATACCGTATTTATTCGATTAATATTTAAGCGCCCTGGGCGCTTATTAAATTTTTGGACCTTGAGAGTGGGCGCTTATTCGAGGTGGATGCTTAATCAAGGCTGGGCGCTTATTAAATTTTCACCATTTGCAGCAAGTAGTAAGTTTATTTTGCAACAAAACAATAAATAATAACAAAACCAAAGCAGAATCTTAGACGGTTCATTGAAAGTTTCTTTAAAATACTTCGGAAAACTCAGTCTTCTGGGAAGTCTCTTAGTAGTACTTAGTCAATTTCAATCTCATTGTCACAAAGGTCAATTAGCGAACTCTCTGGTGCTGCCTGCTAGAGGGGTGGGGTGGGCGCTTATTCGAGGCTGGGCGCTTATTAACTTTTCCTGCCTACAGGGTGGGCGCTTATTCGAGATTGGGCACTTAATCGAATAAATACGGTACCTGGTTTTGCCATTGTACATGTAATTAACAATGTCAAAGTCTGAAAAGAAAATGATCGAGGGTTCATTCAAACATAATCAAAGAAAATTTATATTTAGCTGTTAGAAGTAGGATATAGAGATGTGGTTTAAATTTATTAAATGATATTGTTCACTTTCATTCACAGGGTTGGGTTTAATGTTAAAAAGAAATTCCAGGGAACAGACATTTACAAGGTTGTAGTTTTTGGCTGTTTGATTTAACTTGTTGTTTTTATTGTTTACAAAGAATTTATTCGTGAGAACATTAAGAATCTTAGAGGCACTAACAAGCTTGTCATTCCAAAAGTAAACACCACCCGTTATGGGACTAAGTCTGTGGTATTCACTGCTTCAAAAGTTTGGAATTTACCTCTGGATACACCATGTTCACTGAAGTCACTTAATAATTTTAAGAATGCTGTTAGATCTATTGTAAATGTACAAATGTAAATTAGAATTAGTATTTATTTATTTTTTTGTTAGGCCTATTCAGCCTTATCAACCCGAGTTGAAATATAGTTATTTATCTATCTATTGGCACTCTAAGTTAATAATGAAATCAAAGGTTCTGACATGTATGAACCAACTCGTGAATACAAAACTCTCTTAGACCAACCTCTCCCCACCCCTCCCCACCCTCCTCTCCTTGTAATGCCATCCCCACGAGTAAGGCAGGCTCATTGTTAACAGCCAACTGACCGATCGAGCGATCAAAGGAAATTTTGCCGCACTGCTGCAACTCACTCAATACTTTGCATATCCACGAGTTAAAAACCAGCGCGAAGCAATTCAAGTAAAATATTCATGTTATATTGTTGGTCTTGTTGTAGGATCGGGAGAGTCAGATTTCAGCTATTGAGAGTACCTTTGACGCAGCTCAGAGACCTGTAAGTACATGTAAAATGCTGCCATAATGACACAAAAAGCTTCTAATTCTAATAATTCTAAATATGTTTACTTTGATTGAGTTCTGTCATTACTCATTGAGTATTCTGTTTTTGTTTTGTTTTTTTCCTAGATTCTTCGCCATCCAACAAAGCCCAATGTCACACCAGTGGAAGTTTTGCCTGTATTCCCAGATTTCCAGGTACTGTACAAACTATATTTAAACTCATCAGCTTTGGTCTTCTTACCTTTTGTCAAATGTTACTCATTTCAGATCTAGACCCATTCCTGTGTACATGTCCATATGTCCTGTTTCCTTTCTGTTAATTAGATTGATTTAAGCATTCAGCATGTCCAGTTTCCATTCTGTTAATAAGATTTAACTAAGCATTCTTACCATTAAATCTTTTGTCAAACTTTACTTATTTCAGATGTGGGCCCATCCCTGTGCACATGTCATATTTGACACTGACCCCACCCCACGGGGGAGGAATGGCCCTGCAGAAGAGGAGGAAATGTCTCAAGCAATGATCAGGTCAGTATTTAAACTGAATAATACATCGGTCAGCGGCTTCCTCTAGGGGGATCTGTCCAAATGCCCAATCAAACCTTATGAAATACCCCTGGGTATGGGGCAGAGGAATTTGGACAAATTCCCACCCCTCGAGGGAAAAAATAGGGACCCCTGTGAAATAACTCACTAAGAGATCACTTTGATATCACACTAAAAGATCCTTGTAGTTGAAGCAAATAAACGTTTGCAATAAACTTATTTTTCTGCCTTCTTTTATTGCTTTTCTCCTTGTTCTGGCTCCTAGGTTCGATCTCCGTGAGCAAACCCTTTTGCAAAAAACATGACAAATCTCAACAAATGCCCCTACATGTATGTCCCTTGGGGATGGCCCCCAAGGGGAAGCCACTGATTGATGCATAAAGTCAGAATACCACACAGATGTGCTCTGGTAAACCTTGTTGGTAGTGGGCATTACCCCTATAAATTATTTACCAGTGAGAATAAGTAGTGATCCCAAATATTAGCTATGCCATGCTTATAACAGCTATCCATGGCTAGCTGAAGTGCCCTGTTTAGTGCCCACAGTTTACCAAAGTACATGTGTGTGTACATCTGTGCAGTATTCCGACTTTGTCAATGTTAGTCACATCTCACAGGCCTTGCATTTTTAGTAACTGAATAACCTAAAATCCTTGGCATATTATGTTTCTTAAGACTCCTGAAAACATTTTAGGCCAATATGTAGAAGCTACATGTATTTATTGTAACTCCAGTAGAGAGCATTAGTTTGTTGATGTTGGAGCTTAAGGATGTTCGCACTAATTGTTTATGCGCATCCTTACTGCACACGCAATTCATGTCGCAATGCCATGCTATGTCATGCACGAGCACGCGCAAGAGAAGAAATCTAAGCACATGAAGGGCTGGTAGCTGTTGTGTTAACTTTGCTTAGATTTAACTCGCTTGGATGGTCGGTGACCTCCAATTTTTTTTTTATGGATAATTTTCTTTGCCAATTCTCGACAGAATGTGAAAAAATGAACAAAAAATCAATGTAGGAAGTTTAAATTATATTCATTTTTCTACCCACGCGACATCGAATCCTGGCAACTTGCGGCTGTCAGAGTTTGCAAATGCTGTCATTTACAGATTAGATTTCCACTAAAGAACGTTACCAGTTGAATGAATTTGCTTAATAGACCCACTCATACAAAATTTGGCACAGAAAATTGCATTTTAGAGATTCATTAACAATAGTTTTGGACTAACAGACATTGGGGCCATATCGAGTATGGAAGGCCGATTTTTCGAAATTACACTGTAGGGTCACCTTTCAGATATCTTATTACCTAAACGAAGTTGGTGACCCCCCATTTTTTTTGCATTTCTGACACGAGTAACTCATTGCCTAACTGCAGCAAAAGTTTTATAAAAAAAATCAATGTTAGAAGATTTTTGCGCGAACGTCCTTAAAGGGAACTAATGTCAAGTGCTTTTGTGTCTGTTTAGAGGTATGGTGGATGCAAGTGGAGATCAGTTTGTTGCTTACTTCCTTCCAACCAAAGAGACGATTAGAAAGAGAAAACGAGACCAGGAAACTGAGGCGGATTATACTGAGGAAGAGGAGTGAGTACAAGATGAACAGTATGCCAAATACACATCTTATATTGAAAACTGGGAGATAGAGCAGTGTTCAATAATATTGAACTTGTCATAGAGCGGTTTTCACTGCGTGTCAAAAGTAATTACGTGATTGTGGTTTTGCATTGCTACACTTTGTGATTGGCTAAAAAATCTCACACCACATTCTCAACTAATCATAAGTAAAACCAAAACCAATCGTGACTTGCCTGCACACGTTTTCCCGCACTTTACACCAGCTACATGTATTTCCCTCAAATTCTGATTGGTTCATTGGGTTGTCTGCATCTCTTGTGATTGACCAGAGTAATTACTTTGGTTTGGGTTTTACGACACTCAAGTGAACACCGCTCTAAAACCAAAACCAATTAAAGTTAATTACTCTGGCTGATCACAACAGATGCAGACAATCCAATGAATCATCAGAACTCAAAGCAAATACATGTAGCCGTCGCCAAGTAGCGCAAGATTTTGTAGCCAACCACAAAGCAAAGCAATTAAAAACCAGTTGTACACAATCGCAAAATGACTTTTGACACTCAATTAAATATCTTTCTATAAGGAATAATATAAATTATTATAATTGTCTTGAACTGTACACAGTCTCCAAGTTTTCACCACTGACTAGAAATGTATTGTGCACACACAACTTCTCTCATAATTCTGTCTTTTAAACCCAGCAATTGTATATACTAGATGTAATCTTTTTAAATAGAGCAGGTAGTAGTTAATATATTAATGTAATTTTGTTTTCTTCCAGGTATGAATACAAAATGGCACGTGAATACAACTGGAATGTCAAGAATAAAGCTACCAAAGGCTATGAGGTAAGATCATAGATCATTATGGGTGAGTGGGCTCAATTGGTCTTATTCCACAGTAAAAACTTGTGGAATGTCGAAAACCAATCCCTTAAATCAGGAATTTGGAGCCACTAGAACACAAATGCATCTTGAATTTCCTGTGTCAGCAAGGGTGATCAGCTATTACAATTCAAATATGCCTCAGAAATGATGCATGGTATCTCAAAATTTTAATGTTTTTATTCATATGGTATTCTAGAACCAAATGTACACTTGGGTACTTCACCAATTTATTATTTATTTTTTTATTTGGGGGGGGGGGGGGGGGGGGGGGGGGGGGTCTGGTGGACAGCAGGTGGAGATCTGATATATTTTGAGTGCTTGAATTAAGTTAAAGAATAAGAGTTCCTGTATAGCATGAGATTCAAATGTATTGTGTGGTAAATTCTTTAATAAACCAGCTATTTCAGGGGTGGCAAATGGTAAATTCAACACTTTGAGGGATGTTGAGACTAGCATTTGTCTTTGCGAGCAGAACACTTGTTATTAACCTGTAGTCATGTAACAATGGATTTATTCTGTTACAGGAAAACTATTTCTTTGTTTTCCGGGAAGGAGAAGGAGTTTTCTATGATGAGTTAGTAACAAGGTAAGAAAGTCTGAGGGATTCCAAGGGAACAAAATAATACACTGTACTTCTTGAAATTATCCAGTTCTTCATTCTGTCACTTACACCGTACCACCATCAATTTAAGAATGTTTCTGTGTTTACATAAAGTATTATGTGGAAACACAAACCAAAAGTGTGTTTCCAGTGTGTCTACATCTTTGCTTGAGTACCGATACTTTAATACAAACATAACATTGTGGAAACAAGAAACAAAAGCTTTTTTTAAAACAAATTTCCACACGAATTTTCTGTTTTCTATGTTTAGAGTCACGTGAAATGTTGAAGATAAAAACCCTGAATTATTTTAACTGTGATTATCACAATCATTGTGAACAACATTTAATCTGATGTATTTCATTTGCAGAGTTCATTTGAGTAAGCGGCGAGCTCGCGGCGGTGCTGGTGGTGTTCAGTCAGCTGTGTCGCAGTTAGTTGTTAAACACAGGGAGTTGAATGACAATGAGAGAAAAGCACAGGTGAGGACACAATAAGGATTCAGTTACTTTTAATAGCTGTGGCAGGCAAATGTCATTCAGTAGGTGAGAACTACAGCCAAACCCCTCTATGTTGACCACCTTTGGACATACAGTGGAGTCCCATTATCTCAAACCCCGGATATCTCCAACTTGAGGCTGCATCCCGTGGACTTGCGCCAGTGTATCACTGTAATTTTACCCTGGATATCTTGAACCCCCGATATCTCGAAAACCCCATTAACTCGAACCAAATTTGTGTTCCCGAGAGATAATTTTCTCACGATTTCACCCCCGATATCTCTAACCAACACCAATGAGAGTAAAACATCTGGATTTTAATCATAAAGCTTCTAAATTACAAGCATTGATTGCTCTGTTGCAGCCATACAATACTGTACATTGTGACACATAAAATATAAATTATTTCACTTTGTACTGCTTTCAATAGCACATACTCAGTACTTAACTGTACTGGACAGTATTCCTTTCTGCAGAAGAAAGAGAATGAAAGTTGACACCAACTTCATTATCTCAAACCCCTGTTATCACAAACCCTTTCGCTGGTCCCCAGGAGGTTTCGAGATAATGGGAATCCACTGTAGTTTTCTAGCCATTCAGGGATTCTGGGGATGTTTTCAGTAAGAATATTTTAAGTGAATGAATAAGCTGCTGAGTCAATTGATGTCGTGGGGAGGCAGTCATTAGGGAGTTTAAGCATGATGACGGTAATGCCAAGGAAAACATCACTTGAAAAAAGAATTTGCGCTATTTTCTAATGTGACTGGATTGTCAAGGAGCTGAATTCATAGGGATGGTTTTCCAATTCAAATAGAGAGGAAAATTAACTGTCTTGGTCATTTGACATTGTTGTTTTGCAGGGAACAGCAAAAAAATGTAAAATGCATACACAGAGACATTGTTTTTGGTCATGAAACCTATTGTTTTGTGCCATTTTTGCTGCCATTGCCACTGTAGTTACTTAAGCTCCCTATTAGGGGAGGCTCAATTGTACATGTGTCTTTATTATATGATATTAAAAAAAAAAAACAGGCATTGCCAATAGCTAAACACGTTATTTCATCTCATCAGCGAATGCGTATGACTCAACTGGATACTGCACCTGGTGAGGAAGAAGAAGAGGAATTTGAAGAAGAGGAGGGTGACGAGGATGAGGAAGGAGCAGAGGGTGCTGATGATGCAGAAAATGGAGAAGAAAATCACGGCGAGGAGGAAGAGGAGGAGGGAGAAAAGCAAGAGAATGATAGTGATGAGGATGATGAAGAGATAAAAGATGATGATAATGATGATGATGCAGAGCAAGAGAGTAACGACGAGAAAGATGAAAGGGAAAGCAGCGAAGAAGGGTCAAGTGGAGAGGAGTCAGGTAGTGATGATGATGAGGAAGAGGAGGCCTGAAGATGCATGTAGAAGTGCTGCGCACCAAAAGATGAAAATATTTTGCTCTCACTCCATTGTGTTCTGGAGATGGACCTTAAAACTAAAGGCGTGGAATGTACATCATGCTGATTTCAATTCTTTACTCCTAAGTTTTAAACTATGTTCTCTGTTATGTAGATAAGACACAGACCTTTGTCATCATCATTTTTATTTAATTCATAATTTCATTCCATTATTCCCATTTTGTAAAAATTATTAATATTATTGAAGCTATGGTGGCTCGGAGAGCTTCCCATGTGATGTACTTTTTTATAGACAGTGCAAAATGATCAGACAACAGGCAATACTTACTCTAAAAAACTTAGTTTGAAAGTTAAGTAGGTTTCACAATCATATTTCTAGGGGACTTGTACACAACATTGCACGAACAAAGCAGCAATGAGGCTGAATGGACCATCAGGGTGCAATAATGGACATTTTACCACAAGCATGTACCCAGCAGGATAGACAATACTTGAAATGGACCATACACTAAATTCCAACAGAGAACAGCACCCGGTTGTGTTATTGTCATTTAGTGAATCTGTAGCTTCATTGTATTTTTGGCAGCATTGTTCGGGGGTTTCTTTGCCTGGACGGCCATTTTGAAAGTAGACCCTGGGTACCAACAAGGTTGGTGATACATACAAGAAGAAATAAACATCAATTTTTATTTCCTTTTTACTGTTTCCAAAAATTGCTGAATCAGATGTCAATGATTAGAAGCTGAGGCCCTGCCTGAAGGGGGTGGGGGTGGGGGTTGAGTTGCTTTTAACCCAACTCTTTAAACCTTGACAGAAATATAAACTTTTAGGCTGTACATGTTGTATTAATTCACCAATATACAGCAATATTATTGCCATTTCACACACAATCCCAGTCAGCCTTATACTTAGTATTTTTTTCACTGTGTCTATAGACATCATTGCACTGTTATACTAAGCAGTATTCATGTTCGCTGTGTCTATAGACATCACTGCTCTGTAGAAATCTGTCAAGTGAGTCCTCTACTTGATGTAGTGTCACATGATGAAACTTGTGCGATGAGTGAAGCACATCCATGATAGCCCATTTGGAAACAGGTGATCCTGTGGGAACTGAAAAAGAAAACATCAAAATGATAAGCATTTGATAAGCGACTCACAGACTGACTGAGGGGTGGACGAATGGAGAGAGAGGAAGGGGTGGATTTTGGTAATGAAAAAATGCAAAGATTACCTGAAATTTTTTTCATGGCTTTCAAGATGGCCAATCCCAGATTATGTTCATGACTGATAACCTAGCATTATAAAACAAAAGAACAGTAAAACATTTGGAAAAATTCAGAGGGAAAAAAAACATGGTAGAACTGAGGTTAAAATAAAGTCCCAATAATTTCAGAAAGAACTATTGAGGGAAAAGACATAATAATGTGGGAGTAAAGTCCAGAAGTGACACTGCTCGAGACAAAAGCTTGTACCTCATAGAGATCTGTCCTAGAATCTTTAAAATACACCAAGCCAGCTCTCTCGAGATCTTTAATCAGGTGTCGAATAACTTTCCTTGCTTCATATGGGCCATCCAGCTTTTTACCTTGTGCCTATGAAAGGAATAATTAATATTAGTATAAATCTACTAGCATTCTATCATGAATGCTGTTCTTTTATTGGCTACACCATTTACTATCTATTCTGTTGTAGAAAGTGAGTAGAGTGAGTAGCCTAATGGCGGCCGCTTTTTCGTGTTTTTGAAGTGTCTGAAGAGTATTCTGTTGTTAAGGTTTGATGCCTAGTAAATTTATACTAATTAACAATTAGATTATTCACTTGTGATTTCTAATATCCATGATAGTTGATTCAGGCTTTTCCCTCATCATCTATCATGCGATAGAAATCTTGAGTGAATAATCTAATTGTTAAATATTGCTGCGCCCCAAAATCAAATGCAGAGTAACTGGATATGAGCCTGGGGGGGGGGGGGGGGGGGGGGGGGGAGGTACTCTCATATACAAGCTATATGAGGATGTGCCACTGTGAAGGACATGGTTTTCAAACAGTTAAATCTTGGATAGTTGAACATGGTCTTGTATAGCGTATTGGTTTCAGAGCCGCCCCCCCCTCCCCCCCCTAACCCCCTAACCGCCCCCCCCCCCCCCCCCCCCCCCCCCCCCCCCCCCCCCCCCCCCCCCCCCCCCCCCCCCCCCCCCCCCCCCCCCCCCCCCCCCCCCCCCCCCCCCCCCCCCCCCCCCCCCCCCCCCCCCCCCCCCCCCCCCCCCCCCCCCCCCCCCCCCCCCCCCCCCCCCCCCCCCGAGTCCGAGGTTTTACATGACTGTAATGTAAAAAATACCTGGTCTGCAGATTTTTGCTTGACTGCTTCAGATGCTAGCTGTTGTATGTCTGGATCTAAACACAAGGTTGTAAACTGGAATGCCACCATTTTATTTTCCCTGAGGTGCTGCAAAATGGCTTTCTTTAGTTCCTCTTCCTTTGATATTCCACCACTCCCTCCATGAAAATCCTTGATGGATGGCATGAAGGGTTCACTGTAGACAACGTTGCCAAGATTGACAGCCTCTAACCAGAATAACACTTCAACATTGGGGTCTGATTCTGCATCTAAGTGCTGTTAAGGTTTTTAACTTTTTAATACCTGAAGCATTGCATGAGTGCCTATCTGAGCTTTCATCTGAATGGTCACGCTTTGGGGTTTTGTCCACCAGAAAAGAACTGCTCAATAGCTTTCATTTGAATGGTTCCACTTTAGGATTTTATCCACAGACTCAAAACTAATGCAATAAACAGTAAGCTTTGGTCATGTACAGAATCAAAAGACTTAGTTAGAACCACCTTGTACCAGCAACACAGGAAAGTATGCTCATTTATAGCTTTGGCTGTTATAATCATGTCTTTCATTTGAGTAATCACACTTTGGCGTTTCGTTCAGACTCAAGAGTAAGAATGATGATACTAAAAAACAGATGCAATAATTATTATGGATTTACCCTTTAACTCCGAAGAGCGCCAAAACTTAAAATTCGAGAAAAATCCAAAATTTAATATTAATATTGAAAAACATATAGTATCATGCAAAAGTACTCCCCGAATACCATTTGAATGGTCACATCATAGGATTTCGTCCACAGACTCAGAAGTCTGAACTACACCACATGTTTCCATAAATTATCGACTCTGTGAGTGAAAGGGTTTGGTGAAAATTTTATAGTTGTTGCTTTTCTTCTATCCTCAGAAATTATTGCATTACACTGTCTGATATTAAAATTAATGTAATAATTTCAGTCAGATTTGTACTGCACTTGCAGTTAAAATGGATGGATAGAGATCAGATCAACAGTGAGCTGCCGTTGCTCTCTAAACACAGAAATCTTGCCCTGTACTGTAACCAGCTGCCCAAGATTATACAGCTCTCTTCCACTGTCCATGCTCAGATCTGGGGGGTGCCATTTACAACATGCAATTGTGCCACTCCCGTCATCAACTATATATAATAATAATAAATAGTACACTGATTATTAGTTAATATGGAAATGTTGTAGTGATGCATTACATCAGAAGTTAATGTTACCAGAAATAGTTTGAATGGTATCCGGTGATGCTCAAGTCTTGTTGTACAGCCCAGTAAGCCATGACACATGTTTGATGTTGAAAAATAATAATAATAAATTATAAAGAAACAGTTCTCTTGTTTGATCTTGTAACATCATTGCACTCGGGCAATAAAAGACAGGATTTCACAAATGTAATATGCAATATATATAGTACAGAGTGTAAACCCAACAATATACCGTGCTGGCTAATCAGCCAATAAAACTGGAGGGCAAATTAAAACACTGATAAAATTTAGAAAACTCGTACAACCAAACATAATTTCATATCATGGTTATGGCATAATTTGCATGTGAAGTCCAAATACAGAACATGCTTTAGCCTAGAGTAAATAGTTTGCTGCAGCAGCAGATGATGATGATAAAAGTTGATGTGTTTTTTTTTCTTTTTATGCCTCAAGGCTAATTATTTCCAAAGAATTATTTTTGTCAAAGCAAAAATAATTACTTTATATGCAGGTGTGAGTATTTTAATTATTGTTTTTATATTTTTTGAGTATACCTCCATAGCTTGTGAGTTTCTCCCTTACATCAACACTAACAACATGTCCAAGAATTTCCACTCTTGTAACGGGATGCTTGTTCACATAACAGTAAACTCCTAAACAGAAATTAAGCAGATTAGTTAAAACTCTTATGAATTATAAATAATATTATTATTCATGTCCAAGTTTTCTCTTGAAAAAGGTATTAACAATATGCTTATTATTATGCTAATATCATTCAATTCTGCTTTGAGCTGATTTTATTATAAATTCTTTGAAAACTGCCTACGGAATACAACAGGTTTAAAAACACTGTTGGTAAGTAAAAACTGGTTCTATTCATCTTAGCCTTTTTTTTTTCAAATATTCCCAGTAAAAACATTTGTAAGAAAAGTATTGCTCAGTACATGTCTTAATAATAATACATTTCTATAGTGTCTTTTCTCGATGATTCAATGGCGCTAATTGCAATTCAAAATACACTAAAAATAATTTATAATCTAAAAATCTACAAAGTTGAGTTAAAAAGCTTAATTAAAAAAGAAAAACAATAAATTATTTACAAGTAAGATTCTAAAAAGCTAAAAACCATCTTACGACCACACTTATGGATTAATCCACAGACTCAAAAGTTAGAACCACCTTAAACAGCATAATAAACGGTACCACAAGAAAATACTGCTCAATATAGCTTTCATTGAATCATTGAGCTTTAGAATTTTGTCCGCAGACTCAAAGCCATACTATACTCACCTGACTTATAGTTCTATCAAAATGGAGAGGAAGTGTATCAAGTGAGCAGTGATCCTTTCATGTATCTCTTGAAATATATTAAGTGTCCAAAAGGTTCAATTTCAATATTCTGACTATAAGTAAACTATAAAACAGTCATATTTTTTGCGTCGGTCATACAAATGTGTGCGGTCTTTGAACAAAAGGTCTGGAGTACTGACGGTGCGAATATGGAATGATTCATTATTTTAAATTCCCATGATCAATGGTTTTTTTTTTGCTTTGGGATGTTATGGTCTCATTGAATCATTTAACTTCTGTTACAATCAGCTAATGTTATTATACTTAACCAGACATTATTTTAGGGGATCATGGCATCCGTTTTTAGATTGTTGCTGTTCTAAATGACACAATGCATACACCACTTTCATAATGGCGGCCGATTTATTTATTCTTTTATATGTATGTTAATTAGCCTTACCGGCCTCGTTTTAGAGTAAAAATTCTTTTGAATTTTGCACACGCCAACGAGGCCGGTGAGGCTAATTAACATACATATAAAAGAATAAATAAATCGGCCGCCATTATGAAAGTGGTGTATAGGCTAGCTGGCTTGTGGGGAGCAAGACATTATACCTAATGAAGATGATGTTTTATTTCACAATTTCAACAGAATCCTTTTTTGGCCCAAACAAAGCACAATTTGAGAGTGAAAATATATTTTTAAAATTTGACATAGGAGTTTTATGATTATGCCACCTCAGGCCTTCAATACTATAATTTTTACTATTGGTAACAATATTATTAATGAACATTTAATTATATACTAACCACTAAAATAACACTGACTGATTAAATTAATCCTTTTACATGTACTGATATCACACAAAATGTTTTTTATTCCTTAGTTCATACTGGATTTAGTAAAATAACAAGCTTAGCATACAAAACATCAAGTTTATTTATTTAAAAAAGCATTGGTTTACCATGTTATCACCACTATTTGTGTTTTATTTTTAATCAAGTTATGATGGCCTAAGAACAAGAGTTTATAAAATAACAAGGTTTTGTAAATTAAAAAAATAAATTATATGCTGAAAACGTTTGAGAAGTTTGGAACCCCCAAAAAATTCCTTTTTGAAAGAAATTTATGCAAGGGGGAAAGTGTGAAATTTGTGAATGTTTATATTTTCCTAGGGGCAAAGATCTCATGGATATACTAACCAGACCGTGAAACAAAGACTAAACAATAGACTACACGGAAATAATAGATCACAAACAAAGACTATAACAATGGGGAATCATTGTGTGTATATCCATGAGATCTAAGCCTTCCTAGGTTATTAAATTCAAATGTAAAAGCCTTTAAATTTGCAATTTATTTTACATTTAACCTTTTATAAGTCTTTTTAAAATGACAGGGAAGATGGCAAGAGAGATTGAAACAGTTTTTTTGGTCAGTGTTTTGAGTATGTTTACACCAATTTCTAGTAAAATAAAATAAATTCATATGTCAAGGGCACCTGTGTTGTAGTCCCCCATGCAGCCATTGACGAAACAAATAACGGCTGCGTGGGAGACTACCCGTGTTGTTAAGCAACCAAAAAGTTCTGAAACCATTTCTGGCATTTAACTTTGTTTTGTTAAGGTTCTCAAATCATTTTAATGATATATTAACATAATTCATCAAGTTTGAACAAATTAGACTAGCAGTAATCGGAGATCATGGAGACGCGTTCGAAGGTTTCTGGCGGAAAAGAGCCCCTGAAAAAAGCAATAGGGGCGGCCATTTGAAAGACCGGACACCAAAAAATCTCAAATTTTTCTGCATGCAAGGCACAGGGAAACCAACACGAAATTAGGATTGCGTTCTCTGAACGCGAAAATCATAAGTGAGATGGTGGTTTGAAAACCTGATCTTAATTAAAATGGATTTTGGTGATTTTACTCCTTCATTTTCTCTGTTTTTAATGGTCATTTTCAACATACTTGTCCAATACTCTGACAAATTTATGCATATGTATTGTAATACATTGTGATGTATTGTACCGTTCTAGAATGTATTGTTAAACTATTGTTATGGTCATATAATACAATACAATGCTATGCATAAATTTGTCCCGAGTATTGCACAATCCTCAGTTTCAAAAGCTATATTAAATACTCAGCAGGTCTTTCATCAGGTATTCAGGCAAACACCCTCGAAGTATATTACCCTGTTTCACACATACGGCAGCCATATTGATTTTGCCCCCAGGGCATCCCATAATAGCTCACAATGACCATTTAAATTAATATATTCCTTTGTTTTTAATATTCATTATGGGATGCCCTGGGGGCAAAATCAATATGGTTGCCGTATCTGCGAAACAGGGTATGCTGAGTAAACTCAACTGTGCCTCATTTTTTCAATACTTCTTGATATTCGGAAATCTTGATGACACATTCTTCCACATGCACGTTTGATATATTTACTTAAAATTAGTGACAATCATGCAGGGTATATAGCCTATGTGTAGGGGTAGGTATGGCTACACATAGGCTAGCAGGGTATTTTGATGAGGCCATGGGGGGACTAGGTATATGCCAAAGGGTTAGATTTTGAGCTGTTTTTGTCTGAACAGGTGTATAAATAAATTATAAACAGATTTTTGATAAATTGCTTTCACTGGTTAAACTGTGACAAAATTTACATGTTTTCCTCAACAAACTCACTAGAAGACTACAACATATTTTCGAGAAAAAACACATGGTTCAGACAAAACAAAACACTCCATAATTAGTTTACTCAACAAAGTTTGGGGGAGAGGTGGTAAAGTCAAATGTCCAATCTCTTTTACTCCAAGAGTCAATTTATATGGAGACATGTAATGTACATGTACATATCATGTAGTTCTAACTTTTGAGTCTGTGGATGAAATTCTATCATGTGACCATCCAAAATGACATCTCTTCGGCAGTACTTTTACATGGTACTGTACCATTTGTTTTTCAGTAGTTTACAAATGTAAATGAACTTTGGAATTTTTCTTGAATTTCGATTTTTGGCACTCTGGGAGTTAAAGGGTTAAGGGTCTTCAAATTCTGCCACGCCAGGTTAAGCTGTACCAACTTTCGACATGTAACCATATATGTGGTTTGTACAGCGGTCATGTTGAAGTCACAACAATGAAATTTCCATCCTTTGGGAAATAAACTATTTTTATGTAGATATTTTTCAACTCGTGAATATGCACAAGCATTATGAATGGGTTATCGGTAACGGTGGAAAATTCACTCACTCGCTCACTCCTTCCATTAGCTGTAAACTTTTCTTGGTAATTCTAATGGAACATTAAATAAAATCTGCAGAATCAAGTGGATTTTTCAACAGACACACGACTTTTAACACTTATCCTCGTTAAATAACAAAATTTAACCATGATAAGCAGCTATCCCTTTTTAGCTCAGGAGCCTTTTATTTACTGTATCTAACCACCTACATGGCTGCCGCACCATTACCCTTTAGAAAAGGAAACCACAATCTGCAAACCTAAAAGATGTTAGAAAATTGTGAATTTGTGGTTTATTCTTAAGATCAGGTTACAATTTCTTTGTGGTTTAATGAACATATTACTCAAAAAAATTCTATCGAAAGAAATTTATCTGGGTTTGATTAAAGCTAGTGTAACCTCTGCTTTGGGACCTCCAGGGGATAACTCCATTGAAGGGACACTTTCACTGGTCCTGATGGTGTCCTGCTTAATAGAGGTTCAACTGTATATTTACCGACGTTACTAATCAAACTGTTTGGTAATCAAACTCAATCGAACTTAATCAAACGATTGGGTTCGATTAGTCCGATAATCGAACACAATCGAACCCAAAAATTTGTGTGAGTGCAGAGTTCGATTGCGTTCCATTTCCGAACTAATCGAGCCCAATTGAACTCAATCGGACACAATCGAAAAATCTAAATTCACCCTAAATACCACCAGATATTTGAACAGTCTGTCTTTGTAACAGCTACGAATGAATGATTAACTAATCGTACTAGAATCAAACTAATCGAACTCAATTGAATGCACTCGAACGTCCGATTGCGTTCGATTGCTCAAAATTTTTTGTGAGAGTTCGATTGTGTTTGATTACCGAACTCCATCGCACCCATTCGCGTGATTGGGTTCGATTAAGTTTAAGCTTATGTTTGATTAATTGAACGTTTGATTTGGTTTGATTAATAACGTTGGGATATTTATTGAAACTAGCATCTGTATAAAATGCTAATACTGTATTATTATTATTATTATTATTATTATTATTATTAATTTTTCATTATTATACTGAAGCTTACCTCTGTAATCTGGATATTCCTGTAAATTTTGAACCTCTTTTACAAACATTTTCATGTGTGTCCAAAACAGAGGATTCAGACCCCAGAACCGAACAGGGAGGAGGGTAATACCTTCTTCTCTAGCTGTCATAGTAACGGTGATTCATTTTCCTCCATTGTAAGGGAAATTTTCGACGGATTTTTACATCAAAATTGAATGAAAACTGATATAAAAACTTTGCAAGGCGTTCGTATGCTTTTCCCGCCTTAACGAGCGCTGAGACTGATGGGAACGAACTCCTGAAATCGAATGCTTTGGAATGCCTTGTACATTTTATGTCGTCATTTCCCTTTCGTTACAGTTCATTTACACTTCTCGCATCAAAAGGCACCACACATTCAATATAATAGATAATCCTTGTATTTTAAGTATTCTTTAACAATGAGTAATGACCTAGACCATCGCTTCAGCCAGCAGGGAAGCGGGAAGAGCAACGTCACAAAATTTCGTAACACTTCACTCAACATGGAAGACGTCCCTGAACTTAAACCCAGACCGAGCGATGTGGATTCTGTTCAAGATCAACAAAAACAGTTAGAGGCTTCTTTTGAGAAGGTACTGGACAATATTGGAGAGGACAAGACTCGCCATGGTCTCTTAAAAACACCCGCACGAGCTGCTAAAGCTATGCTATTTTTTACCAAAGGATACGAAGAGACGATTGCAGGTATGATGAAACAGTGACTTTTTCAATACGTATAAAGCCTTACTGTTCCTTGAAAGTAATCGCGGCTTCTTTTAAAAATAGATTTTTATAACAGCAGACTGGAAAATAAATATATTCTGTGAGCTTATTTACAATTTAGATCCGGGTCACGCAGAATAGTTTGTTTACGCAAAATCTCAATTTACGCAGAATCTCAATTGTTTATAGATTTCAAGCTAGTAACATGAAACATCATAAGTAATCAATATTTATTTGCTACTCAACAAATGTTGAACGATAGCTAAAACATTAATTAAACATTGGCTGTTGTCAACTTGTTGAATGGAATAGAGTCTGTCTCTCTTTTCGTTCAACAACGTTTAACCTGTTGAATGGCCTATTTTCAACATTCAACAAGGCATGATACACTGTTCAACATTTGTTAAACAGCAGTCACATGATCTGTCAATCAACAAATATAATGTTGAGCCATGTATCCCCAGGGGGGTACTCAGCGATATAAGTGAAGGGGAGGTGCAAATGAGGCCAAATTGTTAGACCCTGAAAAAAGCCAGAACATAACCCATTTCTCTCTGCATTATTAAAAACGTTACACTTTTGTCAACCCCCAAAAAAGATCACCAAAAATTCACCACAAAATTCGTCACCAAAAAAAGTCCTGATTGCAAATTTCTAACTCCATAAAGGTCTTTGCACCTCACTGTCACTTTTTACCTGAGTACCCCCCCCCCCCCCCCTCCCCCTGAGTGTGTATAAAAGGCTAACAAGTGCATAGGTTTCCCTTCTGAGTGGTCAAGAAAATAAAATACTGTAAAATTCAACTCTGAAATCAGGGTAAACGACCACCCAAAATGTAGGAAATTTGTCACATTCAGTGCTGCTTTGTACATTGAATACCACAGGTTCAGTTGATTTAAAATTAAGATGCCCTGTACTGGTCTAACCTCTTGTAAGTGACCAACTCCCATAAGTGACCACCTATTTTGGGTGATTGATTACCAGTGGTTCGACTGTGTAGCGAAAATTGAATTTTTGCCGAAGTGTTGAATTTTTGTATCTAATCACTTCCTATCTCTTTTGTTAAGATCGAAGGTGCTAATCGAAGGTGCTAATCACATATAATTACCTGTTAAATAGTGATGTTTGTTTTTGCTACTGCTATGGCTTAATGTACTATAATTTGCTGTCCATTTGTCTTTACTTTTCAAATCCTTTGTTTTTCTTAAGAGAAATTAATCATTTCCACAAGCTTGGAAGTGAATCAAATACAGTGGAATCTCAATTTTTCAAACCTCCAAGGGTAACAGAATTTGGTTTGAAAAATCGGGTGTTCCAAACATCAAAGGTGACATCGACTGCAATCAAATCCAAGGGAAACAAGGTTTGGTGTGAATAATATTAACAGAGAGTTTCAAAATATCAAGGGTTTGAAAAATCGGGATAAGTTCACTGTACAAAATTATGTACAAGATTGCAAGTGTTAATTCTCTTGTTAGGGATTCAACACATAATCAGGGCTGTCATTAAGATTTGAGACAGGTGTTGCCCTGATCTTAACAGCCGTAACAATCTTGTGGCTTTGTCATTCAATTTGACCTATGACAGGCAAGATCACCCGTAACATCAAGGTCTCATCAAGTGCACTCACCCGTAACAGATGCTACGGGTGATGACCCTTAATGACAGCCCTGCATAATGATGGACATTTTATTAGTTGTTAACAGTTTAATATGCGTAATCAGTTGATGTGATTCTTACTCTTAACCCAGGCGCTCGCACTTGGCAGACTAATTAAAAAAATTACCATGTCATTTCATTTATAGATATTCTAAATGATGCTGTGTTTGATGAAAATCATGATGAGCTGGTTATAGTAAAAGATATTGATATGTTCTCATTATGTGAGCATCATCTGGTACCATTCATGGGAAAGGTAAGATAAAGTTGGTAACTCATATGCCCTCAGTATTTTGACAGGTTGTCCCTAGAGTCTATACCTGCCAACGTTTTCTTAGTGATAGGCGTGAGAATTTTTTCGTGGGAGTGCTAGTAGGATTTCCAAAGGCGACCCGACCAATTCCAAAGACAACCTGATATATTCCGAAGATGTCTTAAGTTGTCCGAAGATGTTCCGAAGAATTCGAAAGTTTCCATGGACCTCAGACCTCCATTCAATAACATCCAGCTGTAATCGTAATGTTCAGAACAATAAAAACCTACAAAAAAGTGCCAAATTTTCATGAACATAACTATATTTTTAATTGGATCATGCAATCAGTTAAGGCTGATAGCTGAAATCTGTAAGTCAGGCATGTAGGCGTGAGAAATTGCTCCATAGGTGTGAGTTGGCGTAAATTGGAGTTTTGGACTCGCAGGCGCGAGACTTGGAAGGTAAAAGAGTCAATCAATTATGGAGATATAAAACATGTTGTGACATGGTTCTAACTTTTGAGTCTGTTGATAAAATCCTTTGGTGTGACCATTCAAATTAAACCTCTTTGGCAGTACTTTTGCATGGTACCATTTGTTTTTCAATATTTTACAAAATGAAATTTGAGATTCTTCTTGAATTTTGATTTTTGGCACTCTTGGGAGTTTAATGGTTAAGAGATGCAGTGGTGCAGTGGTCAGCGCATCAGACTCTCTATACCAAGGTTGATGGTTCAAGTCCTGGTGTCTGCTATTGTGTTTTTCCTTTGCATAAGAAACTTTGTTCCACAAAGCACTTACCACGTCTTTAGTGACAAAATTTTACAATAACTGTAAAATGTTAAATATTTATGTTATTATTTTTTATTTCTTTGCATGCAGGCTAAAAAGATCCACAGTAAAATTTGTAAATTCTAAAACAGAATTTGTACCCATAAAAAAAATTCAAAGTTTACAATATCCTGCAGAGGACTTCCAAAGAGTATTTAAAAATCAGGTTTTTTTTCAGGAGTTTCCCAAAAATTTCTGTTACTGATAATTTATCGTGATCCATCATTTACCATGATCCCATTGAACAATCTCCAAAGTAGCAGAAAAACTCTGTCTTTTAAAGAAAAGAATTGAAAACACCGGTTAAAGTTAAGTCCCGAATTTGAACTGATCATCTTATCTCAACAACCAGGGTCAGATTGGACTCAATCTTGAATTGAATCCAGTTGTGTTGAATGATGGGCATGTTATGCACACATAGTGGTACTCTTCTAATCTGTTTTACATGTAGGTCCATATAGGTTATTTGCCAAACAAGAGAGTGGTTGGACTTAGTAAGCTTGCTAGGTAAGAGTCATTTTCTATTTGTCTTTTTTATTAATTTTTTGACCATAAATAATTATCTACATGTATGTAGTCTGTTTACAGTCTCGTATTTTCCCACAGCTTTGTCAAGTCCGATCATTCAGCTGGGAGCCACCATCTTGAATGTCCAATGCAATAATTACTGGAGAGAGTACAAAAACTGCTCTGGGGGCGGGTAAGGGAAAATATTTTTTCCGCCCTTTCCCCATGCCATCTTCAATTTTATCTGCCCCCAGAGCAGTTTTTGTACTCCCCAGTCATGCCCAGTTTTTATCATGCAATGACATTCAAGGTAGCGACTAAACATAAATGATCTAATTCAATGAACACACAGGAAAATTGCAGACTGTGAACAGTCTATTATCTATGACACAGCAGATCTTATAGCTGCTTGGTGAAACATTGTCTTTTACAACATGCATGCGTGGGAAAAAAAGTTATGCTTCTAATGTTTTAGAAATAAGAATGTCATTTTGGATTCAAAAAGGCCAGCTGGACATAAATTAGGGGATTGCCACTGTTATTTTTAGCTAATTAGAAATCCAAACAGATCAAATTGTATTATGTTACTCAGATACTCATTTAAAACCGGACAGTACTTATAAAAGATATGTTTAAGCAAAAAAATTGACATAGACTTCTTATTAACTTTTCTCACCTGGTTTGTTGCAGAATTGTAGAAATGTTTAGTCGTCGATTACAAGGTTAGTAAAGCACTGATTTCATTTTTGGAGGAATTTATAACCATAATAAATGCATATCAGAACAAGCTCCTTTTACCATAAACATTGGTGTATAAGCCACACTCAGAGATAAGCCACATCCTGAGTTTTTTAGCTCAAATTTTAGAAAAAAAGTTTTTAAAACAGAAAAGTGTGTCAAAGAATTAGCTCTATAAAAAGGGGGATAACTTTGGTTCTATCCAGAACTGTTTTAGCACAGGTATTTTGACAATTAAGTCTAAATTTTACAAATTATCTATAAACACAACTGTCACATTCATGTGTTATGTGTTCAATGCGGATTAAATCATTCAATTTGATTTTTGGTCTTAGAGGCACTCTGGCAGCTCTGTTAGAGAAACAAGACTCACTTTTCTACATTATCTAAAGTTAAATCATTTTTGTTCAATGTTTATATATGCTTCAAATAAAGAAAATCTTAATTTCAAGGCTCAAAAAGTCTGGTAGCCTTTTGCAGATGTTCTCGCAGATAAGCCCCAAACTCGATTTTGAGCAAAAATTTTGAGCTAAAAGGTGCAGCTTATAAGCAGTTTTGCAGTATTCTTTTTTTGTTTTAGTTCAAGAACGTCTGACAAAGCAGATTGCCATGGCTTTATGTGAAGCTGTCAATCCAGCAGGTGTAGGAGTAGTCATTGAGGCTACGTAAGTTATAGTTATTAATTAATAGCTAGCTATTTATAAATACCACACATAAATTATGATGGTTGATACTGCATATAATATAATGAATAAATAATGAAAATCGATCTGGTTTCTTTTATGTGCATTCAGCTATAGCTATTTATAAATACCACACTTAAATTATGATGGTTGATACTACATATAATATAATGATCATTAACCCATTGACACCTGAACCGCCCGTAACCGCCCGTACAAGACTCCACTGCTTTAAAAAATTGTAACTTTCTCAATCGTGCGAACATTGCCTTAACTAGCAGTTGTGAGCATTGACTAGAAAGTCTTTCAAATTGAGATACCCAATAAACACAAAAAAGTCAGCGAATTTTGCAGAATATCAGTGTTTGAATTTGGACAATAACAAAAATTACCGTTTTTAACGTCATAGAAAAACAACAAAAATCACGTTTTTGCCTTTAGGTAGTTTTTTTTATTCAAATCATCGTGGCAAACCCAAAAGTCAACATTTACAGCAAAATGCAGTCCTAGTCCTAGCTTAGCAGTGAATTTTTTTGCTCTTATTCGTTGCTCGGGCCTAGCTACAGCTTCTTATACTAGTGCATACTCACCTTGCCTCGATTTTCAACATCACCACCGCACTGCATGCTGGGAAATAAACAGATATTTTTTGACAGCGCCCATTCCGTCCACGACAATTTTCATATATATACTAAGTCCACAACCACTCTGACCCACCGCCGAAATTTCGCGCTTGTCGTGTTCTCCTGTGGTCGCAACTTCCAAAATATGCCGCGGTAGGTCGGAAAATTCATCCAGAGTCGAGTCCCAAAGCCACTTCGTTTCCAAGCGGCCATTTTTCCAGTTCAACGAACAACGAGCCAAATTTGTAAACGAAGTACAACACCTAACTCGCTTCATTGAGAAGTGGACTCTGAACTACCTCCAAGCTTAATGATGCTCACCAGGCAGCTACTAAAGATGAAAAATGGCTGTGAACTTACCAAAAATCGTAGATAATTCATATTGGACCCTTTATTGCAAATCAACCAAGCAAAATGAGATCGTCACAATGACGTTTCCAGTAAACTTGAGCCTTCAGTGTTTTAGAACAGCAGCACTTTCAATGGTAACTCCAAATATGAAGTCACGAAATCCTATGGGGCGTGTGTATGCAGAAAATCACTCAAAAACGTAAATATCCTCAGGTGTGAATGGGTTAATGAAGAAAAATAAAGGTCACGTGACCAGGGCTTTTGACACCCCCCGGCGAAAGTTAGGGTTAGGGATAGTTCAAATCTAAGGTTAGTGTTAAGATTCTAGGGTTAGAACAATTTCTAGGGTAAGGTGTAACTTGGCTCAGGGCCAGGCTTAACTTAGGGTTAGGTCCCAGGTTTGTGGTTGGCCAGGTCACGTGATAGGCAATAGTATCAAACTTGATCACCCAAGGTGAACTGACCCTCGACTACTGACTGTCACCAGCTGTTCTAACTCCACCTCTTATGTCTAGTTTTGAAAATCACCACCCCTTTAGGTTGGCTTTCATGCAACTTTCACCTTTGCACTAAATATTGGCCAGCAACTAGTACCCTCCCCCCCAGATCTTGATGCATATGCCTGTTTTCAAATTAAATAGTGATGACATGTTCCTAGTCTTAAGGGTTTTTTGTTTGACTGGTTTAAGAGCCAAAACTATCAACTGTAAGAAAAATAGATTTTTTGATTAATTAACCCATTGACACCTGAACCGCCCATAACTGCCCGTACAAGACTCCACTGCTTTAAAAATAGGCAGTCTGGGACTGCATGTGTCTACTGTATTATTTATTATTATTTAATAAAGTGAAATAAGATAGAAAGGAATGTGATACAATATAAGGGAGGTGGGATGAAAAAAGGAGAAAAGAAGGAACTAAAATGAATTGTTAGGGAAATGATGAGTTTGTCGAGTACTCGCACTTAACCCGTGATTTTTCTATTATTGAATTAGCAGTATTTGGTACAAATTTGTACTATACATTAGAACGAAACCACTAAGTGCTCACTTAACCATGAAGGTAAAGTCTGCATTCGAGGCTTGTGGCCCATCTGGCTGGCGCGGAACTCCGGTTTCCATAGTATGAAGCGACTTGGATGGGATGCTAGTCTATCATAGGGTTACCTCCACAATTGTGTTGCCGGTACACATCAGGTTGAAGAGAGGTACTGTGAGAGTAAAGTGTCTTGCCCAAGAATACAACACATTACCGTAGCCTTGGCACAGGGTCCAGAGGAGCTCTATTTGATCGTACTGATTGCGTTACACAAAATATGTACCGCAGGCCAAATACACCAACCTTCGCAGCTTCCGAGCCCGTAGTAATTTGGCCTGCGGTACATATTTTGTGTAACGAATCAGTTTAATTTCGAAGATGGCGACGATTCGAAGAAAATAGCGTCTTGTATGATCAAATAGAGCTCCTCTGGACCCTGTGGCCTGGGCTCGAACCTGGATCGCTTGATCTGGAGTCTAGTGCCCTGACCATTGGGTCACTGCCTCCCACACAACAGCACTGAAAATACTGATTACAGGAAACATTGAATAACAGACTTTTATTGCAAATAAATTTACTTGAACTGTAACATGTCAAAAAAATGAACTTTGTGTTAACTCAACTTGTAGCTTTCTATTATTTGCATATAAGTTAAAACTACACTTCAGAAATATATAAAACTGTAACTCAACTTGAAAGTTCCTGTGGCTGAAAAGAGCACAGTTATTTGATACTGTAAGATGTCAAAAAAATAATGTACTTTATGTTGAAACATTGAATAAGAGACTTTTATTGCAAATAAATTTACTTGAACTGTAACATGTCAAAAAATGAACTTTGTGTTAACTCAACTTGTAAGTTTCTATTATTTGCATATAAGTTAAAACTACACCTTGAGATACCACTTCATGGAACTTTGAGATCCAAAATTCAATATTAATTTTGGGCTTTGCTCTATAACTTTTCATGTATGCATTATTTTTGGCTTTTTTTTCTGCAGGTGCCTTAGATGCTCTATAGTTCTTCTTGTATAATCTATGCTTTTCTTTTTCCTCAACAGATGCTTTAGCAGTTCTAGATTGTCTCATATAATTAGCTTTTTTCTCTTTTTTCTCTTTTTCCTCTTTGCTATTGCTTGTTGTATCCTTTTGAGTCTTTCTTTTCTTTCTATATTCTTTCATGTAGGCATTATACTTTCTTTTGCGATCATTCTTAACTGATTCACTAGCAATGTTATAAAAGTTTTCACTCTCTGTTTGGTTTGAACTTGTTTCAGATAGAGTTGAAAAAGTTGAGACATAATGCATTTCACCTATGTGTCCTAAATATATAGACATAGGATTGTTTATCATATTTGTTGGTTCAACCAAGGTCATGTCTGAAAAATTGTCATTAGATTCTATGATGTGAATCCTCAAATTCATTGCATCAGCCACTGCCTGTATGATAATATGATCAGCCCATGTTCCTTGCAAGGACATATTGAACAAATATCCCATCCACGATATATCCACATTGCTTTCTATAAATCGTTCTGGATTATGTCTTAAATACTGAATACCTGCAGCTCTAATTTCTAAATGATGACTTGAATCACCATATAACTGATGCGATACAGACTTAAAGAAGCAATCACCTCCGCCACCAACATCTATTGTTCTCAAACCGTGCTGAAGCAATCTATAGTTTAACAGGAAATTAGACCGCTCATTAGCTATAATTCCAAGTGAAGTACTATTATTTGTCACAGGACCTGGGTTTAATTCAATATCCCCAGAAAGTAAAATATTTTTTTCTGCAAGATCATATACAGTAGTAGATATCTTCATAAAATAATTACTGTAAAAACTGTCTTGTTTCTGAGTAAATCTTATTTTCCATTGTTTATAATTTGTAGCAATGCTATGTAAAACAGATGAAACAGGAACTGACTTTCTGAGCCAATTTTTGTGTTTCCTTCTAAATTTTCTACGATTCAATGAATGGATAACTTTTCTCAATGATATTCTAGATGGTTCTCTATCTCTAACTCTGTTTTTTACTTGTGAACGTAGCCGAGCTTGTGAACGTGGCCGAGAATATCTACCTCTTTGTATGCATTGAGCTGATTTAGGCACTATGCACTGATTAATCACGTTTACTTTATTTCCATTATCACTACATGTATCAGCTTCAGAACCAGGCACAACTCTCAGGAATGGTTTTATACAGTTCATACTCTGAACTACAGCAGTTTGTTTAACTTGCAATTGTACATTACAGCAACTATCAATTTCATATGTCTCGCGAAGGAGGTTTGTAGTCCCATTGCTGGGATAAATTGTCTCCCGAAGGAGGTTTGCGGTCCCATTGCTGGGATTATTTGTCTCCCCAAGGAGGTTTGTGGTCCCATTGCTGGGATTATTTGTCTCCCGAAGGAGGTTTGTGCTCCCATTGCTGGGATTATTTGTCTCCCGAAGGAGGTTTGTAGTCCCATTGCTGGGATAATTTGCCTCCCGAAGGAGATTTGTAGTTCCATTGCAGAAATTATTTGTCTCCTGAAGGAGGTTAATTGTTCTCAAAGAGCAATCATTTAACCTTTTAAAGGGATCTTGAATCGCCAAACACTGGACTTGGAGCCAATGGAAGTACTGAGCTGCGTAAGTCAATCCATAATGGCCGCGAAACAAACAGTTCAATTCCGATTCATTGATCGTAATTCTTCTGGAAACTCTCCTCACTGGCTCAAAAAACCTGAAAAACATTCCTTGAAAGCTGTGCCTGGTTCTTGTGGCAAAATAATGCGAAATCATTGTTTATATAAAGCACATATAAAGGCTCACTTACCATCAAATCCTGCACAACTGAAAAATTGCTACGCAGCACAAATTGAAGCACATACGTGGCAATGAACGTCAACAACTGACGAAGAATTGCGTAAACCGATCGGTCCGCCGACGATGGACATTCGTTGCACATCGCCATACCAATCACCATAGTAATCACCGTCAAACAATGTCCGAAGATAAAATCCGAAGATTCTATTGTTTACGCCACGGACTTACACACAGGACGGCATAGTGTCTACGGTTGCTACGCAACCAGTAGACACAAAAAATTGTAACTTTCTCAATCGTGCGAACATTGCCTTAACTAGCAGTTGTGAGCATTGACTAGAAAGTCTTTCAAATTGAGATACCCAATAAACACAAAAAAGTCAGCGATTTTTGCAGAATATCAGCGTTTGAATTTGGACAATTACAAAAATTACCGTTTTTAACGTCATAGAAAAACAACAAAAATCACGTTTTTGCCTTAGTTTTTTTTATTCAAATCATCGTGGCAAACCCAAAAGTCAACATTTACAGCAAAATTCAGTCCTAGTCCTAGCTTAGCAGTGAATTTTTTTGCTCTTATTCGTTGCTCGGGCCTAGCTACAGCTTCTTATACTAGTGCATACTCACCTTGCCTCGATTTTCAACATCACCACCGCACTGCATGCTGGGAAATAAACAGATTTTTTGACAGCGCCCATTCCGTCCACGACAATTTTCATATATATACTAAGTCCACAGCCACTCTGACCCGCCGCCGAAATTTCGCGCTTGTTGTGTTCTCCTGTGGTCGCAACTTCCAAAATATGCCGCGGTAGGTCGAGAAATTCATCCAGAGTCGAGTCCCAAAGCCACTTCGTTTCAGGCGGCCATTTTTCCAGTTCAACGAGCCATGAGCCAAATTCGTAAACAAAGTACAACACCTAACTCGCTTCATTGAGAAGTGGACTCTGAACTACCTCCAAGCTTAATGATGCTCACCAGGCAGCTACTAAAGATGAAAAATGGCTGTGAACTTACCAAAAATCGTAGATAATTCATATTGGACCCTTTATTGCAAATCAACCAAGCAAAATGAGATCGTCACAATGACGTTTCCAGTAAACTCGAGCCTTTAGTGTTTTAGAACAGCAGCACTTTCAATGGTAACTCCAAATATGAAGTCACGAAATGCTATGGGGCGTGTGTATGCAGAAAATCACTCAAAAACGTAAAAATCCTCGGGTGTGAATGGGTTAAATAATAATGAAAATGGATCTGGTTGCTTTGATTTGTATTTATTAAATCATGCTCTGGATAATAATTCACAAGAACTACTGCAAAAGGGTGTCCAGTAAGGTGAAGTTTCATGCTGAATCAAGCCCCCTTATAGGCTGTTTTCCCTGTGGCTATTGGGTTGTGTGTATGGTGGCGACTTGAAAGGTATATAATAACTGTAAACACATTTGTCCAGAAGCTATAGCTGTTATAAAAGTCATAATGTTAATTATGACTTTCGTAACAGTTTTTTGGTTCACTTGTCCCTTTACTTGATTTTATGATTTCCTCATTGCCCAACAATCTTGAAAGGGATTACTAGCAGCCTATTTTTTATATGTATTTTAACCCTAGCCTTTCACTACTCCCAGAGTCAATTGTGAAGGCATATGGTGTAGTTGTCACTTTTGAGGCTGTGCACATTCAATTAAATTCCATGGTGTGACCATTCAAATGAAACCTCTTTGGCAGTACTTTTTCATGCATGGTACCATTTGTTTTTCAATATTTTATAAAATGAAATTTGGGATATTTCATGCATTTTTATTTTGGGAACTCTTGGGTTAAGGGCAAAAGTTTTGTTGTCTTTATTTTGTTTGTTTTACCATTTGTTGTGATTTCTACCGGTAGGCACATGTGTATGGTGATGAGAGGAGTACAGAAGCCTAGTAGCAAGACCGTCACCAGTTGCATGTTGGGAGCTCTAAGGGAAGACCCCAGATCTCGTGAAGAGTTTCTTACACTGATCAGAGACAGTAGCAGATAGTTAATTACCAGACAATAATGGTGGTATAGGTCTGGAATTGATTTCTTTAGGCTATCTTATAACATTTACTTTTATTATAATTTATATCTAGCTGGATTTTTGAAAACCATGTCGCCCTAAAGTAAGCATCTCTGGGTGTGTTTGGCCTTGTTTTTTTGTTCTTCAGAAAGACTGTTGCTAGCCTTTTTTTTCTCTCGCTCTCACTTCCTTTCCCTCTTCTCTTTCTTTTCTTTGATTTTCAGCCTGATCGGGGTCATAAAAACCCTTGTTTGGTCTAGTTGTGATGAAATTGCTGTAATTTTCATTGGCCATGTTTTCAAAGATTTAGCTCTATATACTTGCATAGTTATAACATTTACTTTTCTCTATTTGTGAGTTTATAAGGGATAACACTTAACGGGAGAGAACTGTGCGGGTAAAATTAAAGAAGTGAAAACCGAAAGAAAAAATGTCATTAATACTATTACTATTAATTTTATGCTAACTGTCTATAAACATTGAATTTTCTTTCACAAATTGTGTAATATACCACAGTAATAAGCAAGAATTTTCAAATATTTTCACTTAATAATATTGACTACATTTGTTACTTGTCAATAATATACAGTAATAACAATTCTCACACACTGAATGCCATTTGTCTGCCACAGAATGCAACAGCACTTTATTGCAAAACGTCTAACACTTACAGAGTATGTATGAAAACTGGCTCTTACAAAACCAAAAAACTGCAATGATCCTAAATACCTATGTCAAGGGCTGTGAGGGTGGGAAAGCTGTTGCACATATGGCAAGAAACAAAAACTGAGTCACGTGTCAAAGCGTGACACCTGATATCCCGACTCGTACCAGACCCCCATTCAGTGTGTGAGAACTTCATTTCTTGCCTCTTTCGCAAGCTCAGCCGGCAAGAAAACCATTTTGTATTATTGCAATTTAAATGAAGTTATATATGTTATCAAGTTGCTATAATTATATGTTCTTCAAAATAATGAATTTATCTTTTGTTCTTCAATACTATCAAAACTAATAATATTGCTTGGAAATATGTTGTACAATAATTATTGACAAAGAAGATTTAAAATTAATTTATTCTTTGCACATAGTAATTTTATTATTTAGCTATTTAATTATTTAATAAAATTGTAGAATGGTTTAACATAACCCGTGAACTGATTATCAAATAGATTCCATTTGGCCGTTCAGTTATAGATCACAGATGACGTCAAAATGTGGTAAGAACAAAAAAGTGGCACACGAGCTGCAGGCGAGTGTGTCACTGATGTTCTTACCACATTTTGACGTCTTCTGTAATCTATAACTGAACAGACACACGGCAAAATGGAATCTATTTGTTTTATACAATGAACAGAAGAGTAAAAAGAGTAAAATTACCTATGCAGACGCACGTATGAAAAGTTATGGGAAAATTTGGTTAAAAAGTATAAATCAACATTTTTCTCGGTTTATTTTGCTTACAATAATGCAACTCAAGTTCCCTACCACACGATTGTGCCAATTGGCTGTTGAAATGCATTGCTGAAAACAGAATCGAAAAATGTTAAAATCCGAATGAGAAAAACGTGTTTTTGTGATTTCCTTGTTTGGTAATTCCCTATGATTGACAGCTGTCAACTCCCTCAACTATTGACTTGACAGATCAAAATTATATTAAAAGAATGTTCTGAATCCTCAAAATCAGTTGCTTTTCATTTGAATTTGCTAGCACAACTCAGTTCTGCTACAGAAACACTTGAAAAAACTATATTTTGAATGCCCCGCCAAAGGGTCATGTGACCTAATTCAACCAATCAGAATGCTCAAAAGAGGTCAAAAGGCCAAATTTTGAATGTCCGTATCTTCTGAACGATTTAAGATATTGGCCTGAAATTTTGGATTTTGAAATTAGACATCAGGATGCTTACTGAGACATTTTTGGGAGATATTATGAGCGGGCAAATATACCCTGGGTAAATAGCTTAAGAGAGAGATTACTATTTGGCGCACTTCGTATTTTTAACGTAGTAATCACATGCATAGCAAACTTTGTATCGCGTGGTTCGCAATAAATTACAAAACACAATCGTTATCTGATCGTTATCCTGAATATGAAAGCGGGTTAAACCTTTTAAAAATCATTATCTGCTTTCCTAGCGAGCCAGATAAATCGTGTAACCTGATTGGTAGCCCGAGTGATCCAGATACATCATGCAATCTGATTGGTAGCCCAAGTGATCCAGACAAATCGTGCAATCTGATTGGTAGCCCAAGTGATCCAGACAAATCGTGCAATCTGATTAGTAGCGCGATAGATCCAGATAAATCGTGCAATCTGTAATCAAACTCAATCGAACTTAATCAAACGATTGGGTTCGATAATTGAACACAATCGAACCCAAAAATTTGTGTGAGTGCAGAGTTCGATTGCGTTCGGTTTCCGAACTAATCGAACCCAATTGAACTCAATCGGACACAATCGAAAAATCTAAATTCACCCTAAATACCACCAGATATTTGAACAGTCTGTCTTTGTAACAGCTACGAATGAATGATTAACTAATCGTACTCAATCAAACTAATCGAACTCAATTGAACGCACTCGAACGTCCGATTGCGTTCGATTGCTCAAAATTTTTTGTGAGAGGTCGATTATGTTTGATTATCGAACTCAATCGAACCCAATCGCGTGATTGGGTTCGATTAAGGTTGATTTTGTTTGATTAATTGAACGTTTGATTTGGTTCGATTAGTAACGTTGGGATATTTATTGAAACTAGCATCTGTATAAAATGCTAATACTGTATTATTATTATTATTATTATTATAAAGTAAATTATTATTATTATTATTATCATTATTGCGTCGACGAAGGAGACGCTTCCTAATCTTGTCGGCTAGGCGGAACGAATCGAGAAAAGTGTCGGTACCAAATCTGCGCCATCTTGAAACGTCACAATAGTATCCAGCATGCTTAGCGCGTCGTCTAGGCGGAACGAATCGAGAAAAGTGTCGGTACCAAATCTGCGCCATCTTGAAACGTCTTGATACTAGCAGCACTATCTGATAATTGAGCGTTATGAATAAAATTTGTTTGTCTCCGCAGACAAACCCAATATTGTATATTTTTTTTATTCGCTTGAGAGAGAGCAATGAAAATTTCAGGACTTCATTCAAAACAGATCAAAATAACTACTGCAGCTAATAGAGGAGTTCACGCTCTAAGTTGCATCATGGGTAATCAGGGCAGGAGGGTGGGAAATTCAAAGATTTGTATTGGGATTCAAAGAAAGCTAATTCTTCCTAAATTCATATATTTGACACTTTCTCTTTGAAAAGTGTAACTTACGGATTCAAAGAAACAATACACTAAATCTGGAGTGCAAAAACCTTGATTTCTCCATACATTTTCTGTAATTCGACAGTATCAAAATTACAGAAAATGTATGGGAAAATTGAGGTTTTCTAAAAACTGATCTTGGACTATTATGCACTCCAGATTCTGCTCATTGTGTCTTTGAATTCATCACTTTTCAAAGAGAAAGTGTCAAATATACGAATTCAGGAAGAATTAGATGGCTTTGAATAGGCCGTTTGCACGATGACGTCATTTGACTACAACTACCAGAATCCTTCAGATTTTTGTTTTGTAGTGCAAATTAGGGCTATTGTTATTTAAACCGCACTGGGATTACAAAATTTAAATAAGAAAGGAAAAACGAAATGAATTCTGGTAGTTGTAGTCAAATGACGCCATCGTGCAAATGGCCTATTCCAATACAAATCTTTGAATTTCCCGCCATCTTGCGCTGATTACCCATGATGCAACTTAGAGCGTGAACTCCTCTATACTGTTTGCGTATGTGACCTACATGTAGCTTGACCTTGAGATGGCTATAAATTACGTTACAGCATCGAAAACACACTACTTTCGTAGAAGAGAGGAAAATATGACGACTTTTGGGTTGATTTCACAGCAATCAGCCCCGGAGAAGAACCTTTGTCCATGCTTAACTGATTAAACATATGCTGAATACAACTTCTAGACGTTGAGATACTGACATGTACTGAGGCGTATTATTTCAGAGTCGGAGAAATATAAACCGAAATGAAATCAAGACAAATATACCATTTATATGTCGGAAAAATCGGAGACCTTTCGGAGTACACAGCACAGCATAATTGAAGGATTTTTGCCCGATTCCACGGCGATAGCGTGAATTTGTTTGCCGTCGGCCCGACGTTTTTGCCTGCGTGACATATCTCGTGACATAGCCCCTGAAACTGAGGTACTACGTAGGTCAAGACGAGGTGCCACGGGATAAGGAGACGCACTATAATCTATGATTACTACTAGTAGATTTTTGAATTTATATGACGTCATGTGCAAGCCAAGAATTGTGGCATTAATTGCGTCGACGAAGGAGACGCTTCCTAATCTTGTCGGCTAGGCGGAACGAATCGAGAAAAGTGTCGGTACCAAATCTGCGCCATCTTGATTAAACATGTGCTAAATGACCTGAATGCAACTTCCAGACATTAAAGTATATCTACATTTATTTAGTCGGTAAAATCCTTGCGGATATCACACCAAGTACTGAGGCGTATCATTTCAGAATCGGAGAAATGTAAACCGAAATGAAATCAAGACAAGTATACTATTTATGTCGGAAAAATCTGAGACCTTTCGGAGTACACAGCACGGCAGAATTGAAGGATTTTGCCCGATTCTACTGCGATAGCGTGAATTTGTTTGACGTCGGCCCGACTTTTTTGCCTGCGTGACATATCTCGTGACATAGCCCCTTTCAACAGTGGCTGAAACTGAGGTACTACAGTAGGTCAAGACGAGGTGCTACGGTATAAGGAGATGCACTATAATCTTTGATTACTACTAGTTATTATTATTTTATTATTATACTGAAGCTTACCTCTGTAATCTGGATATTCCTGTAAATTTTGAACCTCTTTTACAAACATTTTCATGTGTGTCCAAAACAGAGGATTCAGACCCCAGAACCGAACAGGGGGGACGGTAATACCTTCTTCTCTAGCTGTCATAGTAACGGTGATTCATTTTCCTCTATTGTAAGGGAAATTTTCGACGGATTTTTACATCAAAATTAAATGAAAACTGATATAAAAACTTTGCAAGGCGTTCGTATGCTTTTCCCGCCTTAACGAGCGCTGAGGCTGATGGGAACGAACTCCTGAAATCGAATGCTTTGGAATGTCTTGTACATTTTATATCGTCATTTCCCTTTCGTTACTACGAAAGCCGAGGAGGGACTTCAGACTTCAGACTTCAGACTTCAGACTTCAGACTTCAGACTTCAGACTTCAGACTTCAGACTTCGGACTTCAGACTTCGGCCACGGGCGTTTTTGTTTCCTTTTGCTTTCGAAGCCCCAACAACGCTGTCAGTTGAAATCGAATACCTTGTCCATTTTTAATCTAAAAATATGGTACATTTAAAGTTGTAAACATTTGTAGAGCAGTCTCAAGCCACCACTACTGTAAACAGGAGAGTACAATGCAAATCTACTATTTTTAACCCGTAAATAAGCGCATGCGTAATGAACGGGTTGTCGGTAACGAAGACAGATAGGCAAATGAGCACTCACTCGCTCACTCACTCGCTCACTCGCTCACTCCTTCCATCAGCTGTAAACTCAGTGACGTAATGCTTGTTACGAATTCGTTTCGTATAAACAAGAAAAGCGTGAATCCAGCGATAACAATAACTAGTTTGTTGTAAACGAATATAAACAACAATAAGCTTAAAAATGTTTCGCATTTGGAGTCTTTAATGCGACATAAAATTGATCTACAAGGATTTTCTAATAGACACGCGTTTTGATGCGTTAAATAATAAAATTTAATCTCGAGTGTGCATGTGTTCCTCGGTGGCCTCGCTCGGAGGCCCGGGTTCAATTCACGCCCGTGACTCTTCTTTTTATTCTTTTTTTCCCTCGAACTGGACAATATGAAAGTGATTTCCTTTTTTCTGCGTTCGTCAAAAATCCTTACGGTTAATTTTTAAAAAAATATATCGAACCGTGTCAGTGTGAAAACATAAGCTTACCGAAATATTGCGTTGCGTGTTAGCATTTCTTATTCACGGGTTGGCTCTTAGGAGCCTTTGATTAGATTAAAAGTGGACAAGGTAATCGATTTCAACTAACAGCGTTGTGGGCTTTGTGTTTGTGAAAATGTTGGTTACGCAATTGGATAAGGGACGGACCATTAGATTTTTGAGGGGGGGGGGGGGGGGGGTTGGGCAAATACCAAAAAAAAATTCGAGCACGGCCTTGAACTGCAAAAAAAATATCGTGCAAAACAAAAACCCCAGAAAAAAAATTCCTGCAAAGCTTTAGCAAAGCTGCAAAGCTTCTCTCGCGCGAACGCCTCTTGCGGCCGGGAGCGTTGAGAGGCGGCTGTATTCGCAGGCTAGTAGTTGAGTAGTGTGTCCCAGTGGAGCTAGGATAAACCCCCGTTGTTTTGTAATAGCATTTGATTTGTTATCCAACAGATAATCTGTAGCATGGTTGCTGTTTTGTAAATCCAGTCGGCAAAATTCCAAAAACATCTTGCTTTTTTACCACAGACTTTAGACACAGCTTTTGCTCTTCTTATAAGCGAAAAATTTCGCAACGAATCGCTCAAAGCTTTCTCAAAATCGAGATCTGAAAATTGCATGCGACGAGTCGTCATGTTTGTTTATCATTTGAGCCAGCGAATGGAATATTTATGCAAATTTAAGGCGCAAGGTATTTGAGATGTCAACATGTGTCGTCTGTCACCGCATACCCGTCAACACCAAGTGATCTGACCAATCAGCTCATGATATCAGACTCTGGTATCATGGAACGGCGGCATCAAAGGCGAGTCCACAGGCTTCGCCGACCCTTCCCTCTTCCCCAGTCCGCGCTCGGCTCGCTTCACTCGCCGATTTCAACCTAACCAAATTCCCCAAATAAGAAGCCTGTTCACAGGCTACTCCTCGGCTTTCGTTCGTTACAGTTCATTTACACTTCTCGCATCAAAAGGCACCACACATTCAATATAATAGATAATCCTTGTATTTTAAGTCTTCTTTAACAATGAGTAATGACCCAGACCATCGCTTCAGCCAGCAGGAAAGCGGGAAGTGCAGCGTCACAAAATTTCGTAACACTTCACTCAACATGGAAGACGTCCCTGAACTTAAACCCAGACCGAGCGATGTGGATTCTGTTCAGGATCAACAAAAACAGTTAGAGGCTGCTTTTGAGAAGGTACTGGACAATATTGGAGAGGACAAGACTCGCCATGGTCTCTTAAAAACACCCGCACGAGCTGCTAAAGCTATGCTATTTTTTACCAAAGGATACGAAGAGACGATTGCAGGTATGATGAAACACTTTTTCAATACGTATAAAGCCTTACTGTTCCTTGAAAGTAATCGCGGCTTCTTTTAAAAATAGGTTTTTATAACAACAGACTGGAAAATAAATCTATTCTCACTGGGGCCATCTCGTACAAACGCCCCAAATCTCTTCGGAATCCCGCGCGCTCGTAGTCTCCCGGGTGTTCTGTTTCACACAGGTTTTGTATAAATAGGCCTGTTTTTGGCCTGTTTAATTCGAGTCTATCTTTTTGTCGAGGGTCGAGGGTTCCATGTCGAGGGTCGAGAGTAACAAAATAAATAACAAAAATATAAAAAATAAAAATAAAGAATTGAAGCGTTTTAAAGATGCGATAAGAAGGGAGAAGGTGGGGGGAGGTGGGGGAGGAGGGGGGGGGGGGGGGGGGGGGGTACAAAATAGCACATGGACAAACATGACAAAAAAACCGAGATTTCAGTCACGACAGCGTCGATTAGACTCATTTGCTATTTCTAATTTCTAATTACTTAACTGACAATGTAACTGCTGTGGTATTTGAGAAGTGTCAATAAATTGCTTTGTTCTAAACGGTTTCACAACATGCGATTATCAATTGTAAAGGAAACTCTTTTGTTATCTTGACATATCCAAGCTTTCCAGGGCAGAATCGGTCATAATTAATAACTTTGTTTTCCCCACGATGGAAAATGTCGACAAATCAGGCTGCCCAGTAGCCACCATTTCGTAAGTTTAATTTCGCAATTATTGCTTTAAGCTAGTTTTTTTGCTTTGACATACATATTCCATTACGCAACAAGTGATTGGCTGCGGCAAATTGGAAAACAAATCTAGGGAAGTCGCTATCTGGTCGCTATTTCCGGTGTCGGTGATCAACTCATTTTTAAACAGCATAATTATTTGCATGCGCTTTCCATTTCAACTTTGTTTCAACAATATGGATTCCCCTAAAAAAACGTTTGCTGATGCGGTAAAAGGACAAGAATGTGAAAAATCAAACAGTTGGTGGAGAAGTTATCAAGTGGAGGACGAGGAGGAGGCAATGTTCATTGCCATGGAATTTTTTGTCTATGGCGTTATATCCCCGCCAAAATTCAAGCTTGTGTTTGCAACATTGTTGCTTTGAATTTATGCTCGTTTTTACAATCCAATATTCAACGTCTATAATTCAACATTGCGCATTCACGAATCAACATCCATATTTCAAATTCAAGCTTGTGTTTGCAACATTGTTGCTTTGAATTTATGCTCGTTTTTACAATGCAATATTCGACGTCTATAATTCAACATTACGCATTCACAAATCAACATCCATATTTCAAATTCAGTGTGCTTCGTTTGCATGCGACATTCGTCTGTGTGTGTTGCGGTGTATAGTGCGATATTCTTGCATCGCTTTCCAACATTCTTGTTTTCCGTATTCACACACCAACATCCATATTTTAAATTCACCTTCCCATCGTTTTAATGCGACATTCATGTCTTTCATTGCTATGTTGATGCTCGGTATGTGTGTTGCGGTTCAGAGTGCGATATACACCTTATTCCAAAATGGCGGCTATTTTATTATTCTTTTATATCCATGTAAATTAGCCGTCTTGGCCTCGTCAGCATGTGCAAAATACAAAAGAATTTTCAAGTGAAAATGAGGCCATGAGGTCTAATTAACATGCATATAAAAGAATAATAAATTGCCCGCCATTTTGGAATAAGGTGTATGTTTGCAACACACTGCAACATTCTTGTTGGACGTTGAACTTCACGCTTGAGTGAGCTGACCTTCAGATGGTAAGCCGCTGTACAAAACATGCGGGCTCAAAATAGTTGCACGTGTTTTCTCAGGTTGTTTCAGGCGAGACAGTGATGGCAGATAAGGTGAACTCTGCGAACACGTCTGCGAACGTCTATAGTACATTTAGCCTTTCCTCTCTTGCTAGCCCTAAAAAAAAGTCCATTGAACAAAGCAGTCTACACCGAAGAGGTACCTGGATGTTCAAGACAAATTGAGAGTGAAAATGAAGAGAACGGCTATGACATACCGAGCTACCAAACCCCAACAGAAGATGCTAGCACGGCGGCCGAAGCAAAGATAACACAAGAAAGAGGAAAGCCAGCGAGGCACTCAATACAGAAGCAAAAGTACAAAAGACAGACAATTCCATCAGGAAACTGAAGGAACACCTTGATAAAAAGACTTGCCCGAAAGCTCTACGTTATTCTGCAAGGGCTAATATCCCAGCAGACGAACAATTTAGAAAAGACATCAAGTCAGTGAAAGAAAAGACGGAACGCAACTTCCTTGAAGCCTTGACACGATATCATTATCGCCGAAATAACGGTTCGGTTAAAAAAGACTCTACTATAAAGTCCAGAACAATACCGCCATCGGCGGAAACAAACATCAGGTAAACCTTAGAGCTATGGCTACTAAGTTACAAAAACAATATGAATGCATCTCAAAGATGATGGCAGACCTGCAGGAAACTGCAGACAATAAAAAAAGTTAAACGTACACACGTCTGTCTACTAAATGTGTTAACACCACCGCCGGCGGGAAAAATACAAATTAAGGGAAATACATTACAAAAGTACAAAGAAACACAAAAACAAGAAATGAACGCAGAAAAAAATCTTCTGTGAAATCAGTCAGTCACCAAAAACCCACAGAAAAGAAGTTTATCAAAAACCTCTCCGACAACAATTAAACTGATGCTCAGACTAAATTAATCTCCAAGGGTCTTAAATTTATACCAGTGAACAAAGTCCACAAAAACAAATTCAGACGGCAGCTACTGCAAGATTTTCAACACTTTGCAAGGCGAATGCGTCTCAAATACATTTTCCACGGACAAAATCTCCAAGGGTCTTAAATTTATACCAGTGAACAAAGTCCACAAAAACAAATTCAGACGGCAGCTACTGCAAGATTTTCAACACTTTGCAAGGCGAATGCGTCTCAAATACATTTTCCACGGACAAAATAAAGAGGTTCATCCTTTCTATGTCAAATCAAACTGGAAACCACCAGTACAACAATCAGTTGCCCTAGAGAGTTATCTAGAAGATGTTAAATTACAACTGGCGGAAATGAAAATAATTAAGCCAAAACAGAACTGGTCACGCAAAGAACGCAAAGCACTACATGAGCTAAAACATAACACTGAAATTAACCTTAAAAAAGCGGACAAGGGAAGTACCACTGTTGTCATGAACAAAACCGATAAAATACGAGAAGGACAAATCCAAATCGATGATCAAAACAATTACAGTCCTCTCGCTGAACCCATGGTTAAAGAGACACATACCAAGGTGTCGCGTCTGATTTCAGAACTACACCAAAGAAACCACATTGATGATATGACAAAAAAACGGCTGTTAAAAACACCAAACCCACCAAGAATACCGGAATTTTACACCCTTACAAAAATCCACAGACCAACCATCACAGGGAGACCAATTATCCCCGGTTGTGATGGACCTACAGAAAGAATATCATCTTTTGTTGATACATTACTTCAGCCTATATCGAAATCACAAGCGTCTTATCTTAAAGATACGACCGATTTCATAAAATTTATTGAGAAAACCAAAGTGAAAAGACGAACATTCCTTGTATCGATGGATGTCACAATTTTATACACAAACATACCACAGGAAGAGGGTATTATTACAGTATGTACAGCATACGAGAACGTTTACAAAAACGACCCTCCCATACCAACACATTTATATCCCAGAGAAATGCTTAGACTTATTCTCAAAGAAAATTCCTTCCAGTTTAATGGAAAGAACTATCTGCAAATACACGGTACTGCCATGGGAACTAAAATGGCCGTTGCCTTTGCAAACATATTCATGGCGAACATTGAAACACAAATTCTAAGCAAAAACGTCTCTAAACCCACAGTTTGGAAGCGTTACATTTTGACGATATATTCTCACTATGGGACATCAGCAAACCAGATATTGTACAATTCATCGAACAAGCCAACTCTCATCACCCTACAATCAAATTTACAGCTGAAATCTCAGAAATTGAAACTACATTTCTGGATACAGTTATATACAAAGGCGAAAGATTCAAGGAACATTTATCCTTGATATAAAAACACATTTTAAGCCAAAGGAAACCTTTCAATATACACATTTTACCTCTTGTCACCCGCCAAGTGTTAAAATAGGATTCGTGAAGGGCGAAGCCCTGAGACTCCTACGAACTAATTCTTCAAAAACCACTTTTGAGGAAAATATTTCAAAATTTAAAAACGCTTGCTGACTAGAAGCTACCCAAATAACCTGGTAGAAAAATTCCTATCAGGAATAAAATTCACAGAAAGGGAATCGGCGCTTAGACAAGATAAACAAACTCGAAAAGACATTTTGCCTTTTGTTACGCAATACCAACCATCAGTGCCAAACATCAAACAAGCTTTAATGAGAAAATGGCACCATATACAAAACCAACCACTCCTACAGCAAATTTTTAAAGAACCACCTATTAAATCCTTTAAAAAAGGAAAATCTTTAAAAGATACACTCGTTAGAGCAAAGATATAAAAGGTTCTCGTATGTTTCACACCGGTGGAGATTGTGCGGCCTGTCAACCCTTGCTATTTCCTACTGTTGAGCCCGCATGTTTGTACAGCGGCTTACCATCTGAAGGTCAGCTCACTCAAGCGTGAAGTTCAACGTCCAACAAGAATGTTGCAGTGTGCTGCAAGCATATCGCACTCTGCGCCGCAACACACATACCGAGCATCAACAAAGCAATGAAAGACATGAATGTCGCATTAAAACGAAGGGAAGGTGAATTTAAAATATGGATGTTGGTGTGTGAATACGGAAAACAAGAATGTTGGAAACTGCGATGCAAGCATATCGCACTATACACCGCAACACACACAGACGAATGTCGCATGCAAACGAAGCACACTGAATTTGAAATATGGATGTTGATTCGTGAATGCGCAATGTTGAATTATAGACGTCGAATATTGCATTGTAAAAACGAGCATAAATTCAAAGCAACAATGTTGCAAACACAAGCTTGAATTTGAAATATGGGTGTTGATTCGTGAATGCGCAATGTTGAATTATAGACGTTGAATATTGCATTGTAAAAACGAACATAAATTCAAAGCAACAATGTTGCAAATACAAACTTGAATTTTGGCGGGGATATAACGCCATACTATACCATGTACCATGACACTTACTACCGAAACAGGTAGACCGCGAATTTAGCGATACGCGTGACAAATGTTTTTGGCGCTAAACGTCAACGGTTTTGGTCACGTGACTTTGTTTGTCAAGCCAAAAAGGTCAACGCGTGTGGTCACATTCCTGAATGTTTTCATATTCAGTCGTCGCGAGCTCACATACGATGGCGTTCTCATTTAACAGTAAAGGACGAACTTTTATCAATGGGAAATCGATTGACGAAAGCTTAAGAGGCGCTATTATCGACTCCATTGTCGCTGAAGGCGGAGATCCAGCATCTGCATTTTTTCCGGGGACTTTTTCTGATGTCGCAAATCGCTTCAGGGTTTCCATTCAGTTTGTTTCAAAGTTGTGGCAGAACTTCTGCGCTACTGGAGATCATTTACCATCTAAGAAACAATCAGGTAATCCTTCACACCTCAAGCCCGAGGACATTCAACTCATCGAATTTCTTAAAAAGAAAAAGCCTTCTCTTCCTTATAAGTCGGTAAAAGATATTCTTGAAAACTACAGTACATTAGACGGAGGAACATCCATATCAGCGATTGGAAATGTTGTCAGGAATAAGTTGCCGGAGGGACCATTCACAAGAAAGCGCATAGCAAAGAAACCTGCGGATAAGTTTACCCCTGTGAACACTATTTACTGTCAGCAGTTTTTAAATACTCTGTGTGCTTTGCCGCCAGAAAAAATTAAGTTTTTTGACGAGGCAGGAGTTCATGCTGGAGTAGGAAATCCCGTTTATGGAAATTCTCTCAGAGGAGAAGCAGCGATTGAAGTTATGTCTGGCAATCTCAAAGGAGCAAATGTAACACTGAGTTTGCTGTGTGGTTTAGAAGGTATCCTCTACGCAAACACTGTCGATGGAGCTGCGGATTCAACAGACTTTCTAATTTTTTTCGCAGAAGCAGGCCAAGCGAGCACTCCGCTTGGAAACCCTGCCATTGAAATGGGTGATTACATTATAATGGACAATTGCGCCACACATCGTCACGAGTCTGGGAACGTTTTACAACGATGGCTGTTAGAAATGGGAGCACAAATCATTTATACGCCATCACTTTCCCCAGAATTCAACGCCGCAGAATTCGTTTTCAATAAACTTAAAACAGTTTTAAAGAGGGAGGACTTTCGCGACCTCTTGCGGGAAAACGTTCATGTTGCAATTTTCGAAGCGCTGGTGCTTGTAAGTACAAGAGACATGTTTGGCTTCTATAATCTTATCCTGTAATATTTTGTCATTTCATTCGCTAGACTTCAGTACCTTGATATTAAAAACCTCAGCTGTTTCGACAAACACGACTTTGTCAACCGGCATGATGATCTACTTCTCGAAAGTATCGATGTTTACATTGTCCATGTATTTCAAAAGAGCCTAATTTATTTTCCCCACAGAAAGTTTGTATGACTAAAGATTTTAAAAGAGAAAATAAAGTACAACAACGATTGATGTTTTGTAACAAGGGTTTCATTTAATGTCTTCATTCCATGGGCAAATTTTAAATCTGTCACAATTTTAACGCGTGTATATTTGTTTACTTAGTACAAGTACAACTTTATCTGATTAACTCCTCGGCGCTGGTAGCATGCCAAAAAATATTCGAACACAACATTCACAACTTTAATTTTCAACAGTTAATAAAAACGCTTTACAAAAGTAAAAACACAACGAAACACGGTTCACATCGGTTGTTACGCACTGAGATCCACAGACTAAACAAAACGGAAACTATATTTTGCTTAGCTCGGACAAATTCACCAGAGCATTTGCAGCATCGTTAAGCTGGGCTTGCTCATCCTCTTCTTCACTTTCTTTGACGGAAATTGTTCGTGCAGTGACAGTTTCGCTGACTTTAGTTCGCTTCAATTTGTTGTGACAAATCAGTGAACTTTCTTTCAGTGCAGCGGCCAGTTGTGCATCTTCTTCTTCCCGTGTCAATGGCTCGAGTTTTGAGCGGCTAGAAAGTGGACTACTTGAATTAAAGTAAACAGATTCATGTTGAAGTGGTTCCTGAGTTTCCGAGGGCCATTTGATACCTTTTAATTCCCATAACGTTCGCACGGGATTTCCTTGGTACACTTTAGACTGAGAGGAGCTGATCATTTTATCGTATTCAGACAACGCCTGGAGTAAGCTTACATGAGCGGCGGGAATTTTTCCCTTAAAATACGATTCAATGTTTTTTTAAATCTATGTTCACCTGACGCCAGTTCTGGAGCCCTTGAGTATTCAGGTAACGCGGTTTGCACTCGTTAATTAATCGATCTCGCATAACACTCGAGAAAGAGTTTGTAGTTTGATTCTTTAGTGCTTTTTTCATTACCAGACTATTTTCCAGTTTCTCGAGACCTTTCTTTGCAGCTTTTAGATCGTTTACTGCACGAGAAACAAAATCCTTTTCTTCTTTGTGCTTATTTAAGTCGCCGCAAAATTCTGCTGATTTGCAAGGATGTGCTTTGTACGGGCAGTTGACGCGATTGTGTCCTTCTCGCCGATGACAGTTAGTACAGGAGGGCTTCGAATAATCAATTCCTGCATGTTGGCGGTATTTAGATGACAGTCGCTGTACTTCCTCTTCTTTCCTCTTAACATTTTCCCTCTCTTTAGTTACTTCTTCTTCTTTGTCTGATATCAAAAGATCCAAAGGAGACTTGTAGGTGAAAGGTGGCCCAGGATTGGGTACATCTTTAGCGGATAAATCACATGTACTTGTACTACCAGTATCTGAACGCTTTTGTTTTCGGGGAGGAGATGAAATTTTCTCGTCAAAGGTGAGTTTTTTCTTTGAACCGCCACTCGTGTCGCATCCCTCGTTTGCTACTAGTAATAGCTGCTCCCTTTTCATTGAAATTGTTTCAGGTGTTGATTTAGGTTGCCAAAGTATATTCATCTTTAACCGGCGAAACGTCGCCCCTGGTACCTTCTCAGCACACCTCCATGCATCATAAAAGGAATCGTTCGCTCGAAGCGTCACTGGCGTATTTTCGTCATCCGTGTATTGTACCCTGAGTTCTGCATCAGGAATGAAGTCCATACTTTTAATTTTAGATCTTATCACCTCCATGAGATCCTCAAACGTTTCAATATTTCTTTCAGTAAATATTACTTCGCACCTTGGCCCGTCAAAATTGTAAAACACTTTAAGTTGCAACATGATTCAACCGCCAGCAAAGACAGCAAACAAGACCGCAAAGAGAAAGGAATGCAACCACGTGCGCTGATCTTTTTGCCTCGACAACAGAAGTCACGTGACCAAAAACGTTGACGTTTAGCGCCAAAAACATTTGTCACGCGTATCTTTGAATTCGCGGTCTACCTGTTTCGGTAGTATGGGAAATCCCATACATAATTTTACCGTAAAATTACAAACGGCTACAAACACCGATTGTGTGAGCGCCCTGTGGTTATATTCCCCGGATACTTTTTAATCGAGGCAACCGCTTCTTTGTATTATTATTATTATTATTATTATTATTATTATTATTATTATTATTATTATTATTATTATTAGGATGTACTGATTCGAAAAAGCCATAGAATCATAGAGATGTTCAATTTGATCACTAGTTTTTTTATGTGTGTCGCGATCTTATGTTTCAATTCCGAAAGCATAATTCTCATAGCATGGATTTAGCCTCATTCAATCACACCCTTAACCAGTACTGAATGTCCTATTATTTTGAAAAAAAGTTGTTTGTATACAAAAACAGAAAGCCAATGTGAACGTGATCAAGAATCTTAAAAAAAACCCTAATGTGTACTTTTCATAGGACGAGTTTGTTGTTATAGCTCAATATATGTGCACGCAAGCACAGTGGTCTTAGCTTGGCATAATATTCAATGTCTTTGATACTACAGAGAAAGATGCAAAGCTTTGTTCTACTGGTTCAGTAGAACTGTACAGTGATGTTTTTAGTTGAAAATAACTAATCACAGTAACCCCCTTTATTTCTTTTTTCGTATAACTGTATGTACGTTTGATGGCGTTCCATTCTTGTAAACATCCTTGATCTTTTCTTCCTTATTTTCACACGTTCTGTCGTTAGCAATTCAGGGTTTTGACAAGCAAAGAAAAACTCACGATGTATTTTTGGTTTGAAATATATGTCATGTTGACAAGTTTAAGCTCAATCGGCTAAGAAAATCAAAAGATATTTCTAAGCACAGATTTACCTGACGTGTCACTGATAGAGGTACCTATAACGTTAATAAAAACTTCAATGAAAACATATTAGAAGTGTAGAAGCGCTAGATTTTTTTATGAGCTTCTTGGTGCATCAAAAACTCTTACAGACGCCAGTTTACAAACCATATTACCTGTTTTCTCGAAAAATCACCAGGAAGCTCATTAAATTTAAAGACTAGTGGCTGCAGGGCATATTTGGGCACCGCAGTTAACCCCTCTAAAGACGGCCACAGATCCCCGCCCCTTTCATATGGGATCCGGAGTCTTCTCCTACACGTTTTTGATCCACTGATATGATCCCTTCAATTAACTTTCAGAAAACTAAACTTAGAACTCACAGAAGCTGATATTTTATCGTCAATCCGGTTAGAGACGGACCATTAGTAAAGTGTTGGGGTGGGGCTGGGAAATTTTCAGTTTGCAGGGATTGTTTTTCTCCCGTTGCTTATGCAAGATTTTATTTTTTTCGGGTGGTATTGACGTTTCTTTGTGTGCTGATGGTAAGGTAGAATTTGTTCTCAAATCTTTATTGGAAATTAATTTTTTGGCTTCCCCTCCCCTCTCCCTGAACACTTGATCGTTGTGTAATTGTAACACCGAGAACTGTTGGAACGTGACAAAAATGACGAGATTTTGTACCGTATTTCCTCGAATAATGGCCGTCCCTCTATTCATGACATCCCTCGAATAATCGCCCCTTTTTAGTGGAATTATATAAAATAATCACCTCCTTCGAATTCCCCCCCCCCCCCCCCCCCTCCTCCCACCCCACTCCCCCCTCCCCCTCGACCAATTTTTGCGCTGGTCATGAATGCGGAATGCGAGCACTCGTCAAACGAGATTTTGAGAAAAAAAAAAAACGGACTGTTTTGCAGTCTATTCCCTTTCAGTGTTTCTCTGACCTCAGCACAGCTTGCCGCGCCGACTGAAGTGGAATCCGATCCTACTCGAGCTCTTGAAATTTAGAAACCAAGAAGAAACCAATTTAATTCGGGTTACCGCATTTTCCACACTCCGCACTCCGCATATCCCATAAAACAAGAGCATTTAGAAAGCCCATTATAGTGCGGAAATGGGATAATGTAGCAAATAATAAAACGATTCCCGTTGAGGCCATCCCAATTTAATGCTTCGTTTCCCATCGCCCGACCGACCCATTTTTTTGGGAAAGTAAAAAAAAATAAAAAAATTCCAGAATCACTTGTAAAGAAGCAAGTACTTTAATTAACAAGCTCACGATCTTGTCTTATTAACACCAATTGTCTTAAATTAACATCGATACTTCGTTTTTGTAGCCTTTTTAGACATTTAAATCCAACTCTGCATTTGACACGTACATCTAAATCTCCATCATATACATCGGTGAATACTTCTTGAAATGACAAGTTCTTGTCAACGAACTTTAGCTTAGGTAAGGCCACAACTCTCTTCTCTTTTCGTATTCTTATCACAAGCGCACATGAATTACTGTCTGCCATTGCAGATAGGAATTTAATACGAACGAAAGCACCACGTTCTCGAGTTGACTTTGTAACCAAGCTTTCGTACTTAGCAGCCCGGCCTTTACTGGCACCCAGACCCCTTTATGTGCTCATTCTTTTTTTTTTTTTTTTTTGCCCGACCGACCGACCCATCTTCACGAGAGGGAGGGCGATGGGAAACGAAACATTTTATTGGGATGGCCTGAGTGAAATTTAAAATAATCGTCTCACTCGATTAATCGCCGTCCTTCGAATAGTCGCCCACTTTCAGTGCCAAAAAAAAAGAAATAATCGCCTCGGCTATTATTTGAGGAAATTTGTAGTCTGCATGCAGACGCCTCTGATTTCCCTTGGATTTACACGCAGGCTGAGGATGTGTACAAAATTAGTTTCACAACATGATGTTCTACTATCCTACTGCTGCCATCAACGCCTCATGATGTACTGCGCCGATGAGCCTCCATCGGTTTTTAGTTTGTTTTGTTTGTGTTGTTGTTCTTGTTTCTCAGGGCGTTTGACATTTCTGTTGTGATTTACTGTTCAAGCAGCAGAACATTGATAATTGTGCAGGAATTTATTTTTGCGGATCGAGAACAATAGGCAGAAAAAAAGGCAAACAGCATTAAAACCCGCGATTTCCGGTGTCGGTGATCAATCGATCAAATGCTTTATTTTAATTTAGTTGAATAGCATTAAAAAATCATGGTGCGTTTTCATTTTGAAAGCACAACAGTTCAGTCATGTATAGTGGTAGTTGGATTTCAGTCAGTTTCGAGGATTCCTCTTTGTTTAGTTATTGTAAATCAAAATGACATATTTTCTAGTCGACCTTTTCCGTCGCCTGACAAACAAATTTAATAAATATGCCCGATTCGCCCGAGTTTCCTTGACAATTGATCAACCCCAATTGTGAAACCGCTTACGGCTGTTGTGACTGAGATCTCGTTTGTTCGTTATTTCTTCGATATGGGCTTCTTAGTGGGTTCTAAATGCAATGCTTAAAAGCGAATTGGAATGTCCATGTGCTATTTTATATCCCCCCCACCTTCCCCCACCTTCTCCCTTCACCCGCTAACGATTGCATGTCCACATGCAATTCTTATCGCATCTTTAAAACGGTTAAATTAAATTTTTTATATTTTTGTTATTTATTTTGTTACCCTCCACCCTCGACATGGAACCCTCGCCCTCGACATGGAACCCTCGACCCTCGACAAAAAGATAGACTCGTTTAATTCTCCTTTCGTTAAACGTTCGCCAGTCGTTAGCTTGGCGTTTTTTCTCTTGCCCGGTCATCGCTGTGCCATCTTCGAAGGTTTTCTTCGTTCTTCGTTCTCCATGCCGGACCAAGTCCCGGTTGTTCCTGCGGATGGGGCTGTTGCAGCGGCCGTTCACCCTCCAGCTGTCGCGCCTCCAGCTCCAGCCGACGCTGCCGGTGACAACAACGCACAGAACGCTAACGACAACGTGGTTCCTGCGCCCCAACCTGCGACTCAGGAGGTTAATGTTTTCTCTTGTCCTTGTATTCGTCCCCTTCGCGCGTTTTTTCGGGCTAGGCGTTGTTGGTCTTTTAGCTTAGTTCTCGCTTCTGTGTTATTAGTTTAGTTCTCGCTTTTCTGCTACTAGTTTAGTTTTCGCATCGGTTACAAGTTTACAGTTTTCGCGTCTGTGTTACAATTTTATTTTCGCGTCTGTGTTACAACTTTAGTTTTGGCGTCTGTGTACAAATTTAGTTTTCCGTCTGTATGATAACTTAAGTTTTCCGTCTGTGCGGCAAGTCTGTGTGACATATTTAATTTTCGCGTCTGTGTGACAAATTTTGTTTTCGCGTCCGCGTGACAAATTTAGCTTTCGCGTCTGTGTGCCAACTTTAGTTTTCCGTCTGTGTTACAAGTCTGTGTGACAAACTTAGTTTTCGCGTCTGTGTGACAAATTTAGTTTTCCGTCTGTGTGACAAGTTTGGGTTTCGCGTCTGTGTGACAAATTTGGTTTTCGCGTCTGTGTGTCAGCTTAAGTTTTCCGGCTGTGTACAAGTCTGTGTGACATATTTAATTTTCGCGTCTGTGTGACAAATTTAGTTTTCCGTCTGTGTGACAACTTACCCTGGGTGCCAGAGGTTTTTATTTTTTTAGTGGAAACGGCGAGTTTGAGCGGCGAAGCCGCGACAACGAGGCGCAACGCGCCGAGAAAAAATAAAAACCTCTGGGCACTCGAGTACACAACCTCATTTCCATGCGACTTGTGGATCGGATATCTCACCAAACCGGTTTTGACCATTAATATGACAGCTGACATGTTTTTAAAAACGCACGTGGCTTAGCGGTTTCTTCTACTGTGAACGCAAAGGCTAGTTCATTCACCGGAGTTTTGGAACTCCGGTGAAAATTTTGCGTACATCGGTAGACGATTTTGTCGCGTTTGCAACGTCTTGAGTCTTGCTTAAAGAGTATACAATAGAACCACTTGCATCCGTGAGAATTACAAAACAGCTGGAGATTCAAATACTTCAAACCGGATGCAATAACGCCTTATGCACTTATCATCGGCTTTCCCGGGGGTTGACCCCCGGGACACCCCCGGGGATTTGTTTTCACGGTCAAACAAAAACCTACTAAAATCCCGGGGTGCAGGGCATAAAATCATGACAAATCCCCCTCCCCCAGGGGCTAAGATTCCAAATACCTCTATTTTTCCGTGCAGTTAAAGCACACAAATTTGTCCATTTTTTTCGCTCTTCTTGCACTGATCTTCACGCAGCGACCGTGGTACCAAGTATAACAGTTGGCCCCTTCCTGATCACACTTAATCATGAATCTGAGAATAAAAATTTTTAAGTTGAAACAATATACTAAAGAATAAAGTAAAGTGAAGTCAATTGTTGTATAATAAAGATGCACGTACCCATATTCAGGTTCCTGACAGTGACACCACAGTTCCTGTGTATCTGCTTCTTCCTCTTCTTCCTGTACTACTTCTGAAGTGCTGTGGGTGGAATCTATTGATGACAAAATAAAGACAATGACAATTAATAACACCACCAGTATAATATGGAACTGAAACCGTGTATTTTGAAGTTACCTTTTCCTTTCTTATTAGCACGCCGTGTAGCTGCTGCCTTTTTGGCGCCTAGCTTCCGTGCTCTTGCTACATCACTGATATGCTTTGACCACATTTTGACCTCGTCAACTGGAAGTAACATCTGTTTGGCTATTTCGATGTCAGCTGTGGCTTTTTTTGTCAGGATTTTGAATGTTTCAGATGGAGGGTTGGAGACCTTTGTTGTACCATTTCCAGTGTAGTACCTTTTGATGCGATCTTGAGCATTTAAGTAGTGACCACTGCAGTGTCCAGGGCATGATGCACAATTTTTGTCTCCCCATGGTCTCTTAGGATCAGGAATTGGAATTGGAAGGTAGGATAAAGGTGGTCCTCCTTCGTACCAGCAGTACTCGGTTTCTGGCTTTCCAGATATACAGACTGGGTGTGGACAACCGTTTTGGTAACATGGCAGTAGCTGAAACACATACTGGCTTGGTAGATTTTTGACCATGTGTCTGGTTCTCAACTCCCAAACCTCAGTAAAGTAATCATAGAGCAATGGGTGTTGTTCCTTGACGCTAGCTTTGGTCTCTTTACTTCCTTTCAGAAATTTCAGCAATAAGGGCCGTCTTTCATGCAGTTTCTTAGAAAGATCATTTTTACACCCCTTAAAAAGTTGTATTTGAGATGCACCAAATGGTGCTTGATCACATCGACTGATATAAACATCTGAGGCTGTGTCAAGGTTTTTCTTCAATTTATCATAATCGATTGCTCCTGTTTCATCAAAATTGGAGCCATGAATAGTGGAGGGTATGTACAGATTTGAATGGGCAACAGCCAGACATCCATTTTGTAGTTCTACGCGGTTTAGATAGGATGAGCCACTGCTTCTCGAGGTAACCAGGGTACAAACCTTTGCTTGCTCAAGGTGGCGTTCCGCCCACATAAACTGTACTTCGTGGTGAATTGGACCCTCATCTGATGCACCATCTACCCTGATGCAATCAATGGTTTTGTTATCCAGACATGCTTTGAATTCCTCCTTTTTTTGCAACATGGCAAGGTCTGCAGCATGCTGGGCTGGGTTTTTTGGAAACACAATGTGAGGTTTTACAATACCTGCTGCTAACTGTGGGGTGGTGCTGGTTTCTGGTACAAGATATGAGGTAGTCTGCAGAATTGAAGAGTATTTATTGACGTAATCTGTGCGTGTTGTTACCTCTTGATTTGTACTGTCTGCAACAACAGGGTGCTGCTTGTGAGTGTACGTGGTATCGAGACGGAAACCTGCTGCATCATCCCTGTTGATTAGACACTTATCTCTTCCATCTTTAAATTGAATCACGTCAAGCCCTTTGTAAAACGAAGCACTCCAGTGTGCATCCACATTTAGTCTAACATTGAAGCCTTTCCTAGCTCTCCTGCATTTGACATTAGCTGCTTCCCAGTACCTCTTTGCTGATTTCCTTCTTTTGTTTTTCACTACTGATAGCTGTACTATAGCGCCATAACTGAATGTTGTGTTATACTTCATTTGAAGATGTTCCTTAATGCGTTGGTATGTTACACGCGGACCCCTCTTTAGATTGCCATCAAACGTCGCCACGCCTGTTCGGCGCCAGGCATCAGCCCCAACTCTGTTGTCTCTGACAAACTGATCGATATCTTTTCCCAGATTGGGATACTTTTTTAATAGCTTAGAAGCACGCGGCGGTACTCGGCGCTTAAGAATAGCCCTTTCGGCTATTTCTCTATGAAAGAGTCGCTTAGCTTTTCTTTTCAGAATGTTCCTCTTCCTTTTAACTAAACGTCTTAATGCAGGGTCATTCAAATTCCCTGTAAATTTAATGGCTGCATACTCTTCTGGATCATCACTTTCTGAATCAGAGTTTATGTCCTCCTCTAAATTTTGGCGCTCAGATATAAGGAAGGCTTGTCTCGACTGCTCAATCTGCTTATCCTCTTCCTCACTGACATCACTAGATGAAAGAAAATGTGCAAAGTCCAGCAACGCCTGATTCAAAACTTCACTGGAGTAGTTATTTAACAGTAGCTTTAATTCCATTACAAAGGAAAACCAGTTTAGGTCATTTTCTCTAAGCAAACTCAGTAAATGTTCATTTGATGGTACTGGTGAAACAGTGGGTGTGTTTTTGTCCATAAAGTCAGGGTCTGTTAAATTAACTCTCTCCAAGTTACTATTCAATTCATTGCTAGGGGGATCCTGTTCCTCTTCCAATGGTTTTGAAATCGGTCCATCACAATCTTGAAGCTCTTCTGTTTCTCCTTTTTCTTCTAAGTCCAATAAACTTAGGCTCATGGATTCTTCATCACCACTTTCATCTTGGCTTTCATCACTACTGTATGCTTCATCAATGATACCTAGACTTTCTAATACACATTTTTCTTTCACCGAGGAAAGCTTGTTCACTGCTTCTTGGATTTCAGAAGCAACTGCAAGTGCTTGGGAGACTTCTGTCTTTAATGTCGTGGATTCTGAAATTCCATATAACTTTCTGGCTTGTGTTGAAGAAATGCCTGAGCTTATTAGGGCAGTATACTTAATCAGTTTCTTATCTACTTCTGAACTGGCCAAATCGCATATAATTGACAAAGTAGCTTTGCTGAGGTCACTTGCTTTTTTCTCCTGCATCTCCAGCAAATTCTGGATTAATATCTGCACCTTTGAACAGTTTAATCCTTCTGATTCTGTTACATAAAGGGTAACCCTCTGATGCTCCTTAACAGGGAAGACAACTACTGGCAGCTGCATTAACCGTTTCACAGCCTTATCTGTTTTGTACTTTGACCCTTTGTTCAAAAACTGTTCTACATATACGGACTGTAGCTTTACCACATTTTCAGTGAGAATACACTTTGCTGCAGAAATAAGTTTTACGCATTCTGCGCAACCCTGAAGATGATACTGACGACAGTATTCTTGCCTAGCCACAACAAACTCCATTAAAGACAGGTCACTGATTTTACGAATGTAGAAGCCATTGACAGCCAAAACATCACTGAGGGAAGAAGAAAGGTAAGGAAGATATTTATGCAACAATGCCATTGTCTTTTCCCGCCCCACAGAATCAGCATCTACTGTGGGGCTAAACAAAAACTCTGGCCTGGTTTCTGTCCAACCGGTTTGGGAGCATTGCTGTTTGAGGCAGTATTCACGGGGTGTTCTTTCAGTCCAGTATGAATCTCAGAGGTTTCTGGAGAAATGCAATTTGAGGTGCATGTTGAAATGTCTTTCATCATTCCAGCTAAACTCTCCGTGTTTGAACTCTCTGTGTTTGAACTCTCCGTGTTTGAACTCTCCGTGTTTGAACTCTCCGGGTTTGAACTCTCCGGGTTTGAACTCTCTGTGTTTGAACTCTCCGGGTTTGAACTCTCTGTGTTTGAACTCTCCGTGTTTGAAAGTGTCAGTGTGTTTGAAAGTGTCAGCTGCCGTTGTGGCTGACACTTTCCTGAAGCCAACTTTTTCTGCTTTTCTTTGTGGTACTTCTTCGAACGTGATTCAGCTTTTTCGTGTTTCGCAAGTTCCATTTCTGACTCTCTCATTTTTTTCCTGTAGGTCTTAACTTGCTCAACAACATCTGCTGCTTGAATAAACTTTTCTGCTGAGACAAATTTGCTCCTCTGCTTTTCCAACAGCGATATAGTTTCTTTACAAGATTCAATGTCTTCTCGCAATTCATTGATTTTCCTCTGTCTAATCTCTTTCACCACTTTGGCCTGCTGATTTTCACTTCCAGATGCCTTTTGTGCACTGATTCCAAACATTTTTGACCTTGAAGTTTTCTTTTTGTAATTGTATCCATCTGCGTCAATTTTTTGCTTTGATAGTTCGAAAAGCTTCTTTCTATTACTAAGGAGAGAAGCATTCTCTTGACATAACTGTAGCGATGCAGCATTAATTTGCTTTTCGTACTCTGATAGAAGGCGATCCACGTGTTTTCCAAATATTTTGCTCTCCTTTTCAAATTCACACTTTGCCTCTGAATCCCCTGCTGCCTCAGCGGAAGTTCCAACCTATGTTTTCAAACTACCAGTTACTAATAGAGTACCTTAATCGAACCTTAACGGTGTGCTATTATCCCTGTTATATTCAAGGGTGTGGTTACCAGGTAAGAAGACACACAGAAGAGCTTTCTCTGCTTTCATCGAATGGGTAAAAATAAAATTAATGAATCCATTCAGTGATGGAAATATTATAATATCTAACCGCTACATTACTGGGACCCTAAATAATCATTGTCCCCGGGATTCTCTTTCCACTTCACCTACATTTTATTTTAAGCTGCCCTACACAGGCCATTTTTCTGTCGTTACTCAGAAAAAGATTCGTCACTTTATCAAGCGCTATTGCAATGATTTGGATATAAAATTAGTTTTTTCTTCCTTTAAGATAGGCAACATGTTTAGTGTGAAAGACCCTGTCCCTGACGGGCTTCGTTCGCGTGTGGTTTATAAGTTTGTATGTGCGGGCTGTAATGCCTGTTATGTCGGCGAAACAACCCGGCATTTTTCCACACGCGTGCGTGAGCACTTAGTCAATGACAAGACCTCTCACATTTTCAAACATCTACTGAATTCTGAACATTGTCGTACCTTGTGTTCACAAGATTGCTTTCATATTTTAGATCACGCTTCTACGAGTTTCCAACTCAAGATAAAAGAGGCTTTTCATATTCATAGAGAAAAACCGTCTTTGAATCAACAATTATATCATGTTAATTTGAAACTATCCTTATAATTCTCACATTGTCACGCTCTTATTTACATTGTTGTTATTAGCATAATTAACATTTGTTCCCACTTATATATTCATTGTCAACGCTTTGTACACTATTAACTGAAGATGACAGAAGTTGCTGTCGAAACATGTCTTTAAAACTAAAACGTTTTGTCGTTTTTCTTAAAATTATAACCTGCCTGCTAATATCAAGACCTTTTGGATCTATCATTTGGTATTTCACAACTTTGCAAATTAATGCATTCCATAGATAAACCAAAATATGAAAGTGAAGGTGTTGTTACACAGACGAAGCTTTTCTTGCAACTTGCAATACAACACCATTGCGAGACACATTGCAGGGAAAGCTAAACAACCTTTTTGAAATGTTGAATGATAAGTTGCAGTCACTGTATACATTCTGCCTTGCAAGTTGTCTCACAATGTTTTATCGAGAGGTTTGTTGCAAGAAAAATTGCCTTGTGTATTAAAAATGATCCTTAAGTTTGATGTTCACAATCAGTTTTACATATATGTCAATTCTAGTTTCTGCCAAATGAAAATAAACACCCTTTCTAAATTGTTCTTCAGTTTTTGTATAACATTAGAGTCATTGGCACTATTCAAAATGCCAACAAATGCCCCACAGTATTTTCCAAAACCTGAAAAACTACAAATTTGGCTCACAGGTCACAAGTTACCATTTAACCTTACTTGATACACAGATTACCAGCAACTTCAAAGACATTTAGATGTTAAGATTTTAAACTGTCTTGTACTCTATTACGAAAGTGCAAAAACATACCACAACAGGAGGACCAGCTACAAGGTTCCCCCCCCCGCAATTATCAGAGTCCTCTGCATTGATTCTGCAACATTATGAAATAAATGTAAGGTCTTAATAAACCCCTCTAAGCTTATATAAAATCAATATCAAATTCACATTTAATTATCTATGATTTTAATTCTCAAAAAGCCAAGTGGTGAAATGTGCACACACTCAACTTAAATATATAAATATATATTTATTAATTTGTACACACCCACTTTAGCTGACTGTGTCACTGTTACAGTATCCGAAGTTTGTATGGTGTTCACTTCCACTGAAGATGACGATCTTGGTATATTGCTTTCCTCTTGAGTAGTTGTTGGCAACCAGGTTTCGTTTCCTGCTGCGCAAATAAAGGTGCTTCCAGAATCGAATGCACTAAAAGTGTCTTCGTCAATCTCGGTGCCATCATCTTCGGTATACACCGTCACATCTTTCTCATCGCTTATTTCAAGTTTTCTTTTAGCTATAAATTTAATAGGACATATGAATATTGAGAAGTGCAGCTTAAAAATTAGTTATTGAACCCACACATGCTTATTAATTTTCAGAATGTAAGCTTATGTTGAGAAACGACGAAACGGAATCTAGCTCACCTTTAGAAACGAATTCACCGAAACTGTCCGCAACTACGGACTTTCTTTTCCTTCTTCCAACGTCCCATGCTTTGTACAAAGGCATGTTTAATATTACAAAAAGCGTGTTAACAAATGTCCAACATACTACATACTCCGTAGAAATGACATATAAAATGGCGGTAGGCTTGTGATTTCAAACCTCTGGACAAATTCATCCGGGATTTTGAAAGCGATGTGCCGCTGACCAATGTTGAACAAATCCCGGGGGTGCATCCCGGGGGTCTGGCGTGTTCATTTCCAAAACTAAACAATGTCCCCACCCTGCGGGGCAAAAAAAGCTGCAAAATCGCACCATTCCCCGCATGTTCCCGGGGGTTCCCCGGGGGTGTCCCGGGGGTCAACCCCCAGGAAAGCCGATGATAAGTGCATTACGTCTGACAATGGAGGTAAAGGTTGTTTCGGAAACACGTCAACTTAATTACAGCCATGCTCCGTCACGCGTGACCAGTATTTTTGAAAATTTGAATGGATTTTTCAAGTTTACGCGTCGGTTTTGTAAATTCATTCCGAGATTCGGAATTCCCGTAAGAATTTTACCGCATTTGCGGAAACAAAGAGCAACAAAATATCATTTTATTTGAACTGTTACATATCCGAACAATATTTGTTTTTTTATACGCGTAGCGAAGTTATTTTCCCGTTAACTCGTGACTTTCAAAGTGTTTTCCAGAAAGATCTTCAAGGTTTCATTCAAATCTCGGACGTTACAAAGAAATATTCAAATGTTCATTTCAGTCTTGTGATTACTGGTCACGCGTGACGGAGCATGGCTGTAAACGCAGAATAAACTCTGAGGAGCTAACAACAATTGCAAGATGCCACTATTCCAATATAGACCATGACTATCGCATAAGACTTGGTTCTTTATAGACTCGTTTAGCCGTGATGAAGAACAAAATCTAGCAAGTTATGCTAACCACAGACTTGCGCTCACAGATCATTAACTGTAAATTAAATCTTGCACACTCAGTGTTATATCTTTATTTTGATCCAAAAGCAAAATCTCTCAGGCACGTACTTGGGGTAGACCTGTTCTAAAGCTGGGCTAAAATGCTTTTAGTGACGAGCAGGATTTGTGCTAGGCCTGTCACCTTTAATAACAACCTAAAAAATCGCAAAAAGTCGCAATCTCTGTCTACGTCTGCCATTGTTGTTTGCGTGGCTACACTTTGAAAAACCGGTTTTTCACACGCCCGTGGCGAAATGTTTTGTCTAACCAATCAAAGTTGCTGTTACATCATTAACTCCCGGCAGAGTCTGGAGACGAGTAGGAGAAACCAATCAGCGAGCTAGTTCAGATTCTGAACTAGATCCTCGCATGGAAATGAGGTTGTATATTCGAGTGACCAGAGGTCCGTCTCGCGAGCTTCTTCTAATTGTTGTACGGTTAATTTCACTCATGATATTCAGAGAACGGACCTCTGGATCCAGGGTGGTGACAAGTCTGTGTGACCAATTTAGTTTTCGCGTCTGTGTGACAAATTTCGCTTTCGCGTCTGTGTGACAACTTTAATTTTCCGTCTGTGTGGCGAGTCTGTGACAAATTTAGTCTTCGCGTCTGTGTGACAGATTCAGCTTTCCGTCTGTGTTACAAGTTTGGGTTTCCCGTCTGTGTGACAGCTTTAGTTTTCGCGTCTGTGTGACAACTTTAGTTTTCCGTCTGTATGACAAGTTTAGTTTTCGCATCTGTGTGACAAATTTAGTTCCCCAATTATTTTGTGTTTGTTTCGCTTGTCTTTTTTTTTTTTTTTTCTAAGCTAACCACTGGTATGCCTTCGAAGGGGTCTTCTTATACCCTTAATTGCTCTGTCCCTGGACAGGGTATTTCGGGGCTGCTTCGCGGTTGGCTTTTCCCCTTTTCTATATCATGTTTTCATTGGCGCCTTTTTCGTTGTCCTTTTGTTTTATGCGCCCCCGTGCGAAAAACCTCGTCAGGGCTCGAGACTAACTTTTCAGCTTACTAGCCTAGTGGCTAGTGACAGGTTTGAATTCACTAGCCAAAATATATTTTCACTAGCCAGCCTTAGTAGGGTGGGGATTTGGGGGGGATTTGAGGGGGGGGGGGGGGGGTGGGGATTTGGGGGGGGGGGGGCAATAACATGATCGTGTCATACTGGTTAACAACAAAAATCTACGAGACTTGGAAACACATTGATCTTTCAATTTTCTTCTTTAATCTCATACTAACACTTTACAACGTACTAACTACGAAAAAACGTCGAGAAAATAAGACTAACACCTTACGAACGTATTTACCTGCGGACAAATGTCGAGAAAATAAGACTACACCTTACGGATGTTTTAACGTACGGAAAAACGTCGAGAAGATAAAACTGACATCTTACGAGCGTACTAACGTACGGAAAAACGTCGAGAAGAAAAACTAACATCTTACGAACGTACGGAAAAACGTTGAGAAGAAAAAAACTATTATCCTACGAACGCACTAACGTACGGAAAAAAGTCGAGAAGATAAGACTAACACCTTACGAACGTACTTACCTGCGGACAAACGTCGAGAAAATAAGACTACACCTTACGGATGTTTTAACGTACGGAAAAACGTCGAGAAGATAAAACTGACATCTTACGAACGAACGAATGTACGGAAAAACATCGAGAAGATAAAACTAGCATCTTACGGACGAACAAACGTACGGAAAAACGTCGAGAAGGTATGACTAGTAATACCTTACGAACGTACGAAAGTATGGAAAACGTCGAGAAGATAAAAATACTCTGTACCAACGTAACGGAAAACGTAAGATAAGACCTTATTACGAACGTACTATAAATGTAATGTACGGGGAAGCTTCAATAAGATATAACTAATATCGTACCGAAAATTGTTCTGAAGACAAGATTTACATCGTACATGTACGTAACGAAACATGGAGAAACGTAGAACGAACAAGACTGTTACTGTACTAAATGTTCTGAAGTTCAATACATTAGCACATTTTTCGTAAGAAATACAGTGTAGCCGGAACAAGAATTGAAATAGCCAAGTAGAGATCCCGGTGTTCCGGCTCTAACAAAAACTTGGTCACGGCCAGAAAAAGAAAATCGGTTTCCAAAATAAACTTTATCGCTATTTCAAATTATTGGTTGAAGGCATTAAAAATATGATATCTGTGACTGTCTACAGTTTATACAGCTATGTTTCACGGTTTTTGGTCTGTCAATTGGCTTTTGCGATTCATCAGAAATAATTTTTAGTTTGGTTCCGTCCGGTGCTTTACGATTTTCACTAGCCCAAATGGCTAGTGAAAGCAAAAATCCACTAGCCAAAACTGAATTTTTACTAGACTTTGGCTAGTTGGCTACCGTTAGTCTCGAGCCCTGCAGTCGTTATGATTTTTGCCCGGACGAAGTCTCTTCAAATTTTGTTCAGTGGTGCAATTGGAAAGGAGAAAAGCCTCGCGTTGCAGGCCCTCACCCCTCGCCCTACATGGTTTCCAAGGGAATCGCTCATGCCACTCCTCCCAGGCTCTTTCCTCCGCTACTCAGGATGCTATTTCCTCTTACCAGGATGTAAATGAACTGAAGAATTTCAGTCCGGTTCTTCCATAGTTTGTATTGGCTTTGCCTTTTACTGTTTTGTGGCTTCATATCTTGAAGGTCGTAAAATTCGCAATAGAGTTTTTGAGTTATGGGGAGAGTTACGGTCATCTGTGTATTTTGTTGGGACCTTACCGCCCTGCCTAGCTTTTGGGAGTAGCAGCCGTAGGGCTCACTTCTTCCCTTATCTTATCCTTGCCCGGGGCGTTTGGGAGTGAGAGCCCCCAGTGACACTGGGGCCATCTCGTACAAACGCCCCAAATCTCTTCGGAATTCAAGGATAAAAATTCCCGCGCGCTCGTAGTCTCCCGGGTGTTCTGTTTCACACAGGTTTTGTATAAAAAGGCCTGTTTTTGGCCTATTCTCATGTGAGCTTATATTGACAATGTAGATCCGGGTCACGCAGAATAGTTTGTTAATTTACGCAGAATCTCAATATTGTTCATAGATTTCAAGCTAGTAACATCATAAGTAATCAATATTTATTTGCTACTCAACAAATGTTGAACGATACATGTAGCTAAAACATTAATTAAACATTGGCTGTTGTCAACTTGTTGAATGGAATGGAGCCTGTCTCTCTTTTCGTTCAATTTCAACAAGGCATGATACACTGTTCAACATTTGTTAAACAGCAGTCACATGATCTGTTGATCAACAAATATAATGTTGAGCCATGTATCCCCAGGGGGTACTTAGCGATATAAGTGAAGGGGAGGTGCAAATAAGGCCAAATTGTTATACCCTGAAAAAGGCCAGAACATAACCCCACAAAAGTACCATTTCTCTCTGCATTATTAAAAATCTTACACTTTTTGTCAACCCCCCAAAAAAGATCACCAAAATCTTTTACCCCAAAAAATTCACCACAAAATTTGTCACCAAAAAAAGTCCTCTGATTGCAAATTTCTAACTCTAAAAAGGTTTTTGCATGTCACTGTCACTTTTTACCTGAGTACCCCCCTCCCCCTGAGTGTGTATAAAAGGCTAACAAGTGCATAGGTTTCCCTTATAAGTGATCAAGAAAATAAAAGACTGTAAAATTCAACTCCGAAATCAGGGTAAACGACCACCCAAAATGTAGGAAATTTGTCACATTCAGTGTATGACACTTATCTATGAACAAAACACCAAAAAAAACTATCTTAGCTTTGTCCCTTGCACCAAATTTCAATAAAATAAAATATTTTGCGCTGATAGCTGCTTTGTACATTGAATACCACAGGTTCAGTTGATTTAAAATTAAGATGCCCTGTACTAGTCTAAAATCTTGTAAGAGACCAACTCCCATAAGCGACCACCTATTTTGGCTTAGCATTTTGGGTGATCGATTACCAGTGGTTCGACTGTATAGCGAAAATGGAATTTTTGCAGAGGTGTTGAATTTTTGTATCTAATCACTTCCTCATCTCTTTTGTTAAGATCGAAGGTGCTAATCACATATAATTACCTGTTAAATAGTGATGTTTGTTTTTGCTACTGCTATGGCTTTGTATAATTTGCTGTCCATTTGTCTTTATTTTTCAAATCCTTTGTTTTTCTTAAGAGAAATTAATCATTTCCACAAGCTTGGAAGTGAATCAAATACAGTGGAATCTCGATTTTTCAAACCTCCAAGGGTAACAGAATTTGGTTTGAAAAATCAGGTGTTCCAAAAATCAAAGGTGACATCGACTGCAATCAAATCCAAGGGAAACAAGTTTTGGTGTGAATAATATTAACAGAGAGTTTCAAAATAGGGTTTGAAAAATCGGGATAAGTTCACTGTACAAAATTATGTACAAGATTGCAAGTGTTAATTCTCTTGTTAGGGATTCAACACATAATGATGGACATTTTATTAGTTGTTAACAGTTTAATATGCGTAATCAGTTGATGTGATTCTTACTCTAACCCAGGCACTCGCACTTGGCAGACTAATTAAAAAAATTACCATGTCATTTCATTTATAGATATTCTAAATGATGCTGTGTATGATCAACATCACGATGAGCTGGTTATAGTAAAAGATATTGATATGTTCTCATTATGTGAGCATCATCTGGTACCATTCATGGGAAAGGTAAGATAAAGTTGGTAACTCATATGCCCTCAGTATTTTGACAGGTTGTCCCTAGAGTCTATACCTGCCAACTTTTTCCTAGTGATAGGCGTGAGAATGTTTTCGTGGGAGTGCTAGTAGGATTTCCAAAGGCGACCCGACCAATTCCAAAGACAACCTAATATATTCCGAAGATGTCTGAAGTTGCAATTGTCCGAAGATGTTCCGGAGAATTCGAAAGTTTCCATGGACCTCAGACCTCCTTTCAATAACATCCAGCTGTAATCGTAATGTTCAGAACAATAAAAACCTGCAAAAAAGTGCCAAATTTTCATGAACATAACCATATTTTTAATTGGATCATGCAATCAGTTAAGGCTGAAAGCTGAAATCTGTAAGTCAGGCATGTAGGCGTGAGAAATTGCTCCATAGGTGTGAGTTGGCGTGAGATCGGAGTTTTGGACTAAAAAAAGAGTCAAGCAATTATGGAGATATAAAACATGTTGCGACATGGTTCTAACTTTTGAGTCTGTTGATAAAATCCTTTGGTGTGACCATTCAAATTAAACCTCTTTGGCAGTACTTTTGCATGGTACCATTTGTTTTTCAATATTTTACAAAATGTAATTTGAGATTCTTCTTGAATTTGATTTTTGGCACTCTTGGGAGTTTAATGGTTAAGAGATGCAGTGGTGCCGTGGTCAGCACATCAGACTCTCGATACCAAGGTTGATGGTTCAAGTCCTGGTGTCTGCTATTGTGTTTTTCTCTTGCATAAGAAACTTTGTTCCACAAAGCACTTACCACGTCTTTAGTGACAAAATTTTACAATAACTGTAAAATGTTAAATATTTATGTTAATATTTGTTATTTTTTTGCATGTAAGCTAAAAAGATCCACAGTAAAATTTGTAAATTCTAAAACAGAATTTGCACCCATAAAAAAAATTCAAAGTTTACAATATCCTGCAGAGGACTTCCAAAGAGTATTTAAAAATCAGGTTTTTTTTTCAGGAGTTTCCCAAAAATTTCTGTTACTGATAATTTATCGTGATCCATCATTTACCATGATCCCATTGAACAATCTCCAAAGTAGCAGAAAAACGCCGTCTTTTAAAGAAAAGAATTGAAAACACCGGTTAAAGTTAAGTCCCGAATTTGAACTGATCATCTTATATAATTATCTCAACAACCAGGGTCAGATTGGACTCAATCTTGAATTGAATCCAGTTGTGTTGAATGATGGGCATGTTATGCACACATAGTGGTACTCTTCTAATCTGTTTTACATGTAGGTCCATATAGGTTATTTGCCAAACAAGAGAGTGATTGGACTTAGTAAGCTTGCAAGGTAAGCTGTTTAGAGTCATTTTGTCTTTTATATTAATTTTTTGACCATTAATTATCTACATGTATGTAGACTGTTTACAGTCTCGTATTTTCCCACAGCTTTGTCAAGTCCGATTGTTCAGCTGGGAGTCACCATCTTGAATGTCCAATGCAATAATAATACTGGAGAGAGTACAAAAACCGCTCTGGGGGCGGGTAAGGAAAAATATTTTTTCCGCCGTTTCCCCATGCCATCTTCAATTTCATCTGCCCCCAGAGCAGTTTTTGTACTTCCCAGTTTTTATCATGCAATGACATTCAGGATAGCAACTAAACATAAATGATCTAACTCGATGAACACACAGGAAAATAACAGACTGTGAACAGTCTATTATCTATGACACAGCAGATCTTATAGCTGCTTGGTGAAACATTGTCTTTTACAACATGCATGCGTGGGAAAAAAAGTTATGCTTCTAATGTTTTAGAAATAAGAATGTCATTTTGGATTCAAAAAGGCCAGCTGGACGTAAATTAGGGGATTGCCACTATTATTTTTAGCTAATTAGAAATCCAAACAGATCAAATTGTATTATGTTACTCGGATACTCATTTAAAACCGGACAGTACTAAAAGATATGTTTGAGCAAAAAAATTGACATAGACTTCTTATTACCTTTTCTCACCTGGCTTGTTGCAGAATTGTAGAAATGTTTAGTCGTCGATTACAAGGTTAGTAAAGCACTGATTTAATTTTTGGAGGAATTTATAACCATAATAATAAATGCATATCAGAACAAGCTCCTTTTACCATAAACATTGGTGTATAAGCCAAACTCAGAGATAAGCCACATACTGAGTTTTTTAGCTCAAATTTAAGAAAAAATTAAGTTTTTAAACAGAAAAGTGAGTCAGAGAATTAGCTCTATGAAACGTGAGCTATGCCTTGTAAAAATTTTAGCGCGATCGCGGCGTGTTTTTGGCCGCCGCGATTTTTGGATCGCGACGCGATCGCGGTGAACATCGCGCCGCGATTAATCAAGAAAAATGGCGGTCACGTGACCAGGGCTTTTGACACCCCCCGGCAAAAGCTAGGGTTAAGGATAGTTCAAATCTAGGGTTAGAGTTAAGATTCTAGGGTTAGAACAATTTCTAGGGTAGGGGGTAACTTAGCTCAGGACCATGCCTAACTTAGGGTTAGGTCCCAGGTTTAGGGTTGGCCAGGTCACGTGATAGGCAATAGTATCAAACTTGATCACCCTAGATGAACTGACCCTCGACTACTTACTATCACTAGCTGTTCTAACTCCACCTTTCTTGTCTAGTTTTTAAAATCACCACCCTTTGAAGTTGGCTTTTATGCAACTTTCACCTTTGTACTAAATATTGCCTTATAACTAGTACCCTCCCCCCCAGATCTTGATGCATATGCCTGGTTTCAAATAAAATAGTGATGACATGTTGCTGGTCTTAAGAGTTTTTTGTTTGAGTGGTTTAAGAATCAAAACTATCAACAGTAAGAAAAATATTTTTTTTGTTTAACCCATTCGCTCCTACACCGGCCAAAACCGGCCGTACAATACTCCACTGCTTTAAAAAATTGCAACTTTCTCAATCGCGCGAACATTGCCCTAACTAGCAGTTCTGAGCATTGACTAGAAAGTCCCTCAACTTGAGATACCCAATAAACACAAAAAAGTCAGCGATTTTTGCAGAATATCAGCGTTTGAATTTGGACAATAACAAAAATGACCGTTTTTAACGTCATAGAAAAACAACAAAAATCACGTTTTTGCCTTTAGTTTTTTTTATTCAAATCATCATGGCAAACCCAAAAGTCAACATTCACAGCAAAATTCAGTCCTAGTCCTAGCTTAGCAGTGAATTTTTTTGCTCTTATTCGTTGCTCGGGCCGAGCTCTAGCCTCTCGTTCTAATGCATACTGACCTTGCCTCGATTTTCAATATCACCACCGCACTGCATGCTGGGAAAAAGCCAAAAATTTGGACAGCGTTCGATTCTTTCCGCACACATTTCATATTTACTTATATATTTGTCCACAGCCACTCCGACCCACCGCCGAAATGTCGCGCTTGTTGTATTCTCCTGTGGTCGCAACTTCCAAAATATGCCGCGGTAGGTCGAGAAATTCATCCAGAGTCGAGTCCCAAAGCCACTTCGTTTCCAGGCGGCCATTTTTCCAGTTCAACGAGCAACGAGCCAAATTCGTAAACGAAGTACAACACCTAACTCGCTTCATTGAGAAGTGGACTCTGAACTACCTCCAAGCTTAATGATGCTCACCAGGCAGCTACTAAAGATGAAAAATGGCTGTGAACTTACCAAAAATCGTAGATAATTCATATTGGACCCTTTATTGCAAATCAACCAAGCAAAATGAGATCGTCACAATGACGTTTCCAGTAAACTCGAGCCTTCACTGTTTTAGAACAGCAGCACTTTCAATGGTAACTTTAAATATAGAGTCACGAAATCCTATGGGGCGTGTGAATGCAGAAAATCGCTCAAAAACGTAAAAATTCTCAGGAGTGAATGGGTTAAAAAATCGCGGCGGCCAAAAACGCGCCGCGAATAATGGCGCGATCGCGAAGCGATTCGCGGCGCGATATAAAAATCGCGGCGGTCAAAAACGTGCCGCGATTGCGGAGAATATCGCGCCGCGATCGCTGTGACATCGCGCCGCGATCGCAAAATCGCCTCGTGATCGCGGTGAGTTCGCGGCTCGAATAGGTGGCTTTCATGGCGTCCATATTGGTGGTCACAAGCAATATAACCTTTTTGCATATTGTAACAGTGTATTAATTCGTAAACGGGATGGAAATTTCATTGTTTTGACCACCAACATGGCCGCCACAGTCAGATTCGAATTCGGCGACCAAATCTAGATTTGCTTTAGTTATATACTAAACAAAGAAAGTAAAACATTAATTGAAAGTATATTTCAACTGAGGACCTATTGAGCATTCAAGCTCTTCGCCAAAAAAAAGAAAAAAAAAAGGGGGAATAAAAAAAAGGCCCCTCCGGGGATTGAACTCCGCACCGTTTGGTTTGAAAGTCATCGCACAAACCACTCTGCCACCTGAGCCAAGGGTTCAAACCTCGAGCTGTGAAATTTAATTATTTAATTAATGTTCTAGGCTTCCGGCCAAGGCCGTTTTTCGACATAGAAGAAAACTTTTTAATATTAATCAAATAAATGTTTCGTTTATTTTAGTTTTAGATGTAAAGCATGGTTTGAATGGTAAGCTTGAATATTTCAAATCATATAACTGCTTACAACATTTTTGTTGGCTCCTTCGGATCTTTCAGCCCGAAAGGCAGAAAGGTTAAGTGAAAATAAATACAGGCTCAATTGTTTTAATTGACATACAGGGCAAAAATAATAAAAGCCACTAACCTTTTCATCTCAAGGCTTGTCGTGGTTAAAAAAGCTCACAAACTTGAAAGCAAATTAAGCTTATCGCCGTAGATAAATGAAACCACAGATGCAGCAACCGGCCGCGCTTCATATTTTTCTACACGGTAAAAAAGTCCTCACTGGTGTCCATCTCCAAGATATCCAAAAAAATTTAATTATTGTTCAAAGTTCCTTTTTCAGGTAGCTTGTTTGTCCATTCAGATTCTGTTACCTGTCAGCGATTTACAACTTTTGATTCACGATGATTTCAATCCATTTCCAGATTTGAACAATGCTGGCACGATTCATCATTCATTATCGCATTCCTCCAACTTAAGTCTTCCTCCAACTTTATAGTCTTGTTGTAAACTGAGATGACACAGTATTTCCCATCAATTTTTTCGCGTTGTGTTTAAAATTGAAATCTTACATTTTCAGTTTTCAGTATTCATTATAGTACTGCATGTGGCTGTTCCGAAAATGCGGAGTGCGGAGTGCGGAGTGCGGAGTGCGGAGTGCGGAGTGCGGAGTGCGGAGTGCGGAGTGCGGAGTGCGGAGTGCGGAGTGCGGAGTGCGGAGTGCGGAGTGCGGAGTGCGGAGTGCGGAGTGCGGAGTGCGGAGTGCGGAGTGCAAAAAAATTACTAAATGGAGTGAAAAAAAAAATTACTTAATGGAGTGAAAAAAAAAATACTTAAAGGGATAGTATCACGAGTTTCCACGCGCGGCACTGTTCACTATTCTTGCACCGGAATTTTGGACATATCACTGTTAAAAGTGATTTTTTTTCTTTCTTTTGGCTATCAAAACAGATTTTTTGATTCAACAAATACCTCCACTTCTCGACGGCCTTTTTGAATTTGCGGAATCAAACTTGAAAAGTGGGCCGACGTTTTCAAGTTTCGACCTCGTGTTACTATCCCTTTAATGGAGTGAAAAGAAAAATCACTAAATTTAATGCTGCTTATGATTTTACCCTAAATAAAAAAGAAGTGATTTTCTTTATATTTTGTTTTTAGGGTAACATTCGATAATAGTTACAGACAAATTTTAAATTTATTTAAAAGAAATAATAACAGAAAAGAACAAACATTTGCGCGACCATTGCCGATTGAGTTGTTTTTTATTGATATTTTACTGTTAATCCGCGCCACTGTTGTCAATAAATTTGTTGTTAAATGTGTATTTTATTCCTGTTTCAAATATGCAAATGTTTGGCAAGAAGAAGAACGCTTTCCACAGTTGTTGCATTTGGATTGGATAGAAAATTCAACAGAAGATTTCTCAATTCAGCGAAATGATGTCAAAACTAGAAGGCATTCAGAATAAACAAGTTAAACAGTATACATGCCTTTTCTCTGAGTCTCATTATAAAACCGGGACCATTAATAAACCATTTAAAGTCACTTCACCTGAAGAAAAACAAACTGAAAGCCAAAGTCAGCCTAGAAAGTAAAAAGAGGAATGAACGCAAAAAAATCAAGCACAAAAAAGAACTTAACACACGTTTAGAGAAAACAAAAATCACATCCAAAACCTCTCTGATAAAGAACTTAAAAATGATCAGATCAATTTACTAGGAAGATTACAAACGAAATACAAATTAAAAGGCAACTCTTGCATGACTTCGATCAGTTTGCAAGAAAAATGCGTCTACAATACATTTTTCATGAGGAAAACAAAAAACCTCACCCTTTCCACGTTAAATCTTCGTGGAATCCACCAGTGCAACCATCAGTTGCGCTTGAAAGCTATTTAGAAGAGGTTAAAACTCAGCTCGCGGAAATACAAATCGTAAAGCCTAGAAATAATCTCAATCCCGCTGAGCGCGAGGCACTCAAAACCTTTAAACGTGACACCGAAATCAACCTTAAAAAGGCTGACAAAGGAACGACTATTGTGGTTCTAAACACGGAAGATAAAATGAAAGAAGGTCAAAACCTATTAGATAACGAAAAACACTACATACCTCTTCCAGAACCCATGGTTAAAGAAACATACTTCAGAGTTCAACAACTAATTGACGAACTCTATTATGGAAATTACATAGATGAAATGACTAAAAAGTGGCTGTGTGAAACACTGACCCGCCTCGTATCCCAATACTTTACACCCTCACAAAGATACACAAACCGACACCTGTCAGAAGACCAATTATATCAGGGTGTAATGGCCCAACAGAGAAACTATCATCATTCGTTGACAAACTAATTCAGCCGATAGCACAACAACAAGAGTCACATCTCAAAGATACGACTCATTTCATCAAGTTCGTAGAACAAACGAGAGTCCCAGAAAACACAGTCCTTGTTTCTATTGACGTAACGAGCCTATATACGAATATCCCACAAGAGGAGGGAATCAACATAGTATGCAAGGCCTATGACGCCTTTCACAAAAATGAACCTCCTATTCCTACACGATTACTTCAAAAAGCGCTCAGACTTGTCTTAACAGAGAACTCATTCCATTTTATGGAAAAAACTAGCTTCAAACTCACGGAACTGCCATGGGCACCAAAATGGCAGTCGCTTTTGCAAACATTTTCATGGCAAAGGTAGAAACAGAAATCATAAGTCAAAGTGCTTTAAAACCGCTCGTTTGGAAACGTTTTTTTGATGACATTTTTTCCCTTTGGGACACAACCAAAGGAGAAATACTACGGTTCATTGAACATGCAAACAAACATCATACAAGCATACTAGAAATACGTGTCTTAGTGTCTCGCAGAACCTCGCGAAGCTGGGGAGGATGCACCGCAAAATTTTATATGTTTTAATATAGATGCAGCAACAAATTATTTGCAAATGCTATAAACAATGTATGGAGACCAGGAAGGAGAATTTGTAGGTTAAGGGACTTAGGCCTTCATGACCAGTTAACCCCTTTAAAAAACCCAAAATCAAATATCTACATTTACATTCTCATTACTGGTGTCAATACAGTTTACATAGCCATAGTGCAGTGAATTTATATTCAATGTCCACAGACAACTTATGTTTCATATTGAAGGTGATTAGATTCTCAATTCCCATAATCTACGTGCTTGCTTGCAAACTGATATTCTGAGGAGATTTGAGGTGCTGATCAGTGTTGCAATAATTAACGTCAAACTGAGTAATTTTGATCATGTGTTTACATATGTAGCTGCTGCACATTACACTGGTTATCGCTACAGAAAAATGTTTCCTTCCTAATAAAATGTTTTTATCCAAATTGTAAACAGAAATTCTTCCTACTAAACCATTTGAATACAGCTTATTGAACTATTTTACAAGGAATGGCAAAAACTCAGTATGTGTAATGTATGTTTTACTCACTGGTCATTGACAAATTATGCTAATATCATGTAAATGTTGTATATTTGTGAAATAAATTCCACCTGTGTTCTGTAGTTTTTATCATACATGTACTTGAAAGAGAAATTACATGTTGACACCATGCATACAATATAAAAGCTGAAAGGGTACCCAGGTATAAATGTTATGGTAAGAGGACAAGTTCACTGCAATTATATCACTGTTCTGAGATAATATTTTCAGAAGGTTAAATTTTGTACAACTTGATATCAATAAACATCAATCTACAGTATCCTCAATATCAGTCAAGCCTTGAAGTTCTACTGGTAAAGCACCCGGATCGATATCATTTTCTTGGAAATATAATTTAGTATTTCCCTTATCTCGCTTACATCTTAGGCATTCAAACATTGGGAGCGTTTAACCTTGTTTCCTTACATGTAACACATTGTGGGTGTTGTAAATTGTTTATAGTACCATGAAATTTGGCCATCTCACTCTGAACTCATTGTTGCTGGTGTAAAAAAGGTTGATCGACTGTTCTCCATCCGTTTGAAAGATACTCGTCACGAGTATTTTGCTGATCGGGTAATTCTTGCTGCCTCTCGTTCCGTCTAACAAAGTCATTTTGTCCAACAACTTCAGTGTCGCCTCTCCTGATAGGGTTCGGTTTCGAATTCTAATGGCGACATTTTGTCGAAGCGTTTGTAATCGCTGATTTCGTTCACGTTTCTATTCATTCTTGCTCAATCAGTGTACCTTGGCCGTTCGGAAGCTTTGCAATCGATGCACGATATTCTCTCTGTTGCGAGGTTTCTTGTCTTCTTCTCAGTTGCTCGCCCTGAATTTCAAGTTTTTCATCCATTGGTGCCTAACTTAAAACAGATCCTCATAAAACACTGGCATCTTATAAAACAGCAACCATTACTAGACGAAATATACCGAAGAACCGTCCCTAATACCATACAAAAAGGGAACGTTCTCTAAAAGATATACTCGTACAAGCTGATCTTCTTGAAGGCTAAAACACGCGCGTGGGAGTCGCGTAGGCATGCCACTCTTTATTACACTTTAAAGTCGAATAAAATACACATTGAACCACAAATTTATTGACGACAGCGGCGTGGATTAAAAGCAAAATATCAATAAAAACAACTCAATCGGCAATGGTGGCTGTGCAAATGTTTGTTCTTTTCTATTATTTGTTTTTTAAAATTTAAAATTTGTCTGTAACTGTTATCGAATGTTACCCAAAAAAAAATATGTAAAGAAAACCGCTCCTTTTTATTTAGGGTAAAATTATAAGCAGCATTCCACTTAAATTTAGTAATTTTTCTTTTCATTCCATTTAGTATTTTTTCAGTTCACTTTTTTATTTTTTTTTTTTTCACTCCGCACTCCGCACTCCGCACTCCGCACTCCGCACTCCGCACTCCGCACTCCGCATTCCTCATTTTCGGAACAGCCTACTGCATGTTGTAAATTTCAAAGTTTTCTCTTGCTCGGCGGGCTGACGTGAGTAGTTGCTCACCGATCGGCGATGGCATGTTTGAATGAACCAATCACATCGCCTAATTCACGCACTTGGTGAGGATTCTCCCGCCGAAAGAAAAGCCGCGGGAGCCGCGGGTGTATGCAGAGAAAATGGCGTGGCAAGTTGTCAAAGAACAAGAAAAAACATGCCGAACTACAGTCACTACAACAAGAAGTCACAGAACGACCATAATCATTAGCAGTAGAAAGATCAGCTGCGAAGAGAAAAGTGGTACATTGAACAGTCGATTGTGTTAAAAGTTTATAACCTTTATTGGCAATATTTTAAACCTTCAAGTTAATATCATTTTGGTATTCCGGAGGTTTTGGGACGTCTGATCGACATGCCGAAACACCTGGCGACGTTAAAACCTCGCCAGTATCTCGGGATGCTCGGTAAGACTTGAAACGTCCGGATTCTCGGCAACAAGGGCAATTCTCAAATGTACTATCCGAGAACTCCGCAATCTTTTAAAAATCGCGTTGACTGTCGCAGTGGAAAACATGACGCGGAACGACGCGATTATTAGAAGTCTCCGCGATCACACTTGTCGCGGCGCGACCATGCTTATCGCGGCGCGATTGCGATTTACTCGCGCCGCGATCGCGCTCATCGCGGCGTGATCGCCCTTGTCGCGGCGCGATTACGAATTACTCGAAGCGCGATCGCGATTGTCGCGGCGCGATTTGACTTGTCGCGGCGCGATCGCGCTTATCGCGGCACGATTGCGATTTACTCGTGCCGCGATCGCGCTCATCGTGGCGCGATCGCGATTGTCGCGGCGCGATCGCACTTCTCGCGGCGCGATCGCGCTCGTCGCGGCGCGATCTGACTTGTCGCGGCGCGATTGCGATTTACTCGCGCCGCGATCGCGCTAATTTTTTTACAAGGGATTAACTTTGGTTCTATCCAGAACTGTTTTAGTGCAGGTATTTTGACAATTTAAGTCTAAATTTTACAAATTATCGTTAAACACAACTGTCACATTCATGTGTTATGTGTTCAATGCGGATCAAATAATTCAATTTGATTTATGGTCTTAGAGGCACTCTGGCAGCTCTGTTAGAGAAACAAGACTCACTTTTCTACATCATCTAAAGTTAAATCATTTTTTTAATTTGTTCAATGTTTATATATGCTTCAAATAAAGAAAGTCTTAATTTCAAGGCTCAAAAAGTCTGGTTGACTTATATTGCCAGAAAGTATGGTAGCCTTTTGCAGATGTTCTCGCAGATAAGCCCCAGCGTCGATTTTGAGCAAACATTTTGAGCTAAAAAGTGCAGCTTATAAGCAGTTTTGCAGTTTTCTTTTTTTGTTTTAGTTCAAGAACGTCTGACAAAGCAGATTGCCATGGCTTTATGTGAAGCTGTCAATCCAGCAGGTGTAGGAGTAGTCATTGAGGCTACGTAAGTTATAATTATTAATTAATAGCTAGCTATTTATAAATACCACACGTAAATTATGATGGTTGATACTGCATATAATCAGAAACCCATAAGTGGGTTGAAACGTGCAACTGTCTCTTGTACGCTTCAAAGCAAGCTTCCGATTATTCAATTTGCTAAAAAGTTGTCACAGCCATATTTGGAAAATCAAGATAAAAATATTAACCAATCAATTCGCTAGGACAACTTGCTTCCAATCTCGAGGGACCGAGAGTTTTCCAAATATGGTACTAAGCAAAAAATGAATATTCGGAAACTGTGAATGCGCGTTATGCATTTCAACCCACTTATGGGTTTCTGATATAATATAATGAATAAATAATAATGAAAATCGATCTGGTTTCTTTTATGTGCATTCAGCTAGCTATTTATAAATACCCCACTTAAATTATGATGGTTGATACTACATATAATATAATGATCAAATAATAATGAAAATGGATCTGGTTGCTTTGATTTGTATTTATTAAATCTTGCTCTGGATAATAATTTACAAGAACTACTGCAAAAGGGTGTCCAGTAAGGTGACGTTTCATGCTGAATCAAGCCCCCTTATAGGCTATTTTCCCTGTGGCTATTGGGTTGTGTGTATGGTGGCGACTTGAAATATAATAACTGTAAACACATTTGTCCAGAAGCTATAGCTGTTATAAAAGTCATAATGTTAATTATGACTTTCATAACAGTTTTTTGGTACACTTGCTCCTTTTACTTGATTTTATGATTTGCTCATTGCTCAACAATTTTGAAAGGGATTACTAGCAGCCTATTTTTTATATGTATTTTAACCCTAGCCTTTCACTACTCCCAGAGTCAATTGTGAAGACATATGGTGTAGTTGTCACTTTTGAGGCTGTGCACATGCAATAGCGAAGTGCACAATTACTATTTATAGAACTAAAACTCAGACAAACAAACCAAAAGTGACTCTCAGGGGATTCCTAATAACGAATTTCTATTGTCAGAAATGCAAGAATAGACAAGAATAAATTATAAACTCAGACAAACATGAGTACTGACGTCATTTGTGCACTTTGCTATTAAGTAATGATCCGCATAAGAAGGATAGCGCCAACGGCAATGGAATGTCAAGAATTTTCATTGTTAAAACTGGTGATCTCATTGGCCTAGACTCAAAAACCGCTAAAAAGTTAAGGTTCAAGGTGCATTTTGTCTAATTTTTTAAGGTTTCAAGTAATTTGAGACCCAATCGCACAACATACAATTTTTAAAAGAAATTGTATTTGGGGAACTTCATCAAAGAAGCAAAATTATTAGCTATTGTCTTCTGCTATTCTGATTGGTTAAGCACGAACATTTCCTAAAATTTATTTGACGCAAATGGATTTTCTTTATTTTTATAATGAAATATAATTATTAACCTCCTCTATTCTTGAAATCAAAGATATTCTATGTGGGAAAGAGCCAATGCTGCAGAACAATGAAGTTTGCTATCGTTCTTATGTGGAACAATACTTAAATTCCATGGTGTGACCATTCAAATGAAACCTCTTTGGCAGTACTTTTTCATGCATGGTACCATTTGTTTTTCAATATTTTATAAAATGAAATTTGGAATATTTCATGCATTTTTTATTTTGGGCACTCTTGGGAGTAAACAGGTTAAGGTTTGTTGTCTTTCTTTTGTTTGTTTTACCATTTGTTGTGATTTCTACCGGTAGGCACATGTGTATGGTGATGAGAGGAGTACAGAAGCCTAGTACCAAGACCGTCACCAGTTGCATGTTGGGAGCTCTAAGGGAAGATCCCAGATCTCGTGGAGAGTTTCTTACACTGATCAGAGACAGTAGCAGATAGTTAATTACCAGACAATAATGGTGGTATAGGTCTGGAATTGATTTCTTTAGGCTATCTTATAACATTTACTTTTATTAATATAATTTATATCTAGCTGGATTTTTGAAAACCATGTCGCCCTAAAGTAAGCATCTCTCCAGGGTGTGTTAATTGGCCTTGTTTTTTTGTTCTTCAAAAAGACTGTTGCTAGCCTTTTTTCTCTCTCGCTCTCGCTCCCTTTCCCTCTTCTCTTTCTTTTCTTTGATTTTCAGCCTGATCGAGGTCATAAAAACCCTTGTTTGGTCTAGTTGTGTTGAAATTGCTGTAATTTTCATTGGCCATGTTTTCAAAGATTTAGCTTTATATACTTGCATAGTTATAACATCTAGTTTTCTCTATTTGTGAGTTTATCCAGGCTTAACTAATCAATGATATCAATGTAATCAATGAGTAATTAATGGGTAATAAATGAGTAATCAATTGATTACTCATCGAGTATTGCCAGTGATCCAGACAAATCGTGCAATCTGATTAGTAGCGCGATAGATCCAGATAAATCGTGCAATCTGATTGGTATAGCTAGCCTCCTACGCAGACGTCCTTAGGGCTCGCCACGCAATCTTTCAAATGTAACCACTGATTATATTTCAGCAGAAGAGGGGTAGTTTTTAGACTGGAGAGATTTTAAAACATACTGCCTCTGCCTTTAATTTTCTGCCGAAAATAGTTGTAAAGAAATATACCTTGCAAATTTAATACAGGGAAAGAAGAAGGTAGATATCCCCCGAAATGAGAACTGAAAACAGAGCGGTCATTTTAATTAAAAGCTTTTGCTAAGTGATTTTATGTAAATTACATGTAAAAATGAAGTCATCTTTGCCTATGATCAGTAGCTACCTCGCAACAAATCCGTGTGATTTTCTGGTGAGTTTTGCTAGATATAAAATTGACGCTTTTGACATTTTCGGTGAGACGTGATCTCGTTCCCTGGTGATTTGTTCAGGTTATGTCAATTAAAACATGTTTCGATATTTAAGGGAGGTTAAGTATTTGGTTAATTTGAAACGTATCTTAGTGGAATTTAAATTATTGATTTAATCCCGTGCGTTGTAATTTTCCGCAAACAGCAGGGCTGGTCACGGCGGCAACCTCCGTTTTCTGCGCCAGAAGACTCCTGTTTCCATCTGCTATGTGAAACGGCAAAAGTGAATTTAAGTTTTGAGCCATGTTTGTTATGCTTTTATCGGAGCTGTTTCTGTAGGAAATTTGTTGTATTTGGCCTTCTTCAAGATTGACGCAGTTTTACTCACGTAAAAAGGTAACCTATGGTTTTATAATTCGTTTACAAAACGTCGTTGACACAGTCAATCCATGAGAAAATGCGATACACCACATACGCTTTTTCCTGGTTCTCAACATTGCATCAAGATATTGACGCAATTCAGTTATTTACGTAAAAAGATAATCAATGGTTTAATAATCAAAACGTCATAGATACGACCAAGACAAAATGCGATACACCACTTACGTACGTTTTTCCCCAGTTCTCAAGTGTCCTTTTTGCGAAAAAATAATGTCATTTCTTGACCCGTTTTCTCAAGGCACTTGACCTTCCCTAATATACGTTGGCTCATTCAGTGATATGGCTAGACGTAAGACGCTGATGTCAATAGAGACAGAGGCCGGGATTAAACATCACGTTTATGGCAAACGGAAAATGTACGCTTTCCGTCTACCGAAAGGAGGACTTTCGTCGATGTAGAAACCGTTCTGAACTATTGGACACAAAGCTGTCAGAGTTTGGTCAAGGCAAGCCGAAGCAGGTCCTAGTTGACACAAGTGTTCACGAGTGAAATATTTCAAAATTCGACCTGCAGGTTGGTTATATACCCCAGCCCATCAATTGTGGTAAATCTTCGGGAATGTTTTTTTTGATTTTTTTTAGACATGCTCTACTGGCCATGATTCGCCCAAGATACGGCAATGGTGATGGATCGGAGTTGGTCCATTATATTACAAGACTTTGTGAATTTTCCGTGCACTATTTTTCACCCGTACTGCCATGCTATATGAGTGTCCAGTGAGTTTTAGCTCCATCCGGCTTTCTCTCTAAGCTAAAGCGATAGAACTAAAACTCACAAGAAACGCTCTAAATCGCCCCACTAAAAACCACGCAGGAGACAAGAAAACACACAAGCGAAGTAAGGAAGCAAATTTTTATTGAAATCTTGTTCGTATCTTTAAGCTCCGAGAATGGACCGTTTTTTTCCCATACAATTCCTTATAATTTCGCTGTAACATAATGGTTACTGTGACACTCACATACCTTGGGTTACCTGTGCCTTTTTTTTTTTTGACAATGAACCATAACGAATCATAACTGACGAATCATGTCTGCAACCGGATCTTTAGCGG
>JAJLRJ010000006.1:2485000-2550000 GCA_024195265.1 Dendrophyllia cribrosa | reverse complement strand
ATTCCTGACTGCCTTATTTTCACTGATGAGAAGTCTAAAGAGAAAATAACACTGGATTTAAATAAAGAAAGCACAGGTAACATGTTCTCACATTTTCTAAAGCATTAAGTCTGAATCAGCAATTATATTGTATAACCAACTGAAATGTACCAAATTGTATTTTAGGTCACCCCTGCCAGTTGATCAATGAGCAACCTACTGGTTCCTGCTCTGCCACTACCTCTGCCCCTGTCGAACAAAATGTTTCATTTCCTGCTGTAAGACAACATGATCATCCTCCTTCTTTCAAGGAAAAAAAATTTGACAGCCTTCCAGAGGAAGAAAAAGACAAAGTTAAAGCCCTAGTGTACATTTTAAACAGGTTTAGAGATCCATCTTTTATAACATGGTGCAATAAATTTCAAACTTTATCAAGAAAAACAAACAGTGAATATATATATATATTTTTTTTTTTCATTTTTAGGTTCTGTATATCCATAGAAGGATACCATGAATTGACACAAACAACTGGTGGTGGCAATCTTCCTCGAACATACCTGGCTGAGGGCTGCCAAGCTTCCCTAGACAGGCAGTGGGATGTCAAACGGACACCAGGAACCCAGCCTGGTGCAGAGTTGCCATTCAGAGAGCTACTGCAGCAACAACTTGAGCGACATGTATGCCTTACATTTTATCCAAGTCTCCTTTTTTTTCTTTTCAGTAACATTCCAGAACTGTCTAGTACTGCATTATTACTGACAACAATAATTGTTGTCAGTAATAATGCAGTACTAATAAGCAAATTAATCATGCAACCTTACTGTTTAGTCCCATGACCTCATCATTTTCTTTATTCATTTTTATACTTAATTTGCAGATGACTACAAACGACAGCCAATACCCAGATGACCATGTATTTAAGGTACTATATAGCTAGCATTGCTTCACCAAGAAAAAACAACCAGCAGCAGTCTGCTGTGTGCCTACTACAGAAACCCACTCTAGTGTTTCCTATGTTTTAACAAAGGATATTTCTGACAATATTGATGCACTAGCATTCCTGTGAAAGAGCAGCAGCTTCATTTGCTTAAAAAAAGAATAACTGTATTGTTTCCATAGAGTAGCAGTGTCCCAGACCACTTTCAAAAACAGCAATGGGGAGTTGTTTATATCAGTATAAAATCAGTATAATTAATCTTGTATAATCAATTAAGTCCTTCATATTTAATTATAAGTCTGTTAACTTCTCTAGCATTGGATAATTTCCTCAAGTCTATTAATCAATGCAATCCTACAATACAAAAACCAGGTAAAAATCAGTGGAGATGGGGCAGCACTAACACACAACAGTGGACTTATTGTTTGTTCATTCTCACTGCTGGATGATGGTCAAGCTGTCATGTCAAGTTCAGGTGAGTCATAAATATTGTAATTGAATTTATATCAGGTTAAAAGTGCTGTTGAAATTACATTGATAAAAAGATACATTGCTTAAGTTATTTGAAGTGGTTCAGGTTAAAACTTTCTTAAAAAATTGAACACTAACAAAAACCCTGTATGTACAATGACTGTTTTTAACTATTTCATGTCACTTAATGTGATGTTATAAACATTATTTATAGTTAACAGTAATGAAACAACAGGTTTTTAGTTCAATGTCTTTAATCTATCCACAGGGAACCACACAATTGCAGTCATTAGAGGAAAAGAAGATTATGAATTGCTAAAGACTAGTTTAGCAAATGTGATTAAGGATGTCAATTCCCTTAGTAAAGATGGCAGACTTGATGTTAATGGAAGCCACATTCAAGTAGAGCTTTACCTTGGAGGGGACTACAAGGTTGAAATTTACACAATACATTTCTAAAATAGTATTGATGATAAAGTATTAAATTATACATGCATGTCAAAATTATATGCATTTGATTTATCTTTAGTCAAAATTATGGAGTGAATATAACTAATAAGAACTATAATTAAACATGTTTTTAACTGTTAATTTTTATAATATAATATTGTACATTTGTTCATATTTTTAGTTTCTTCTTCTGTGCATGGGCATGAAAGCAGCCATGAGCAAGAACTCATGCATATGGTGTACTGGGAGTGATGAACAAAGGTACTACATATTTTTTATCTATGCATGTTGATCCCACAAATGCTGGATTAAAAGTCAGTTGAGGCCAAATATGCTGATAGTATTTTATTTTTAACAGGAATGATCTCAGCAAACCAATCTTGTTTTTCAAAAAACTGAAACGCACTTTGGGCCCAAACTGGCACAAAGATCCAGGTTGTAAATCCCAGCCACTGTTCGACATTCCTTTGGATCATGTCATGGTCGACGAACTACACATGTTCCTCAGAGTAACTGATATCCTTGAAAAAGGTGTCATATTGGAAGTTATCAACTGGGATGAGGTAAAACATTGCTTAACCCTAGATTTTATATATGTTAGATATTAGAGAATCTGGGGTTATATCAATATAACATATCCTCAGGCTGATGAATTTGCCTTTCTCATCACTAATATCTGTTGGACAATGTATTGGGTGTTCTAAGGAGAAACTACCTGCCAATCATTTTTGGGAGTTAAAGGGTTAAAGATATTATATATGTCAGTTTAAGTCTATCTTTGAAGTGGTTCAACTTTATCCATAAGTTTAAACTGTACTATTCCATTTGTTGCTTGGAACAGTACTGTATGTGACTATGAATTTCAAACAAAAGGAAAATAAGACTTCAAATAAGGAGAAAACTGAATAAAAAATAGTCATTAATTTGAAAAATGCATTACAAAAACAATGTAATAATACTTAGTGAATAATACTCTTACATGTTTGTAAGTGGTGCAGACAAATATATCATAAGTTTTCCTTTATTCATAATATCAATTTATTAGTACTGGACTGTCATGCATGGTTAAAAGTCTATGAAAATTGACATAATCAACCCATTTAACTCATGCATCTTAAAGCCCTTTAAAAAGTTATATATACTAGACTGTACATCCAAAATAAACAAACAGAGAAAAAACTAATTTTGTTAAACACTAGAGAGATGACTTCAAAAAGTCCAGTAAAGACCCTAAGGGCTTGCATGAGGCCCAATTTATTGAGGCAGTTCGGACATGTGGCGTGTCGTTTGCTATCTGGAAAGACAAGGAAGGAAAGTTAGATTGGACATCTCTTATGGGGACAGAGAAAAAGAAATTGCTTAATCGACTTCCTAATCATTTTGCAAATATCCTGCCCAAAGATGTTTGTGACAAGGTGACAAAGCTGTGGAAAGTAAGTCTGTCATTTTGGTACTAATGTTAGTTCCAATGATTACAACAATATTTGGGTGGGTATCCATGAGTGCTCTTGACCTCCAATTAACAGTCAGAAACCCAGGTTTGAATTCTGGAGGTGACACCTGCCTCATAAGTGAGTCATCTTAAAGTTTGTTAGTTCTTTTTATTGCTCCAAGAGGCTTCCTACTGTTTCTTTTCCCTCCCCCCCCCCCCCCCCCCTCCCTCCCCCCCCCCCCCCTCCTCAAGAAAAAATATACTACCCTTACAAAGGACAATTCAGAAACAATGAATGCTACAAAATTAACACACCTTGCATTGAATACTGTTTATTATTATCACTGCTGTAATAATCTTGAACTGTTATAAAGGTCTATTTTCTAACAGTGACTTTATTACAGGATTTCAAAGCATTGTATGAGGTGTTTGGAAGTTGGTCTCCAAAAAAGCAAGACATTGTGGAATTTCCAAGAAAAGTATGGCCTATAAATATCATTCTTACTTTCAGAATGTGAACATGCACGGTCACTATTAGTACAAAACTAAATTATGAAATATTTTGCTTAAATCTGTTGAGCCAACAACCACAAATAATGATATACAACTGTATTTGATGCAAACAACAAACTTTTTGATTACTTACAACTTCTGTTACAGGCACTAGAGTGGGCCCAATTACTGGCTGCTATGCGTGGACCTGGGTATGCCAGAAAAAATCCTGTGACACCATACATTCACACAATGCTTTGCCATCTGCCTGAATTGTTACAGGATTTAGGATCTGTTAAAATGTTTACTGGACAAGGTAAAACAGTCAATAATATTATAAGATGCCTTAGAATTTTAACCTAATATAACCAAAACATTGCAATCGAAGTAGACCAATCATTCACTATAAATACTGTAAACTTTAGCTTATGGCTTAATTCTGTCAGTCCATGTAAATATAAGCCAGACAATGTGCACAGTAGAATTCTACATACTAATCATATGGGATGTTGCTGGGCCTAAAGCTACTTATGATCTCAATCCATATATAGTAACTCTGTAAGTAACCAACTGTTAAGTTATCACATATTAAATTTTATAAGTATCTGCATGTTCTAACACACCACCCAATGCCTTTCAGTTGATCAGAATGTGCTTTTAAGGGTTGTATACTTCCCAGCTCGCCTACTAAATATTTCAAGATTGCTTTCTAGGGGTTGAAAAGAAGAATGATGATATGCGGCGGTACTTTCACCGCAAATGCAATAGGTGGGACAGTTGTAGACAAATTCTGTTGGTGGAGAAGAGGGGGGAGCAGTTGGAAGAATACAGCAGACAGAAGAGACGGTATGAAAAAAAGGACACGGCTTACTGGTTAGATGGAGGCAAGAGTGCTGTTGCACGTAAAGTTGCAAAAGAACTGGAAGAGGCATGATCATCACAAGTGCTTGTTGAGTTTAGTTACTACTGTAAATAAGAGTTCAAGTTTATGGTTACATAAACTGATGTTAATAAACTTGATATTATGCCCTATGAAAGCACACAAGGTGACCTACTACAACAATTATGTCTCTGTTCCATTGTCACACTGACAATGTTCAGCATTCGAATAAGCTTTTGTAGTAAGTAACTATAGATAATAGTCCAAAGTACAGAAAAGAACAATGAACAGTAACTAGTTGTGCGATTACAATGTATCCCACAGGGGACCAGCCAAAGGAGAAGGCCTTCTCTATTGGCTGGTCCCCTGTGACTTAGCATGATATATTGTCTAGACGCCATAAAGGTTCCATTCATAGTATCACATGCTCACCATGCACATGTGCTCTTAATATAATTAAGGCAAATTCTACCATACATTTTCTTATGCAGGCTACAAAGTTTTGTTGTCCAAAAATTAAAGCTTAGCCAACATCTTTTTAGTATCATGAATTTTAATGGACATCATGAAGATGAAAATTTAGTGCATGCTCACTGACACATCTATTTTGGTGAAATTGTAAGTTAAAATTAAAAATTTATATAATTTAACTTAGCTTTACCATACATGTGTAGCATAACTAATTACCATCTTCAGTGTGTCTGCTTGATAAATGAGATTGACAATTTCTCAACCCATCGCTGTGGTAGTTCCTTGCCCTCCACACAGTACAATTTGTGTGAGCGGGCAAGAAACAAACGGACAGCAACAGGAAAGAGAATTGTCCGCTGATCTCCTCTCTTTGTAACATAAGCACTATGCCAGCCCACAGGAAAGTACTTTTTGTCGAAATCAGCTTCTTCTAGATATATTTTTTTGTTTAAAACAAGGTTATTTTTCTTTATGATTTTCCGGAAGACGTCATGCCTCATCTCGATAATCTTGTGGGTTTGCAGGGCTTCACAAAGGCCACTTGTGAAGACGTTTTTGATCCTCTCAAGGTTAACAGCCACAATTTCCTCAGAGGGTCTCGGATTTCTGTGATAACTGTAAAAAAGTAGATGAATGTTGATGCATATATTAACTCTACCAATATATTCTGATGAGAACATCAACATAAAGTATAGAGTGTTTTCACTCACGTGACCTTCAGTCCCGTGGGACTCAAATGACAAAGGCCATGGCAGCCATGTTGGTGTTCCTTTAACAAAAGAAGTTAATTAAAATTCTTTTGTACGGGAACACCAATATGGCGGCTATGACGTCAAGTGAAAACGCTCTATATGAAGAGCTAGAGAGCAGATTTGCATTCAAAGTTACTCTTCCATCCACAGTGTTGTGGTTGGCAATAGTCTAAGGGCCCGATTATATGAGCCGGGCTGGCCCGGTTAGCCGAGATAGCCCATTTTGCCGAGATGACTTTCAGCCCGGTATTACATGAAGCGAGCCAGCCCGGGCGACAACTAAATTTAGCATCAACGGTTTTGGCTGAAAGTTGTTGTTTTGAAAATGGCGCAAAGCGTAGAATGTTTCAATTAAGGATTTTTTCTGCATTTTAGCTCATTTACTTCGTGCTTACGCACTCTTGTGTACCTCTTTATTATTTAAAGAGAAAAAGGGCCATTTTCAGGCGAGCAGGTTTGCTCAGAGGCAAATTTTTGTGCTGCCCCGGTCAGCCGGGCTGGCCCGGTAAACGCGATTACATGGAAAATTGTCAGCCCGGTTAGCCGAGATCCCGGCATCGCGATACCGGGATCCCGGCTAACCGGGCTGGCCCGGTTGTCATATAATCGCAAAGTTGATTTTTGTTGCGTTTAACAGGCGTGCCGAGATCTCGGCAAACCGGGCCAGCTCGGCTAACCGGGCCAGCCCGGCTCATATAATCGGGGCCTAAGGGCCCGATTATATGAGCCGGGCTGGCCCGGTTAGCTGAGATGACCCATTTTGCGGAGATGGCTTTCAGCCCGGTTTTTACATGAAGCAAGCCAGCCCGGGCGACAACTAAATTTAACATCAACGGTTTTGGCTGAATGTTGTTGTTTTGAAAATGGCGTAGAATGTTTCAATTAAGGATTTTTTTCTGCATTTTTTGAGTTCATTTACTTCGTGCTTGTGTACCTCTTTATCATTTAAAGAGAAAAAAGGCCAAATTTTTGTGTTGTCCCGGTTAGCCGGGCTGGCCCGGTAAACGCGATTACATGGAAAATTTTCAGCCCGGTTAGCCGGAATCCCGGCGATACCAGGATCCCAGCTAAAGCTAGCTAACCGGGCTGGGACTCGTTTCTCGAAAGTCCCGATAACTTTTCGGGCCCGGAACTATATTTCAAAATCAGAATCTATAAAATTGTGATGTAGTTTTTAGCTCTTAAACCAGCCCTACTTGTTTCATCAACTTAGAATTTTATTCCTTAGCTTTCGAAACCAACACAATTTAAATCTTTAATGAATACATTACGCACATGAGAAAGCTTTCCGGGCCCGGAAAGTTGTCGAGACTTTCGAGAAACGGGTCCCACTGGCTCGGTTGTCATAAGCAAGCAAACAAAAACTTCATTCAGACATAAAAATATTGCCCAATTAGCAAAGAAACGCTATTCGAGGCAGGGAAAAGTAATCTAATTGAAAATAATGAAAGTGAGACAACATAACAATATAATCGCAAAGTTGATTTTTGTTGCGTTTAACAGGCATGCTGAGATCTCGGCAAACCAGCGCTACAAATAATTGCTTCCACGTGCAAATAGAAAAAAAACGCTCACTCGAGGCAGGGGAAGGGCACGCATTTTATAAATATAAATTATGATTGAATTTGCAACAAGTTTGATTCGATATGTGTCATAACCCGAATTTCCTTCGAATTTTGCCAGTTGAATATTATTTGTAAACATCAAAAATCAACTTTGGCCCTTCTCAAGACAACATTCAAACAACAGAGTTTCGGTCATGAATTGCAGCCCGCTAAAGTCGTTTGAAATTATAATTCTTACCTTTATGGAAAATCTTCCATGCGATTGGAACGAGCACATCACAATTAGTGTTTTGGTAAAGTTTGAGAACGAAATCTTGCATACACGTGAAGCAACCGTTCATTGAAGAACACGCTCGCGTGTTCGTAGTTTGCTTGCTATCCTCGCCTTTTGCCAAAAATAGAATGTGTTTGTGGCAGTGCTCTGACGTAACGGGAAACATCGCTATTATGGAACCCAACGTACAAACCACTGTAAATAGCTCCATGACAAGAGAAAAGTAAGCTTAAGTTTGGATCTATAACGTGAAGTATATGACTACTTATTCTTTATTTACCTTTATTCGAGCTATCCGTATACGCTTACCGTAAAAGATTTGGGTCCAAAATGTGGGATTCCGGCTCCCACGTGTTGTGTTCGGAACCCCATCCAAGCCATTTCACAAGATAAATAGTCCGGAAGATAAGCGAAAAATTGTTCAAATTGGTGATACAAGTACCAAATTTCATCTGCGTGATCCTTTTCGGGCAGGTAATAATATAAGATTAAAATCCACTTTGGATCCTAATCGATGGGGTTAGTTTCTAGAGAAACTGTGGTGCTGCGTCGGTGGGGGGATGAAACACGAGAATTTAGTTTTATCGACTGAGTCGATAAGGTAAATTGACCACCGTAAAAAGATTCAAATAGCTGACGTTTCGAGCGCTAGCCCTTCGTCGGAGCGAATCAAGGAATTGTGGGTAGTGTGTGGTTTTATATAGTAAGCGGTGGAGCTACGCTATTGGTGGAAATTTGGTGACGTGAAAAACAAATGTAGATTAGTTGAATGAAAAGCGTTCGTTGATTCCGTGGGGTTTGAGAGTGCCGATTTGAAAGATGATTTTTTGTTCTAGGTTTTTACGGCTTTCTGTGTTACCCTGGTGTAGGGAAAGGCCGCAGATTGTCATGTGTTGTTTAGAATGGTTAGTAAGATTAAAATGGCGCGCGACTGGTTTGGATGCGTCTTTGTCATTTTTTTCAACGTCTCGGAGATGTTCACGAAAACGGTCGCCCAGTCTTCTCCCTGTTTCGCCAATGTATATCTTTTTGCAAAAAGTACATGTTATGCAGTAGATAACATTTACGGAGGTGCATGTAAAACGATCAGTGATTTTAATAGATCGTTTGGGTCCTGTTATTTTGTCCGCGTTGTGAATGAAAGGACAAGTGTTACATCGTGTGCGTGTGCATTTGAAAGTTCCCGGTACATCGTCAGATTTCAGTGCGCTCGTAACTAGAAAGTTGCCAATGTTTTTGTCACGTTTGAATGAAATTAGTGGGGGTTGTGAAAAAATTCTGCCTGTTTCGGGGTCGTTTTGGAGTAATTTGAAATTTTTTAAAATGATGCTTTTGACTGTGTTGTTGTGTGGGTGGAAAGTGAGGGTGAATGGAATTCTCTCGTTCTCTTCCTTCTGTGGCGTTTGTAGTGCTGATTGTCTGTCGATCTGTTGTGCACGTTGTTGGCCCGTATTAACAACAGAGTCAGGGTACCCACGTTTCTTGAAAAACTGGCACATTTCTTCTGATTTGTTGGAAAAATCAGAGTCATCACTACATAGACGTCGAAGTCTGAGAAATTGAGAATACGGAATGGCGTTTTTAACAACAGATCGACAGACAATCAGCACTACAAACGCCACAGAAGGAAGAGAACGAGAGAATTCCATTCACCCTCACTTTCCACCCACACAACAACACAGTCAAAAGCATCATTTTAAAAAATTTCAAATTACTCCAAAACGACCCCGAAACAGGCAGAATTTTTTCACAACCCCCACTAATTTCATTCAAACGTGACAAAAACATTGGCAACTTTCTAGTTACGAGCGCACTGAAATCTGACGATGTACCGGGAACTTTCAAATGCACACGCACACGATGTAACACTTGTCCTTTCATTCACAACGCGGACAAAATAACAGGACCCAAACGATCTATTAAAATCACTGATCGTTTTACATGCACCTCCGTAAATGTTATCTACTGCATAACATGTACTTTTTGCAAAAAGATATACATTGGCGAAACAGGGAGAAGACTGGGCGACCGTTTTCGTGAACATCTCCGAGACGTTGAAAAAAATGACAAAGACGCATCCAAACCAGTCGCGCGCCATTTTAATCTTACTAACCATTCTAAACAACACATGACAATCTGCGGCCTTTCCCTACACCAGGGTAACACAGAAAGCCGTAAAAACCTAGAACAAAAAATCATCTTTCAAATCGGCACTCTCAAACCCCACGGAATCAACGAACGCTTTTCATTCAACTAATCTACATTTGTTTTTCACGTCACCAAATTTCCACCAATAGCGTAGCTCCACCGCTTACTATATAAAACCACACACTACCCACAATTCCTTGATTCGCTCCGACGAAGGGCTAGCGCTCGAAACGTCAGCTATTTGAATCTTTTTACGGTGGTCAATTTACCTTATCGACTCAGTCGATAAAACTAAATTCTCGTGTTTCATCCCCCCACCGACGCAGCACCACAGTTTCTCTAGAAACTAACCCCATTCATTTGTTGTTTATTCGCTGCGACCATTAACTTTTTACATCAATATTTCTTACTCAACAGCTTTCTCACCGAACGAACCGAAGACAACGATGCCTAACCTCAAGACACTCACCAAGGAGCTACGCCAGGAAATCGTAAGTTATCTTATTCCTTTTCCCCCCATTTCCACTAATTTAGCCTTTCGTTTAGCCACTCACATCTTTACCAAAACTAGGTTTTGTAGTCACATCAATTTCATCGGCCGTTGCCTCCAATCCAAAGTCATTCCTAAAGGGTTTCGTTCAAATTTTCACGCTTCTACATTCTCTGATTCCAATCAACAATATTTTCACGAAATTCACCATGCCCAAAATTCTTTCTCGCGTAATATTATGAGGATCACCATCAGAGCTATGTGCCTTAAACGTAACAATCTCGAAAAGGAAATTATCCAATACCGTTCCGAACTTTCCAAAATTTGTCCAGCTGTCTTAGTAAAATCAATTCGCGCTAAAATTCAAGAACTCAATGCTAAACTGTTCAACAGCCTTAACCAAATCAAGACCCAAAAACTTGAACAGTTAATAGGTCCTCAATTATCCGGCGACCATTCATTCGATAGTCACAATGGCGTCGTTACCATTCCGGAAAATTTGCCGCTTTCTAACCCAGAGAGGTCTGTTCTTAGTAAAGGTTTAAACTTTGTTCCTATAGCGAAACAAACCGACGAATTTTCAGTCAAACAAGATGTTGAAAAATTCCTTCGCCGCGTGCAATTAAGAGCTTTTTTCCACGACAAAGAAGACAATTCTAACACCTCGGAAAAAGATGTTTTTGAAACACTCAACGTTCGCAAATCAAAATGGACTCCCCCAGAGGGCCAGTTTTCTTCTCTAGATTTTTTCGTCAAAAAATGTCGTCACGATGTCCAAAAACTTAAATTTAACCGCCACACCAAAATTTCAAACCTTTCAACAGGAGAATGGGCAGCGCTCAAAAGTCTTAGCAAACGACGCGACATTGTTATCAAAGCGGCCGACAAAGGCGGGGCGGTAGTTGTTTGGCGGACCGACCTTTACCGACAAGAGGCTTTTCGGCAACTTTCTGACACCGCTTTCTATGCCAAAGTTGATAAAGATCTCACTTCTACCAACCAAAAAATTGTCAAAGAAACTATCCAAGACCTCATTACTAAACAACAATTACCAGTTACCGCCAACAATCTCATCATCACTACTCCTAGAACCTCACGCGTTTATTTCAAACCTAAAATTCATAAACCAAACAATCCGGGCCGACCAATTGTTTCCGCTTGTAGCTGTCCTACCGAACTAATTTCTAGCTATTTAGACAAAATCATGGCCCCCATTGTCAAATCACTACCCTCGTACATTAAGGACACCAATCACGCACTCGAAATTTTCCGGGATTTCAGTTTTCCCAGCGAAAACAAATTAATTTTCACTATGGACATTACCTCTTTATATACCGTCATCCCCAATGACGAAGGACTTCAAGCACTAAAATATTTTTTCGACCAGCGCTCCATTCAAAACCCAAGCTCACAAACACTGCTCCGCTTAGCCGAATTAGTTTTGACACTTAACTGTTTTTCATTTTCCCAAAACTACTACAAACAAGTAAATGGAGTCGCCATGGGCACCAAAATGGGACCAAGCTACGCTAACCTTTTTGTAGGCCACATCGAAGACAAATTTTTTAATCAGTACCACGGAACCAAACCCGAACTCTACGGCCGCTACATCGATGATTGCATTGGCGCTACCTCTTCCAGTAAAGAGGAACTTAATCAATTCATAACTTCTGTCAATACTTTTCATCCCGCTCTAAAATATACCTGGGAAATTTCCGAAACCTCAGTCGCTTTTCTTGACATTAATATTTCAATCAACGGTAACAGTTTATCCACAAGTGTGCACTACAAACCTACAGATTCCCACAGTTATCTGTTACATTCATCCTCACATCCATCGCACGTTAAAAACGCCATTCCGTATTCTCAATTTCTCAGACTTCGACGTCTATGTAGTGATGACTCTGATTTTTCCAACAAATCAGAAGAAATGTGCCAGTTTTTCAAGAAACGTGGGTACCCTGACTCTGTTGTTAATACGGGCCAACAACGTGCACAACAGATCGACAGACAATCAGCACTACAAACGCCACAGAAGGAAGAGAACGAGAGAATTCCATTCACCCTCACTTTCCACCCACACAACAACACAGTCAAAAGCATCATTTTAAAAAATTTCAAATTACTCCAAAACGACCCCGAAACAGGCAGAATTTTTTCACAACCCCCACTAATTTCATTCAAACGTGACAAAAACATTGGCAACTTTCTAGTTACGAGCGCACTGAAATCTGACGATGTACCGGGAACTTTCAAATGCACACGCACACGATGTAACACTTGTCCTTTCATTCACAACGCGGACAAAATAACAGGACCCAAACGATCTATTAAAATCACTGATCGTTTTACATGCACCTCCGTAAATGTTATCTACTGCATAACATGTACTTTTTGCAAAAAGATATACATTGGCGAAACAGGGAGAAGACTGGGCGACCGTTTTCGTGAACATCTCCGAGACGTTGAAAAAAATGACAAAGACGCATCCAAACCAGTCGCGCGCCATTTTAATCTTACTAACCATTCTAAACAACACATGACAATCTGCGGCCTTTCCCTACACCAGGGTAACACAGAAAGCCGTAAAAACCTAGAACAAAAAATCATCTTTCAAATCGGCACTCTCAAACCCCACGGAATCAACGAACGCTTTTCATTCAACTAATCTACATTTGTTTTTCACGTCACCAAATTTCCACCAATAGCGTAGCTCCACCGCTTACTATATAAAACCACACACTACCCACAATTCCTTGATTCGCTCCGACGAAGGGCTAGCGCTCGAAACGTCAGCTATTTGAATCTTTTTACGGTGGTCAATTTACCTTATCGACTCAGTCGATAAAACTAAATTCTCGTGTTGGATCCTAATCGGTTTGCTAGTTATTGGTCGACGAAAAGTTCCCATATGTTTTGTACTGGAAACCACAGGGTACCCAATTCGTAAAAAATGAAAATAATCTTAAAAGTCATTTGAGCTCAATTTTCCTGTGGATTATTGGAGGTAACATTCTTACAAAATATTCTCACAAAGATCTCAATGTAATCCAACGTTTTTGGCCTACAGAATAATGTACCTGGAAAGTTCTATTCACTCTTGATAGCAATTGCCGTTGCAGGTGCACAGGGCAGTGCAGGGCAAGTTTGCCTTTGTGCATTTGCACAGTCCGCGGCATGCACGCTTACAACCACATCTGATAAGCTCATTACACGCTTTTGATGCCTCAGGTAGGGAAGTCCATTTCGGTGTCCATCCATCGGAAGACAGATACCATCCCCACTCTGCTGCACTTGGAAGCTCTTGGATAAGATCTAGTGTGCGCCCCCAGACATGACCGGCTTGAAACACTGCCCTGTTGACATGTTGTTCAAGGGCCGCTTGGGTTGGCGGGATACTCTCAATGCCTCTGGTGCCTTGAGAAAAGATGGTTTGCCGTGCCATGTTGACATTCTGATGGGGGGTCGTTCGGCTATACATTATAACCACGAAACGCTCCAGTACTCTGAATTGCTCCTCGGAGACTAATGTTTGTGGTGATGATAGACTACGAAAGACTGTCGTTGCCTCGGGATAACATTTCCATGCTTGAAATGCGGTTTTCTTGCCCCTTCCTGCAAAATACGATACCGTATCACATCCAGTGATGGCATGAAAGAACGGTAGCCCTTCGCATTGCTGTATGGTGAGTGAACTAGATATCTTGTGGATCGGCAGGTACCGCAAGTGCTTGCCAACACCAAATGCAACCCACAGCTCCTCCACTTCCAACTTGTGTAAAAATGCGATGGCTAAAATTACCACGTCCGTGTCAACAGTTCGTATGAGGATTTTCTTCATACCACTAACTGAGGCATGCTTTGCATGAACAAAGATACGAGTATCTGCTTCCTCGTGGTTGCACGGTGCCAGACCCTCCTTGTCTATTGTGGTGGAGCTGATGACGTCCACGCCAGTTGTGCTGATTACTTCAACATCTGGTAAACTGATAGATGCGACGTTCACTGCGAGGTACTGGAATAGCTCCGTCTTGTTGTCATCCAGCCTCAAAAATGACTTCCAATTTAATGGAATCGCCGCATTGTCGCAGACACGTCTACGAGATCCAGAGCCTCTGGCTTCGCGAGTACCTTGCTTTAAGCTGTTCTCCAGGTAGCGATCCCACACCAAATCGATTCTCTTTACATTCTGTGTCTGATGGTTGACGATGTGCGGGAGAAAGACAGATTCTGCATACTCCTTAAAGGTCTTGCACTTACCAGGTGGAAGCATATTAACGACAGCTGCGGCATCTATAACAATCGCATCGACTGAAGGACGCTCCAAAATTGTTTCGACTTCAACGCATGTGATAAGTTCCGATTTCTGGCCTGTACGCATCTTGCCATTACAAGAAAGTGCAGGTGGACTTGAACTGTTTTCATGCTTAAAGAACTCTTCAAGATTTCCCTCTCTTGCTTGACAAGCGATATACAGTCTGGAAAAGAGTCTGCAGTCGCTCTTGAGATAGGCAACTTGATTACTTGTCTTTTTTGATTGCGTTTTCTCAGACGTGCCAAACAAAGGTAGGTTGCATTGTTTGATAGTGTCTGTGATGGCTTTGGACCGCTTATTAAGTCGCTCCTCTACATATTTGTCATACTCTGATTGTCCTTTTCCTTTGGCTGATGAAACAGCTTCCACAACACATTTTGGCATTATTTCCTTGGTGTCCAATACAAGAAGATCGGTACTCTCTTCACAAAATGGATTCCCCATTTCCTGAATTACACCGGTCAGGCTTTTGACGTCTTTAGCGAAAGCTTTCTGAACAGATGGGATTTGTTCGTGGTGACGGGTGTCATGAGGCTTCCGTACGTCATATGTACTCTCAAATTCCTTCACTCCTCTTGCTATTTCGGGTCCTGCTACCATCCAGCGTCGAAGTGCTGCGGGACTTTCCGTTAGCCCTACTGCCCCTCCGTCCCCTTTGATCATCTCATTTTCTTGTTCATGGTTTTGGTCCATAGAAATCTTCGAGAATAGATGCTGGGGTTTCTGTACAACGAACCTCCCCTGTTCAAACTCGGCGTATACTGATGGATGCCTCTCCTTTAGGTTGACCAGGTCTCTGATGTGGATGGAAAGCCATCTTAAATAGTTAACTAAATCTAAAGCAAACATCCAAGGGACTAGCTTGCCAACAATCTGAATATAGAGAGGAAAGTTGCCTTCCCTAGTAGACCTGACAAATTCTAGAACCAAAAGTTCCAACTCAAGCGCAGTTGACCAGAAGAGAAACTGCGGATGTGCTTCACACTGCTTCTGTACCCAAGTAGTAAAATCGTCAGGTTCACTATTGTCAACGATACTAGCCTTGTAAGCTCTTTGCTGTAAAATATGCAACGCGCATGCACTAACTTGATGTGCATAGCGAGACCTTGTGATGTGTGACGCCTTCAGTATAGCATCTGCCCTTCCACTGGTTGTGATGTCGGCTTGGACTAATGCACTATCCCATCCGCTACTTTTTAACCAATGCCCGACCATCTTCAGTGAGGCCATCTCAATGTGCAGTCCCCCCATCATCACAACATAGCTACTCTCCCCATACGTATCTGCTCTCTCCCACTGGATCTGTTTAGCAAGGGCGTAAAGGGGCTGGTCCATTCCAATTACGGGTGTCTGTCCAGGATTGATGTATGCAGTCGCGTCCTTTACTAATTTCATGGCATGTTGGATCATTGCTTTGCTGTGTGCATTTTCTTCGAAGAGAGGTAACAGCGACGTTATAGCATTAGGTGGGAGAGCTCTTGTTTGCAAGGAGGCAAAGTGGGCGGACCACGACAGATATTCTCTCTCCTCCAGCTTTTCCTTCTCTAGTAGTTCCTCAACCTTATTTAGCCATTGGTACTCACATTTCATATTATCAGTTACCAAATCTGACTGCGGTTTGTTAGCGTTACACCCTCTTGGAACAAAATAATCTTTCTTCGATTCTTGTTCTGTATAAGGCTGAATACCACTGTAGCTGTCTGGTAGATTGGACACAGTTTTCCTTTTTGGTAGGTCAGAATTGATTAGAACTCGATTTCTGTCAATACCAGCAAAGTCTGTTGTTGGGTGCTCTGTGAGGGAAATTGCTGTTCCATGAAATGAGTCCTTAGCTGTACGCGAGCTCGGGTTGTGGTCTATGTTGTCCACACTACCCGTAGTAAATAGTGATTTTTTTAACTTTGAGGGACACACTACCCCCTCCTCTTCAAACTGGGCGCATACGCTGTTTCCAAGATCTGCTGAAATCTGCATCACTCGGTCGTATGAAATCGATAGTCCTAATCTGTAGAGCTTATCTACCAACCTTTTCTTCCTGGTTTCAGCGTGGACTAGTAGTCCCAGATAGACCGGTAATGGAGGCTCTCTATTCGGGTCGTGTCTAGTTGCTGTGGCATCAGATTGCGGGTCTCTCTGGCGTTTCACAGCATTAAAAATCAACAGCTGGGAAATCATCTCACTTGCCTTCATGCCTGTTGTATCTTGCTCGTTTTTGTTCTTGGCATTCGGTCCCTCTAATATCATGTTCACAAGTGCTAGGAGTAAGTCAGGTACTGCAGAGCGCTGACCGTCGGTATCAAATGTACCATTAAAACATTGCTTCTTAGCTAATAGCTCTTTCCTGACAAGTATCGCAGCTTTGGCAAGATGCATGGCTTCAGTATCATAGTCATGAGTTTGGGCAAACTGCAGAGCTGCCCCAACGTCACTAGAAAAAACAAGCTTTACTTCTTTTCCTTCAGTATACGCGCGAAGTTCTGGTATTTGTGCCAGCAGGCGATCCTTCAGCCTTGTGCTGTTTACTCGGCTAGGAACAAGTGCTCCAAGCTGCTCAAGTGAAGACGAGTAAATTTTGGCCAAATCTGATAACTGGAAAACTATTGGTCTTGGAGCCTCCTCAATATACATGACAAGTTCCGCTAAAGCAATAGCCTCCAAAGAAACTTGAGAAGTGTCAGTTACTTCTTCCTCTTGTGAGGTTCTTATATTCCTGGCTCGATTGTAAAGAGCTGTGAGGCATGATGCGTGGTAGTATGCATCAAGGGCATGCATATCACCTGCTGCCAACTTTGACAACAGTTTATGATCTTGAAGTTTTGCAGCTGCTGCTCTTACATTGCTATCAATAGCAAGTGTTGCTGCTCTACGAAGATTCTTACCTGTTAAAACATAAAATTTTTAAAACATCAAAATTGTGAATTTTCCCTTCAATTTTTCTTGCTTCTTTTTGCGATTTTAGCTACAATTTTTTCTATCGATTTTACAGTCTATTCATAAGAAAAGTTGAATGTTTTTATTTAATGAGTTTATTTTTCTGTACATTTGTCTCAGCTTACATTTGTTTACAGACAAACCCCTACTAAAACCGTTAACATCTGAAATACATTCAATTATTAAATTTTTTTTCAACAAACATCTTTATTCAACATCAAACAAAACTGATTACAATATGACATAAAAAAGGAATAGTTCAATGTTTACTGAATCACAACTCAATAAAATTTTCGCTATTCTTGAAAATTATTTTTAGAATTATATTTCTGACTGATGGCGTGCAAAAGAACAGCTAGCATTTTTTAGTTGAGAGTTTTTAGGAATAGTCAAGCAGATACAATTCATTCACTTGTTGGGGTAAATAATACATCTTATCTGGTAAATGTTTCTGTGGTTTCAGAATGGTTTCTCTGATTAGCCACACCACAATGAACATTTCAGACATATTACAATTAGGCCACTGGTTTACTGTTGTGTGTCACCTACAGTAGACTCAAAGTTGTTATTCTTATTACACTACCTGTTTCTTCGCAAAAGAAGCATCGATTCGTGTCATCCCTTATCAATGGTCTCGCTGCTGTTCCCAGGGAAGCACGTCTAGTTTTGACTGGGCTCGCCGGCTGTGTAGAACTCTCCTCGTCAGAGTCGCCACTGATCTCCGCATTCTTTCTCTTCTGAGCTCTGCACAGCTTTGCACTGCTGCATTTGTTAAAACACGATTTGTGCCAGGACGCTTGGTGAGTTTTCAGTGTTTCTTCGACCCCTCTTCCTTCGTCAAGACTCGACAATGGCACTTGAATTGGTAATCGGCCAACCTCCGCGAATTTCGGCAAATTATCAGCTAAACTTTTGTAACCCGATCCGTGATCTTTTCGTTTATTATTAACTGGACAAACAAGCTTTTCATCTATATTGTCTGCTTGGCATAAAGCACACAAATCCCAGTTCATACTAGTCCGCGTACGATCCATTTTTGTAAAACTTTTTCCAACTTAGAGCAACCTGTTTGTACATGACAAAATCAGTCAGGCGTTCCTTGCTCACACCACAGCAACCTGGCCTTTTAGTCAGATTTTTTTAAAATAAAGCATATTAACTGGACGAGAGAAGGTACAAAAAGTTTAAATAAACAAAATATGACTATTACAATGATACTAGGGCATTTTGGGCATAATTCCGTTAAGTTTAATGCATAAATACGGAAAGCTTTGAGACTGCTGTACCAAACCGCTGACCGCCAGTTAAAAGCGTCTTAAAATATATGCTTAAGATTAGGATCCAGATGGGATCTTAATGTTATATAAATATATATGGTAAAAGGTATTTATTCTGAAAATTTCATACTTGTATCACTAATTTGAACAATTCCACTATTTTTTGTCGCCTATCTTCCGGACTAAAATGGGTTCTTCAGACTACAAAAAAAAAATGTTCGGGTTATAAACAAAAATTTATGCGTAAATTGATGGCTTCTTTCACACAATCTTACCTTTCCCTTCTTCATTGAAACCAACCTCTCGGCCTTATAGATTCCTTTCAATGTGTCAGTTTTCTTCTTCCTTGGACCGGCCATGTAAATGTCCGCCGTAGACGTCTTGTTTAAATCCGCATAAAAGTTCAGGCTTCGCTTTCCTCGACCCATTTTCACACATGAGAGAAACGAGTAAAACACGGTGTTAAGACACAGTAAAACCACGCAACTGGCATAGCGTTCGAGAGAACTTCGCGAGGACAACGCGAAACCGCGAACGCAAGAGCCAATCAGGTGAAGGAAATGCGTCACGTCACTGAACTACTCCACTCCCACACGGGGAATTTTTTGTTGACCGTTCCGGACCAGGAATTCTACGCGACGATGCTGAATACTCCGCAATTTAATTCTAGCCCTGAATTCTAGACAACTTTTTTTTAAACTGATAAAAATAATGAATTTCAGCTGTAAGTAAACTAGGAAAAAATTTGTCTTTCTTCATGTCGTCAATGCATTTTTTTAATTGCTTTATGAGGGGAAGTGTTGGGTTGCTATATTAAAGGAACACAGAGACAAATTTATACTTTTTCGTTTCTTTAGTCCATACAGCTGTCTTAAAAGGAAGTTTTAAGAGTTCGATTGAGAACAATGTCTATTTTACATGATGAAAAAGACATTGTTCTCAAATAAACTTCCTTTTAAACTCGACAATATACCTGTTTGAACCTTAAAACCTATAGTTTAAGTTATGACATTATTTTTTAACCGCTGTCTATAAGTGAGTAAAAAGGTCATTTCAACTGATTTTGGCTTAATTTTTCTGGCTTGCCGGTTCAAACGTTGGCTTCTTAATTTCCACCCGTTTTGCATTAATTTTGTGCTCCCATGCATGCGTGAAAAACAGACGCCAAAATCGAGCAATATAAATGTAATAATGAAAAATTCGAAACGTGATGTGACTCGCAATTTTTTTTTTAATTTGTTTTGATTATTGTCTTTTTTATTTCTAATCTTAGAATTGAGCACCAAAAATACAAAAGTAATATTAAATATGCTATCTTAGAAGAGGAAAATCAAGCTATTCAATCGTGGGGGAACCAATGCTTAGCGATCGTGTAGGCGAATGACTATATCTCCTATATGCTTACTCCCACGAGACGAGAAATTTTTTTAACGGAAGTGTAAACGATGTCTACATTTAGAATTGACTTCAAGGGTTCTACAGATCTATTAGACCTGCGCAAAAAAAATATCTACTGAACTACAGTTTACTTGTACTAGAAGACTTGGCTGACATTTGCAAACCTTTTCGGCTTTATGTGAATAAAGCCGGCTTTTCATTTCTTTCCCGCGCAACCGGTCAAAATGCGCTGTATTAATTCGTAGCTTGGTCGCCGTGTATCGTTTAGTTTATCACAAAAGGTTGCAATATGCTATTCACATAAACGATGACGTCAATATGACGTCATTACTTCTCTAGGCGCGCGCAACAATGTGACATTTATTTTAGGAAATGATCAAAACACAACACGGAATTCGCGGCGTTCATTTATTGTCGGCGTTGCTGGTTGACTATAAACCACCAAAAAATATGCTTCGATCTCCACATGGCCAAAATCAAGTCAAACGAGTTTAGTCAAATGTGCGGTAAGTTTCAAGCGTTCAGTAATTATTGTTAGGAGAAGAATAATGCCGGCTAAAAAATCTACTGCTTTAATTGGAAAAATTATTCTAAGCTCCGTTGATCTGCGTTGATAGAACGTATTACAATAACAGATCTTTCAGCTCCTTTCAAATATAAACACAAGCCTACATTTATGATAAAGCATGTAAAGAGTTACAGTGATTTTTTCCGGCAGTGACTGCTTTATCGTTTGGGGGAAAAAAGCTGAAAACAGCTATGGCCAAATATTGAAGTTAGTGCAAAAACCGTGAAGGGAATTAGTTCAGTATTTTCGCGAGTTCCGTGTCAGTTTTGAATTCTGTCAGTGTAGATAAAAGAACCCACATAAAAGCGTGACGTCAATGTAATGCCTATTTTGGCGTGCGCACGTCTCTGTGCTCTGGTTTTGGCTGAACTCGAACAATGAATTATTTGTAATTTTTAAGGTGTGAAGAAGGCGGTAACTTTCCGAATTAGTCTACCTGTATTTATTAAAAAACAACATTTGAGGGACAAAATTTCTTCTATTCAGCTGATTCTAAACTTTAAAGGAAGAAAATCGCGAACTACTTTTATTCATTTCTTCTGATCGTTTATGTAGCCTCCAAACTGACAAATGGTTGCCAAGATAGAACTATTGTCAAATTTTGAACTGAAAAGGAAAGTGTTTAGCCCTACTTCTAGACAAAATAGTTTTAACTTTAATAAAGGCTTCATTATACTTGCAATGGCCTAAAGAAAAAACATTTTTGAAACCTTTTTTCATTGCTTTTTATGCGAAATAAAATTGAGCTATTTTATTTTTAATTGAGTACAAAGCAAAATTGGTTGTCATTCACAACAAAACCAGCTTATTAAAATGACCCAAAATGATGAAAGTGTTTCTTAAACGGTGCTTTTCCTTTCAGTTGTCAAAGGTCAAAAATTGTTCCTTTATGTTCTATTTTTATCCAACCAGATTAATCATCATATTTTAGCGGAAATCGAAATGATCTAGCACTATACACTTTTGTTGAATCTGCTTGGCGGCTTTTTATAACAAATTCCATAATTTCTGACATGACTCTCTTCCGCCCACTGAAGAAAAACTTAAAATTTCTGTTTGGACTGGTTTCGTGGTTATATTAGATAGTTACTTTATAAATGCACGCGCACAAAACAAAAATAACTCTTACGGACAAAATTAAGAGGTCAATATACATGCAAGAGTTCTCAATATTCGTAATTCTACCCGAAATAAACCGTCAATTTTTAAATCCACCCAGATGTGTACACAAGTTTAGTTCTCACCTAAAAGGGATCAATTCCGCCCTTATGTTTTGTGAATAGACCGTGTTTTTGTAACCATATATTTTGCGTTTTGGTTTCATCGTAGGGGAGCAAATCGAAGAAGATTGACCACAAAATCGTTGATCTTTGCTAAGACGAGCTGTAACCGGGTACTGCTCGATTTATCAAGCTCTAGGGGCTGATAAGGAGACTTAGTGAATTCAGCCGACACTCATATGGGATTTAAAGGCTGGATTTTCAAGCGACGGCAGCAGTGCGAAAGTTTCAGATTTCAAAATTTAATACCCCAGGTCACCAAACTCCTCAATGACTTCTCTTGGCTTAACTTATTTTGAATCTCCACTGAATTCGCCGTATAACAACAGAGGAGATCCTTTAAACGGTTCTTATATCTGCCCTGGAAGACGGCTGTCGGCGAAGGTTAGTGAAACATATAATTGTATTACTGTTAAGCTTATATACATCAATGCAACGGTATAAACCAGACAAACTATAAAGTAACTGAGGTATAAATGTAAATCTATCAGATCAGTTCATTTGTAAGTGATTTGTCCACGAAGCCTGTCAAAGCTCACGGATAAATTTCCGGACTGACAAGGATATCAGACACGAAACGAAACTACAATAGCTCGCTTCAGGGCACCGTTATGTCATCTCTCAAATTTGATCATTTATGAAATCATGGCCACCACCGTTTCCCAGGTTTTCTCCGCTTTCAAATTGGCGGACGACCCGCGACCCTTGTAACCATGGTGACAATTTTCCGCTGCCTTAGACAGCTCAGGTACATCTCTTAAATTTGCAGAGCAATTTAAAATCTTTTGCTTGATATCTCAAATTTACACTAATGTCTTCGATTTCGAATTTTACGCGGGAAACTATTTGACATCGGATTTCGTTTTTTCCCAATGAAACCGCAGAAATTTCATTTTCGTGCCCGTTTTGCCTCAGTTTCAAAATGGCAGATTTTACTGCGAGAGCGGAGTGTTTACGTTTTCTCGACTCATGTACAATACTTGACTTTGAGACTTCCTAAAATTGTAAAAGAAAAAGTGCTTTTTCTGCTGCTTAGATTTTCTACTGAATTTTGATATCTTTATCAGTTTAAAAACTGATGTGATAGGTAGATTTATTTATTTTTATTTTTATTTTTTGATAGGTAGAGTTATAATAGGATTGACTTTATTAATAAGGTTAGATTTATAGGTTTATGATATTAGTTATGATTAGATAAATAGTTTTTATTGGATAGTTGTGATTATAATGTAAAAAGTTTTTTTTAATTTTTTATAGTTGTCGCGTTCGAAGAACGCAATCCTAATTTCGTGTTGGTTGTCCTGTTGTTTACGTGCAGTAAAATTTGAGATTTTTTGGTGGCCGGTCTTCCAAATGGCCGCCCCTATTGTTTTTTTTTTTTTTTTCAGGGGCTCATTTCCGCCAGAAATTCCTTCGAACGCGTCTCCATAATCTGTGATTACTGCTAGTTGTATGTAGTAGTCTACGGCTCACTGGAAGACATTTTTGTAGTAAATGTGATCCCGTGTTTTTAAATAAAGATGATGATGATAAAGATGAATTTCGCAGACACCACTTAGTGCTAGGTCAGCTAAATTGTGTTATATAAACAAGCTATCGCTTACACGGTCACAGTTCGTACGCTCCTACGTGCTGTCCATGGAACAAAGTTCACTCGCCAGAGCCGATTATTTCATTTTTTTTTTTGTCAACCTTTCAAAAATTCTGAACGACCTGAAGTTTATTCTTTTCACCGAATTTAGAAATTAAGAAAACAACCCCAAATTGGAATAGAAAAAGTTGCAGAAGTTTAAATGGCCATTTGTTTAGGATTTATTGATCCTCAGACTTCAAGTTAGAACTACAGCTAATACATGATCCATCCGGTTGAAGTCACAGTTTTACTACAGTGGATTTCGAAATAAAACCAAATACATGCAAAAAAGCTAAGCCCCTTGAATTAAACCTGCGACTTGCTGGCGCCTACCGTTTTTTGCAGTCTAATATTATTAAATTTCGCTAGTCACGGATATGGCTTTCCTCCAAGTAAACACTTTAAATATCGCGCTATTTATTTCTCGAAGCCAATATTTCTAGAGGCGAACATTTCAGTGCACGCTATTCAAGTGCACGTGGAAGCTATAGCTTTACTGGTACCTCAATCAAGGCAATTTTCATACTAAAACTTTTTAAAAGACTATGTTAACTATTTTGAGTAACACTTGGAAAACCATCGGCATCGATGGAAACCGTAAAACTGCATGAAAAATGTTTCAGTTTTAATTGTTCAAAGTCGCGATAAATACTATAAATACTGTTACAACTATCACAAAAATTGACACGTCTTTTGCTACGTTTGGTCGGATGAAGAGAAGTGGTTGCAATGTTGAAATGGCTGGACCACCGTTTTCAAGTTCTGCGTTGTGTCAGGTCAGGTTTGCTCTCTCTTTAGAATCTTATTTTTGAAGTTATATAGGCATTTTTTAATTTATATGAATCATCGCGGGTATATATTTACTGAGGGAAATTAAATAACGGACTCCAGTACTCAATTTTTGTCCGGGCAAGGGTCCGCCTTTAAAAGAGACCGGTGCAACAAAATGAGAACTATAAGATTTTTCGCTTTTTGATTCTGCCTCAGTATGAAACCTACTGAGCGGTACTTACCTGTTGTTATGTTTATTATGTTGTTAAAGCTATAAAGGTAGTTCCAACTTTTTCGAGTCTGTGCCGGATAAAATCCTAAAGTGTGACCATTCATATGAAGCTTTAGGCCCCGTTTACACGGGTCCGGACAAATTTTTGCACGGACAAAAACTTGCACGGTTCCACCTTGCGTTTACACGGGACCGGCGGAACTGGACGAATTTTTGAACGGCTAAGTGTGCAAGTTCGGTGTAAACACCACTGCAATCCGTAACAGAATTTGCACGGATCCATGTAAACACGTGGTCTAGGAACAAAATTCGTCCGTGTAAACGGGGTCTTAGCAGCATTTTCCTGTGCAGAGTGCTGTTTTTTTCTTTTATGCCGTGCAAGAGGGCGGTCAGTCAATTTTGAGGCTGTGGATGAAATTATGAACGTGACCACTTCAAAGGGAAGCACTTGAGCAGGACTTCATGATGTGGCGCTTTTTATTATGTTATATATACAATGTGGTTATGATTTTTGGCACGAGTCCGGTGAAAAGGATGCAATTAATCGTAAGGTGTACCCATTCCCCTGAATGAATTATTAAGCAGCACGGTATTTTTGTATGGCAGTGATTAGTGTTTTTCCGTTGGACAAAATGATTCTGTTTATAGACGCAACGAGAGGCGGCACGAATTACACAATCAGCTAAATACTCGTGACGAATATCTTTCTCAGGCCACAATTTGTAAAATCAGATTCTCTCTCTCTCTCTCTCTCTTGGGCTCTCATGCTCAGTAATTTTAAAGCTGCTTATTTAGTCCGTTACCTCTCAAGAGTGCAAAGTACACTTTTAACAACGCTTCTAAAATTTCCACTTAGAGAAAGTTAAGAAAAGAAAAATAGCACCACGCGTCAGCCATTAAGTAGTGCTTTAGGTTGCCATGATCCACATTCAAAGGTAAGAACTTTATATGTCGTATTGTTCAAGGCTTGATTTGCAAAACATCGAGAGACAAACACATCAAATGAAAGTAGAACCACCTTGTACAGCATAATAATCAGCACCACAGGAAAGTACTGCTCAGTAGCTCTTCATTTGAATGTTCACACTTCAGGATTTCATTCACAGACTCAAAAGTTAAAACCAGCTTGTACAGCATAGTAAACAGTACCACAGGAAAGTACTGCTCAGTAGCTTTTACTTGAATGGTCACACTTTAGGATTTTATCCACAGACTGAAAAGTTAGAACCACCTTGTACAACAGAACAAACAACACCACAAGAAAGTACAGCTCATCACCGTTCATTTGAATGGCCACACTTTAGGATTTCATCCAGACTCAAACACTAGAACCACCTTGTACGGCATAATAAACAGTACCACAGGAAAGTACTGCTCGGTAGCTTTCATTTGAAAGGTCACACTTTAGTATTTCATCCACAGACTCAAAAGGTAGAACCACCTTGTACAGCAGAACAAACAACACCACAAGAGTGTTCTAGAGTTCTCATCAAAAACTGCAAATTTGAACGGTCGTTCATATTTTTCCCAGATCAGCTGCGCCTTCTTTTTAAATTTTCGTCGCGACATTTGACCGGCTGCACGCTGGTTACACGTTTTCCCGCGCTTGACACAGGTTGCACGCTTTTGTGCCCTGTTCTGATTGGTTCATTATTAATTAAAATGCGTGATTGCCAGGTGCGACTCCTTTGGCACTTCGTAAACTGGAACTAATGTGGTCAAGGGCCGAAACTTTTATGCGGATTCGCTATTTTGCGCAAATACAGAGTTCTGCGTCGTAAAAGATCTACTGAAGTCGCGTTTTACGATTCTCGCCTTGCGTAAAAAATTAGTTAGCTTCATCATAATCATCAAAGAGTCACAAGTCTTCAGTTGTTTCTTTATCTCGCGTGCACGTAATTCAATATAGAAAAATGATTGACATTTGTTAAGGGTCTTAATGGTTTACTTTGACGTTTATTGACGGCATTTCTTGTTGAGTGTTTGTCTGAAGCCACGTTTTCCCTGTCGAGAAAAGCCTTTCACCAGTTCACATTCAAATACATAAAAATACAATTTACATAGCAACGTAAAACTGCTCAAAGGTTCTTTAAAGGTTCTTTCTAGAGCTAGAAAAGTCCGTTTGCTGATTAGAATGTACGGCGAAGAAGCAGAAGAAGCAGAGAATAGCGACCACCGTGATGAAATTCCGATTGAATAAGTTCTTAGTCAACTCTGTGTAGTGGAACGCTATAAAAACTTGGTTGTATTAACGGGTTGTCTTTTTAAGTCAGGAGAGAAAATGACTGGTTCATAATGGGGATGACGTGAGGCGAGGCTCCACTGTATCGACAAAAGATAATAGAAGAGAAAATATTAGATCTCTTTATTGATTCGATCCACGGTAAATTTAGGGAATTCATAATTACAAAGATTTTAAAAATCTTTTCTAGCATTAATAAAACATTTTCTGGCAAAAATTTTAATAGTGAAAAATGATATTTCATGACAAACAACATAAAATTCACCTTTACCTATAAATCGGGCGAAAAAAAACTAGATTTATTAGTATATTTTCAGATTGTATACTAGTAAGTGTATATATTGGGGCTAAAATAAGAAGCAAAAATCTATACTTATTTTATGAAGGCGACAATTACTGGTAAATATAATCGTTTAAGGATGTTCGAAATTCCACAAGAGATTCCGCTTGCCCGATATTTTGGGGTAGACTGTTCCAGAGAACGACACTCTAGATAACTTGAGCTTGACGATAGAACGGTATAGCCAGTATTTTGTTTGCGAAATCACGAAGAGACTATAAAGCTGTATACGTTCACAAATTTGCAACGTAAATACTCAGGGGTAAGACGATTTTGCACTGGTTTTGGGCAGAGGATCTTGGAACATCATGAACTGAAAAGTCAGAACACGGGTAGGGAGAAACATATATTTTGATCTTAGGTCTGTAAACGGATAAGGGTTTCATGATGTGATGCGAACAGCTCCCCCATAAATGGTTTAAAAGTCCCCCCCCCCCCCCCTCCCCCACCTCCCCCACCTACAGAAGCGCTGTCCCTCCCACCCTCGTATTTAGTTTAAATTTAAAATCATCGTCTGTATCTGCTACTCAGAATCCAAAAGCGATAATTAATGCTTTTTCTTTTGTCTCTCTCAGACAGACATGTACGATATCCATAATTTGGAATCGTAACCTGACACATAAATTTGTCGGATATTGGTTGTCTTCAGTTATTACTCTTTTGTTTTACTTTTGGCACGCGAGATTTTCTTGATATTTCGAGGAAGTTTCTAGTCTCGCCGGCGGTTCTTTCTAAACTTTGTTAATCAGTATACTTAAAAATCGCCTAAATTCCAAGACTTCCCGCTTCAAAATACAGTCAAGGGAAAATGTTTAATTGCATAAAGAAAACACCATTACGTTTGTGATAAACCGGTGCTCATTGAAAACGGTGACAATGGACGAAAGATGTTTTTACATTGCTGGACTGATTAACAAAAATGTGAGTCAATTGCATGCTAGTAAACCGCCATTCTTTTGGCTCTAGTTAGCGAATAACTAATTTTACGCTATTGGGCTAGTTAGAGAACAGCTAGCAATCGCTGAAAACTGATGAATAGTTTGAAAATCATCGGTCCACTCCCAATTTACAGAGATAGACTTTTTCAATTCATAGCTTCGACCCACGAAAGAGTGCCAAGTATCTATTCGTTGGAAGTAGTATCCATATTTGTTTTAAAGTTTGGTCCCGGGGTCACTAAATCACTGCTGCAAAACAGTCGAAATGTTACCAAGATGATCGAGCACGAACTGCTGAAGTTCAGTCGTGTATATGCATTAAATCTTTTCAACGTCTCTTGTCCTCGTGGGAGAGTCGCGAATCGCGAATCTCGGGGAGCACATATTGTCCCTCTCTTTAATATATTCAAACTCTTTCGCTGAGACGTTTTGTTGTAAGGCCACCTGCATGACGTTTGTACTCCAAACTTACTCAAGGAAAATTCACTAACCTGACGACTGGTATAGTCTAGAATTGTCGTCAATTGTCCGACCGAAAAAAAAAATGTCATGCCCGTTTTATAGGATTTTAAAGGTGTCCGAAGGAATACGACTGATTTCACTCCAGGGAATGACAATTTGTCAATAAATTTTGTTTGTTTCCAAAGCGGGAATTCATTCATCGGATCTCGTTGTCTTTTTTGACACGTCACCTGTGACTGACTTGAAAAATACCCACAGCCATTTAGTAACTCAGTTTATACTGACCCGTAACGGTTGGTTCACTGATCACCGCCTCGGTTAATTTGCCCCAGAATGTTTTTGCAGCGAAATTTCACTAGTTGCTGTAAAACTTGAGCCAAAGGACGTATTTCAAACAAACAAACTTGCTATCAGACATCATCTGTCTCGAAGATCGTACTCACGGCCAAAATTCTACCAGAATCACCCGCGATAACCCGCCGAAGCATGTGGTTTAACCCGAACTTTCGCTATTACTTGAGACAAAAGAAGTCCCCTTATTCAATCTATTCAAAAGATTATGTCAAGGGGGGATTTTGGTTAAAAGCCTCATTTTTGCGCCACTTTAGATCGGTTTTATGAAATTATCTTTTTAACGTTTCAAGCCGGTGAATCCAAAACTCAGCTACCATTGGTTTGTAGATCGGTGTTATGTGAAGTTTTTTTTTTTGTGAGTGTGCGAGAGGAAAAAAGAGGATTTGTGAAATTTAGAAAAGTAGGAAATATTGAAAATTGAACTGAAGTCAGTTTAAATTAGAATAGTCCGCTATTCTAATTTTCGCGGACCGAACTTAATGCGCCTGTTTGTTTTTCAAGACAAGTTTTAACTCTTGAACGCAGCACCCTGTAGCAGGCGCGCGAACAGCTTTTAACGCATGCAACAGTTTGTTGCGGCAACATGTTGCAAGTTTTTTATTCTTGGAATTAATCTGACACAACTCGTAAGGTGTTGGCAACGCGAAAATTGCGCTTGAAATCGTCCGCGCGCTAGCATCAACCTTTCGCGTGTTACACACTATTAATAACGTCGGTTTTACCGCTACCCTGGGATGAAGATTAGTATATAGTTAAAGCGGCTGATTGGTCAAAATGACAGAGGTGTATAGATTAAATGAATTTAATATCGTCTCTCTGGGGCCAAGTGTGTGAACTGTCCGCTGATGAGGAGTTGTCTATGTATGAAGGCGGTATACTTATTACAGCGGTAGAGTTCAGTTTCGTCGGCTCCGGGACCAACTCTGACGAAGGGCTAGCGCTCGGGGGATCAGCTTTTGAATCTGTATACGGTGGCAAATTTTCCCTATCAACTCAGCGGTTGATAAAACCAAATTTTTATATCTGTAATAAGGATTAAGGTACCCGTCAGTAATTTTGTGCTTTCAAGAAGCCAGTGAACTATTCGCCACGAGGGGCTGTAAGTCTATATTTCACTGAGAACAGACCGTCATATGGATGGATAGTTCTATGGTCCGCTATGATCTGGGATCAATCCAGTCGGACACTTACAAATTAAAGTTACAGTTAGATGCGATGGATTCTTGGTCTTGCAGGGACTAATACATAAGTGATCCGGTAAAACAGAACAAGTTGGGCCCGGTTGTTCAAAAGGTGGATAGCGCTATCCACCGGATAAATCACTATCCAGTGATAGCACAATGCTGACAATGGATTTTGTTAATACTTATCCACTGGATAGTGATTTATCCGGTAGCGCTATGCACCTTTAGAACAACCGGGATCAGGCCCTGGTTGTTCAAAAGGTGGATAGTGCTATCCACCGTATAAATCACTATCCAGTGGATAACACAAAAGATTTTGTTAATACTTATCCACTGGATAGTGATTTATCCGGTAGATAGCGCTTATATCCATCTTTTGAACAACCGGGGCCAGGATTACAAAGATGGAAGTAGATTGCAGTTTATCAGACTTGACTTCTTGACAGGCGGTTCGGAAATCAAAATTGCCATTTTGGTTAAACTTTGTTTTAGTTCCTGGCCATCAGAAAGAGAACACGATATATCCACTGGGACAATTAAGAGGAAATGTTCCGGTCATTAACAGTTTTGGCAATGCCTCTTGATTTGTTCCATGCAGTTTTTAAAAGGATCATTTTATGGGAAACAATTGTTTTTTAAAGTACAATCGGATGTGAAATGAAAACACGCCAAAGTCTGGCCAATCCCACACATCCGCTTTGATTTCCGAGTACCAATTAGTTCTTTTAGTTTTGTGCCGAACAATGAGCATTTATCAGTTTAATATCCGCTGCATGCAGACATCTCTTTTTTCAGGTGACCTGGAAATCCGAGTTAAACGACTGATAAACACTTACGGTAGACTAAATCGTTTCGGCGGAAGGCCTTCGGAAGCCCTTTGAGTTAAATTAGATTTAAAACTCGTAACATCGGAAAATTTAACCCCTTTTGTTTTCTGGTGGAAAAAATGTCGTTTTGGTTACTAAATAAGGTTAGCGTAGGATTTTCGGAAAGGTGAAAGCAGATAGCTGAAATTCGGGGGATGACATTCCATGCCCTTATATTTTCTGCCGCCGAAATATTCAGCTAAAAGCCACCGAAAAGTTGAAACTTTGTTAGCTTTCGCGTAGTTTCCATTAAAAGCTAAAATGATAAGGGAAAACAGTACAACGACATGCCAAGCGTTTACCTGAACATTCCTCGTCGGTCCCTGGCAAAAATCAACCGCTAAGCCGAAAGTTCCGGAGTTTGCGATTAACTTCGCGTCTGTTTATCAATTTTGAGACGAGGAGAACCGACAAAAGGTAAACTGCGTCAAGCTTCTATGGAAATCTGATATAAAATATTCACTGACTTTCTTCAACTCACGAAACATTCTCAAATAAACTGAATCAAATCAGTGAGACATTTGAGACTGAAATTGGAAAGTTCGAATTATTAGTCAGTCTCTAAAGTCTTTTTGGGTGAAAATAATTACGATCTTTACTAGAAAAACTCCCGAGAAGAGTATCGAAAATATACTAAAACTAAACAAAGACAACCAGACACCAAATAACGTAGAAACCTGAGGGAGTGGCGGAAAGTGAAAACTTCAAGATACTGTGGGATTTCACAGTCCAATGTGATCGGAAAATTGAAGCAAGAAGACCAGACATTGTTTTTATTGATAGGAAAGAGAGAGAGGTGATTATAATTGATGTTGGCATCCCAGGTGACAACAGGGTGAGAGATAAGGAGCTCGAGAAGATTGAGAAATACCAACTATTGAAAGATGAAGTGGCAAAACTCTGGCACATGCGAAAAGTCACTGTCGTCCCAGTTGTTATCGGGGCACTTGGTGCCATTTCAGTCAACTGTGAGAAGTACATGAAGCAAATTGGTGTAACCATAAGAATGGAAACTATTCAGAAAACAGCATTGTTGGGTACAGCAAAGATCCTGAGAAAGGTGCTGTCCTTGTAAGAGGAAAGAAAGAAAAGTCCTGGAACCCATGGTGACATGTTGGAACCCGCTTCCAGGGAATATCAACCAGACAGAACATTGTGCCTGAGCCTTAAAGTGCCTATGAAATGAAATTTATTTTTTGATGTATCGAAAGTTTCACCTTTTTAGACCTTGGAATAAAAGGTTTAAAGTGTTAGGGACGATGCGAAATGCTTTTTTTATGGTCTCAAAGTTAGGTTGTTGGCGCTAAAAAGTGGCTCCAATTTGTGCGCGGCCAAAACCAGTGTCATATTACACTGTGACGTAAATAGTTGTACAAACTGCTGCGGGAATATAGAGAACAAGAGAGCTGACAAGAGACGTCGCTAGAGGTGGACCAATATTATGTGGCGAGCGGCCTCAAACAAACGAGATATTAGAATTCTTCGATAACAGAGGGTGTAACAAAGCTTTATTTTTTCCAGAGCAAAATAGGCCGGCGAAATACACGAAATTTGTTCGTCGACATCGGAAAGGGAACGTCAAGCGATGTTGTTTTCAATGAAAGCGCTTATTGTTAAGATTAATATTATTTTGCAAAAGAAAATAACATTCCGGCCGGCGAGGCCGTTTAATCAAGCATAATTTTTCCAATCCATATCCTGTTTGGAAGTTCCTTCAAGCCTCGGCTCGACTGGAGAGCCGTCGAAGTCAGTGAGGCCTACAAAAATATACTGACTCGATCGGCACTGACTGGCGAGTAATATAAATGTTTATACGGTATTCCGAATTATAAAATTCAAAGTGCAGCGACGCAAGTGTTCACTGGAAGGCGTCTTTTCTACGGAACATCTATCAAAAATCTACACGTACAAATGCGTAAGACTATTCGAAACAAAATACATCGCTGAATCATTGCGTGTTCGATCAGATCAATTTTTATACAATGAAATATAAATCAGACATAAATGTAAACACGATACTTTGAACTCGCTTACAAGCCGCTAAGTGGTTAAAATTTCCAGAAACGATCAATCGCTGGCAAGACACTAAACTAAGAAGCATAATTATTATGTATATACTTGAGTTCAAACATTTTGAATAAATAAATAAATAAGCTATCAAGGCACCTTGCCGCTAAAAATACACCATTCACATTCAATTCAGCAAGCCGCCTGAAAAACACCACCTCGGATATGCATAACATCAGTATAATTTAGAAACTTTCAACTAGCAAGCCGCCAAGACATATCCTTCGCATTGAAAAAAGAACTTTAAGTAGACGAGCGAATTGCCAAGCCGATAAAATAAGTTGATAACCTCCACGCGCGATCAATGAACTTCAGAGAAGACCCGCCGAGTAGCTAATGCGCTAATATCATGATTGTTTGTACTACAAATATATCGTTCGCGTTCGATAAACGCTAGTCAACGAGTCACTAAAAAGAAATAACAAAAACGCCTCTGCGTTCAATAAGCTTACAACTCAACTGGCGAACCACTGAGACGCTGTGCTACTGAAATGTATACCTTTCACGTTCAATAATCTAAATGATCAAAGTCCGTCTTCTTCATGTTCACTTCCTTCGCTCAAGCGGCACAGTCGGTTCGTCTCGCTACGGCAAATCTACAGTGGACACGATCATTTCAGTTGATCAAGAGTGATCCGAAACTGATCCTCTTCACCTTCAGAGAGAAACAAATTAGGCGCTGTCTGACATTTATACAGCCAAAAACGTTGGCAAAATGACCATCACGTTAAAGGATTCCAAGGGAATAAAAGCGTAAACAAACCAATGTGTCATACTATTTACGTAATTTACGTCATCACGCACGCCCACTCGCCCCCAGGCTCTCCAAAAATTGGAGCCACTTTTCAACCGAAGTGACGCATCTTCGAGGGGCTAAAAAACCGATTTTCTTTCTTTTCCTCGGGAAATGATTATTGTTTTCGTTCTTTGGACATAATAAACTAATGAACAACGAAGAAAAAAAATTCATTTCATAGGCACTTTAAAGGAATAAACATAATAATAATAATAATAATAATAATAATAACTAGATAATAATTTTTTAAAAAAATTAAAAGGAATCTTTTATTAATAACCAAGCTAACTAAAAAAATCTTATTTTACAATTAATTTTACTTAAAAAAACTATTCAGTCCAAACACTATTTACATTATTTCTTTCAATTAATAATTCTCAAACAATCTTACGTTTACAGTTATTGACCTACTAGAATGCTAAAAATATTCATAATTACAATCCGTATAAATATTGTAAAAGTAATATTGTAAAAATAATAATAATAATAATAACAATAATAATAATAAGGAAAATGGCAATAATAATAATTAACTATAAATTGATACTTGAAAATAAATGAAAAAAAATATTAAAAATATTAAAAAAATATGGCTAATTTCTGCACTTGCAAGTGCGTGTTTTGTAAGTCCTCGGCGAAAGATAAAAGAAAAAATTAAATCTAACTTATTTCTTAACGTCCACTCTCAACTTGCAAGTCCGTGTTTTATAAGTCCATGGCGACTCTCCTCTTTGAACGCGAACCTCTGAGGCATGGTAGGGCTGATCTCAAGATTGCGTAGGAGACTTTCGTTTTGATCCAGGAAATAGTGCATAATCTTCGCCTTTCTTGATTGCAAGAAGCTCTGCGAGTCGACTGTGGTATCTTCTACATTCTTGCGCCATGCCTCCTGTTGTAGTGAATACTAGCTTTATTAAAAAAAGCAATAATAATAATAACAATAATAATAAAAAGACCTTTCCTTACCCTCCGGTAAATGTTAAAAGCACAAGTGCTAGTGGGGCCGAACATTCAAATAACAAAAGCAAATACTCAGGGACCGCGGAGGGGGAGGGGCTGGTAGGGCCGCGGCCCCACCACGTTTTTTGCGCTTCCGCCCCCACTTTTTTTCGATTTTCAATATGAAAAAAATATTTTCAATTGTCAGCCCTCCCACTTTTCACCTTGATCCGCGGTCCCTGATACTATATATTACTTCAAATTGGACATAACATGGTAAGAGTCCAACTGGCAGGAGGCAGACCAGTTGGCTATTTCACAAGCTTGGCCGAGGAGTTGAACTCGGGTCTACAGTGAAACAACTCCAGCTGGCGGTCATAGCGAGACTCGAACCCGGGACCTCCGGATTTCAAGTCTGGAGCTCTAATGACCACGCTGCCTCAGGATCAATTACGCCCATTGAGTATTTTAGAAAATTTTCCAAAATTATATCCTTAGAATCATAATCACGTCCTTTATAAGCGTTTAAAATTCAACTTTAACCTTCGCTCAGTATCGTATTGTTCCTTATTACTTGTATTACTCACTTGTTATATTACTTCATGATCAAACATACATAGTGCTGACAAAAGTGAGGAGAATTTGCACGTTGATACATAAACGCTTAAATCTTCGCGTGGGTTATAAATTTAGTATTTTCGCGCTTCGTTAGAGATACGTGAATATTTAGTTACCTCTGTATCCTTCCCCAGGTCTCATCAATTATTCTTTTTAGTAACAAACATCAAGATTTGTAAAGAACATCAGAATATTTAGTAATGGCATACGACAAAGTGCGAACAATAACGTAGTAATAACAATAACAAACATTTAATATTGCAGTCGGGATTTGCTGTACTTTTGTACTTCACTCATCTAATTTTTACCCGCGAAAATTCAGCGGGCCAATTGTGGACGATTTTCGAAAATAAAAGGTTTGTTTCTTTTCAAAACAGAATTGGAAAAATCTATTGTAAAAATGGAAATAGTTGAATTTTACTTTGACATAAAATTGAAGGGTCGATGAAGTATGCCGGCTTCTCAGTTGTGTTAGCCTGGGCTAAAAATTCTTTCGGGAAGAAGTCGCCGTTCTCTCATTGTCTCGGCCTTTTTTTACATTCGTTCTCGTTATCTGCTATCTCCGCGCTATTTACGTGGGTTTTGTATTATGGTAAACTGATTAAGTCAAATTATCATGATTAGCTGCATTACTTAAGTAACACCTCAGGCCCTCGCGGAGTGTTTGTCTAAGCTTTCGGTTCTGTCTTTCGCTTTTCTGACGCGAGGCGGGTAGAATGTAAACAAGACAATAGAGGTACGACAAGTACATGAAACGTCATCTTTCTGTAAACAGGTGGTTAAGATAAAAGAAGTAAAATTTAATGATCAACAAGCGACTAATCTCATATAAACAGGTGCGACACTTACAAGTGCGTGTTTCTAACACGTAATATAATTGAAAGCCGGCGACGCACTAAACATGGACGGCATTCCTATTGAAAACAATGATAATGCAAGGAAAGCAGTTTATAAAGTAAAGGGAAATTTTTCTTTTGGAACGCTTTTAGCTCAGTCGCCCACTCTTAATTTGAAAAAAAAAAAAAATACCCTGCGTGACACTTCACAACAAAAACAAAAGAAATTCTTTGAAGAAACTGAAAACTTTAATTTTTGGCAGTTTCGTTTTAGCGGCGTTTTTTTTATGTAATACGGTTCACGGCTTTTTCATAATGGGTGAAACATTGTGCTATTGTGGTCGACTGACATTGCAAATAAATTTATTTATACCAGTCATATTAATTAAAAAGCTGTAGTTTACACAATCATGAATAGTATTCAAAACGTGGTTTGTAAAACGATGTTTATTTTTGTTTATTTTTTTGTATTCACTTTAAAATTATTGATTCTTCAAAACTGCGAAACGAGTAAAGAACACTAAAGAAAAGAGATTTTTTTTCTTCTTCGCCACCAACGCAATACGGTAAGATAAACAAGAACCAAATTAATCATTGTCTGTAATAATCTACCCTCCCACACACTCAATGGAGGGCCTCGTGGGTCGTGCACTGTGTGTCACGTGACCATGTTACCTCCGCCATGACATCATAGTTTTTGTTGTGATTGGCTCAGACGGCTCTATATGAAAGCGAAGCGAGCTTCAAGCACTTGCGAGGCAAGGAGCATGTGTGAGACGGCGAAAATTACGAAGGTTTTACGCTAATTTGCTACTCTTGATATCGGGAAAGATGTAATGAAAAGGTGTTACATCTCCTGAGGAAGAATTCAGTGCTGTGTACGGACGTGGTGAGCTCGTTTATGGCGACGAATTCGCATAAATATACAGACACGTTCGAAGGAAGTTGAGTCGTAGGTGAGCAATTCAATGACCTTTCACAGTTGTAAGCTTTCTTTGGGATTTGTGCGAACGAAGAATTTAATTTCTGTCGCTGCGCGCAGAACAATGGCGACCTGCTTTAGAATGAGCACATTTTTGCAGCTCAACAGCTGTTTTTTAACGGCGAATGAGATTGTTAGTTGTCCGTGCAAATGGTGTGTTGATGTTTGGGCTTTGTTTATAACTTCTAATACGAAAGGAGGACTTTCGAAGCCGCTCTCGAACGGGTGAGAGTGCAGAATAGTTAACCTTGTTAATAAAGATTCTATGACTCTCGAAGCACGAAAATGGTTTGAAATAACTCTTGGAGAGTTAAGCGCTACAGAGAATTTTGGAAGAAGCTTTTTAAAGTTTTCCTTCAAATATTTAGACTTCCTGCTTCGTGTTGAAGCTGCAAGCCTGTTCAATTTCTTTTTCTTTCGCTAGTGTTGGCGCCAGTTTTCTTATCAGCGAGAATAAATTTTTTTTTTTGTGAACCTCGTCGTGGGTGCGTGGAGAAAAACAACGGAGAATTGTTTTAACATTCGGCTGACTGGTGTCTGATTGTCTTGAAAAGTTCTTTTGCTTGAGGGACATATGCAAATTTGCACAGAATTGGTACCGTCTCGCGCAATGTTCATTCAAGGGCATTCAACAGAGGTGACAGAGCTGATTTATTATTGATGAATATAAGCTCGTCTTCAAAACAACAAAGCACGTGTTTTGTCGAGCTTGTACATTGAAAGATATCTTGGGAAGATTTTCCCAGTTTGCTTTCATGTAAGTGTACAAGACTGTCGAATTGTTTGCACGTGTTCGAACGCATTTCATGTGTCTATTACTAAAACTAATCCAATTTTTCATCGATTTCAGGGTTTATCCTTAGCGAGCGATATGAAACCAGCCCACCACACGCTTTTCCGCGACCAAGTCAGTACCCTTGTGGAGTGGTTTGCGAACTGGAATGAGTGTGAACAGACAATAGCGTTGTACACTCTGCTAAAACGAATTTCTACCATCCAGGCACGGTTCTTATCTTTGATATTGGAACATACATTTCGCGACGATTCCTATGAAGTTCAAATGATGCAACAACGTGCAAACGACAAACGTAAGTTTTCAGCAACTATAGATACACGTGGGGGCGTTTTTGTTTTGTTTACTACCACGGCTGGAATTTATGGAAGTTTAGCGTGCCTTGGACAATTTCCTCATTGACGAAAAGTCTGGTAGAGGCGCGAAGAAAGTCACCTTTGTAATTCACACGCATTCGTAAAATCCAGTGTTTTTCTTTACGATCGCCTTATTGAATGAAGATAAATTAAATACGTAAACACGAAGCTTTAATCGTAAATTCTAGATGTTTCTTAGCGTCACAAATTTTGTTTCATACAAGGGTGGTACATTTCCGTTTCAGTATTACAAAAGGAAAAAGAAATAATTATTTCTGCGGTCCACTGCGAACAATTACTTCTCAAGTTCTTTTCTCCCTTTTTCCGTCCTGAAAAGTAAACAACGGTGTTTGTTATGTAGTTAGGTGTCACTTTTTCACGGAGTATTTCAAATCGTTTAGAGATTACAGCTGAATCTGATACGCCAAATATAGCGCTTACGCCATCTAGATTAGAATCGAAGCACCTCATCCGAAGAATTGGCAGTGCAAAAACAAACAAACAAAAAAAAAATCAAAAGGTTTCTTAGCTGGTTTGGATCTGATCACTTAATTACCTGATCATGTAAGGCGAGTTGTTGCTTCAAAGCGATGAAATGAGTAAAAACAAAGAAATGGGTCAGAAGAATGATAAATTTTGTAATTTAAATTTTTCTAGAGATGTATTTTAGGTTGGATTTTCCTGGCAGCTCACACCAAACTAGAGTAGACACAAAAGTTTCAAGATTTAAAATATTTTCTAGAAATGTGTGTAGTGCAGAACCTTGCTAAGCTTGGGGGAGGAGGGTGCACTGCAAAATTTTAGCGATGGAGGAGGGAAAGATGAAATTTCTAGTTTAACTGGAGAGGTTGGGTTGCCTTGCCACAATGGCCTTGAAATTTGAAGTTGAGACATTGTTGTTTGCAGTCGCTTGGCACGCTGGATGACATCAATTGGAACTTTGTAGTGGTTTTGTTGCTAGGCAACTGCAGGACACCAACCTGATAAATATATTCAGGCAACCCGAGATCCTACTGCCCTGAAGTGATCCATGCCCGACAAATTTATAAACCTTGCTATGCTCAGGCCTTGGGCTCCTCCCTTTAATTGTCGAGAATGCCATTGGGAGTTCTTTCACAGACTCTAACACATATTGTTTTCCACATGGCACTTTTTCCTTTGTCATGTTGAATATTGAATAAACCCTGCCAATTACCAACTGCCTGAAAACTACTACCTGAAAAGCTGGGGGTGGCAATGATTGTCGCCAAAGGAGAGTGGGACTGTTGTAGAAAATATTAAAGAAAATGTGAGAATTTTGTCTGGACAAAGGTAACTGTCCGAAATAGAGAGATGTCCATATTAGAGAGGTGTCCGTAAGGAGAGGTTCAACTGTAATAATACTATGTACTGAAGGGAAAGTCAACATTGTTAGTCAGTCATAGAAATAAGATGGTTTAATCTACCTTGTTATCACTGACTTTAGATTACATTGATGGGCAGTATGCTTTAGTTTTGCTCCGGTACTTTTGCGTTTTTTTTTTTGCGATTCCTTCTTTTTCATCACAAACTGATGGTACACTCCATTCTTTGATTCTAGTTACAACAGTTGAGCCATTAACCATGAGCTATTTTATGCTTTGAACATTTATGGCAAAACTGACATTGTCTGTCCGTAACAAAGCAAAGGGCAAAATGAACATTGCAGAAAGGAAAACATGTTTGCCATGCACATTTACCACATGGAAATTCCAAAGCATACTCAGAATCTTTGAATCAAGAGACATTTTGGCATATTCAGTGAACAAGACTTTATGTAGTATGGCCGTCTCAAAAGACGACACCAATCATGTTTGCAAAACGAGCATAGCACTTTGAAATCCCAATGGGCACTGTTGGAATCTGTATTCTGTTGTTGTTGTTGTTGTTGTTTAAAACATGCATTAGAACACTCATCTGTGTGTCAACCTTGCCTGTATGGAAAATAAGCCGGTTATTTTGGGGCACCTTGTGGATAATGTGATTATTCACCTCAGACCCCACCCTCGGTGAATAAATCACATATCCCCTCTTTGCCTAAAAAGAACCCTTACGTAAATTGTGGTCTACACAACTCAGAGTGAAAGGATTAGCGTTAATGCATGAACATAAATTTTACTGTAGATATCCAATTTAGTTTGCAAGTAAAAGTAATGGTTTTTGCTAAGTCACATATCAAAATAATATTAATTTTGTTACCACTGTATTGTGAAGACTTGTGTATGCCACGCAAAGGAATGTTTTGTACCTGTTTTTGCCACATGGAATAATACTTGCATCACAAAGTACCATTATTAGTATTTTGTGATAAGAAAATGTTTTTCTTGTGACGATTTCCTGTGATTATTTAAGCTGTCGCATTGTATGGGCAAATGGTATATTCTATTTTGTTCTGCTAAGTGTTCTGGGGTATTGAATTACGGCTTCACTTTGACTCGCTTGTCACCGATACCCATTACCCCCAAGACAGGTGCCAGTAAAATGAACTCTTCTACTCACCAAACTGCCAAAAATTAAAATAAAAGAAAAATTCATTTTGTTAAAATATTAAATTTAAATGGTCACACTGTAGGATTTTGTGAACAGACTCAAAAGTTAGAACTAGACTACATGTGTCCATAATAATTGACTCTGGGAGTGACTGGGTTAAAAAGAAGAAAGTTGCACTGAGCAAAAATTGTGGATATGGGAAATAATATTTTCGATGTTTTTGTTAAGTACATGTAGTTTCTTTGTTATTTTTATTTTAGTAGGTCTTTATTTGTCGCTGTTAGTCAATACTAGAGTGGCATTTAGTTGGTCTGGTCAAGTATTTCTATCTGTACAAAAACCTTTAGAGAATGCATACTGGCTTATGGCCAATTAGAAACTTTCACTTACCCATGGCAGCTAGATAACAAGCAAGTTACTTTTTGTAAAAGCTTAATGACCATCATCAGTAGCAGTGTGCAATATTTTGTTTTGACCCAGTATAATTATTTATTGTTAGTGAAAATTAATTATGATGAATAAAATTAAATTCAAGTGCTGAATTTCATTGTTTAATTGCATTTGTTGCTATGTATTTTTGATCTTTTGTTTCTTTTAAAAAGCCTTAGTAAAATGCAAGTTAAAAATTAAGTAACTTTCTGGTAAATAATAACCTGACACATACACTGTAGTAGAGACCTGCCAAAAGAAGCAATAAAACTAATTTTACTAGTAAATCAAAAACAGTGTGCCCACCAAAGTAACAACTTCCTCTGTAACTTACCCTTTTTACTTTTAGTGGAAGCAAGGATTGAAATTGGCAAATAATACGCAATTTTGCATTCAATATTCAGAAGAAAACAACAGTACCAAATTAAAGCTCTACTCAAGAGTTTTCATTTAAATGGAAACACGTCAATGCTATTTCATTCATAGCCTTATAAGCTAAAATTACATTCAATTTGAGGTTATGTAGGATTGAACTCAAAAGATGAGTTAAAGAGTTTGACTGGTTTTAACAAAATAATATTGATGTGCGGATATTGCAAGAATTGGATCTCCAAAAATACTTGAAATTTGTAGTAAAAACAGTGTGATTCTTTTTGCTTTTGTCATTGTGTTTTTACTATTTATGTTTTACTACCCAAGAATAGCAGCCTTCTATGGTTTAATTGAAAGATATTATTTTTATCACATTCAGAATTTTGCAGTTTGCTTGGTTAACATGGATTCGGTCAGGAGTAATATTGTTGTGGTTGTTGAAATACAAATGAATTTTGTTTGCTTTTGATTAAAGGGAAAATATCACCTACATTTACAAAGTCGTTTTTTATATCCTTTTTTTACTTTCACATAGTTTCTGCAGAGAATAGTAGGTCGTACATAGGAAGTACATTTTGCTGTGTTTCTTCAGAGGAAAACTATTTTTAAGTTATAATATTGAAACTGCTCTTTGTTGTCTGGTTTTAAAACAGGTTAGAAATTTAATAAGAAATATTTTATCTAAAATTTACAGGTTGTTTGTTCCTTAAATTCTGCAAAGTCTTAAAATAGTTTTTAGTATTAAATTAAATACCAGACATTTGTGATCAAAATGTATGGCTTAAAGACATTTAGATTATTCCAGGGGGCATAGTAACTTCTATTTTTGTATTCACCTTGAATAAACTGTCTGAATTTCAGACATAAAGCTGAACAATGGGGCTAGTTTGAGATAACAGAAATGAATATATTCATTTATGCATGGTTTTGAAATCTGGGCTTTTGTTTTCCGGTTTATTCTTGTCCAGTTTTAATTAAGTCACTGTAAGTACTGTCTTTTAATTTTATACTTTGTTTGATTTTGATTTGTCTTATTGTGTAAAACCATGTGGGTTATCTCTCTTGTGAAATGTAAAATCTTTTGAGTCTGTCATCTTTGGATCAAATAGCCTGTGTTTGTGTATATGTGTAGTATCTTTATTGTTGGAATTTTCTACCTGACTGTATTTACACATGGTTATTGTTTAAACCATGTGGCTTTATTATCTCTCTTGTGAAATGTTTTTGTTGGTAAAGGTGTAAATATTTGTCTTGACCACATGGGAAAAGCGCTTGAATTTATTTCTTTTGATAAATTATTGAGATTTCACTGTCTGTCTACAAAACGGAACTAAATGTATATGTTGTAGGTTGAAATGAAATTCAGGTTAAAATGATTTCAACCTAGTTTGATTTTGAATTCCTTTTGTCATTGATTCATTATCATAAATCAGAAACAAAGGTAATTAAAAATCAAACTAGGTTGAAATCATTTTAACCTGAATTTCATTTCAACCTACAACATATACATTGTGAAACATGTATTAAATCAACTTAAATAAAAGCAGTTAATTTGTTACATGTGATGTTATTGCTCAACTTGGTTTTCTGTGGCAGTTAATTGGATTAAATTAAGTTACTGTGCCAGAGTTGAAAGCTTAATTATGAATGCGCACAAGCTGGGCGAATGACTTTCAGAATGTACTCCTGACAACAGATTGTAAGGAGAAATTCAAACTTGATCACTCTTGGTACAGGTAGAGCAGTTTTTAATTGAGTGTTGTAAAAACCAAAACCAAAGTAATTACTCTGACCAGTCACAGCAAATGGAGACAATTCAATGAACCAATCAATCTCAAAGCAAATACAAGTAGCTGGCACTAAGTGTGGGAAAATGCATACGAGTAAGTCGTGATTGGTTTTGGTTTTGGTTTCACTTCTGATTGGTTAAGAAGGTGGTGCGAGATTTTTCAGCCAATCACAAAGCATACTGCAGCAGTGCAAAACCAAAACAATTGCAAAATTACTTTTGACACTCAATTGGAAACTGTTCTAATATGTATTAACTGGTGTATATATAACTTTTGTCAGTTGACACATATTCTTGAAATCTCTCTACAGAATTCTTAAGCAGTTTGGTACGTGAAAGTAAAGATTATGCTGTCAAACAGCTTTTGATGCATCTGCCACTACTCAATCCACGAAACGACGAGGCAAGATATGAGTACCTTCAATTACTACCTAAAATCCTCCATCATACAGTGGAGCATTCTGTTCACCAAGAAGAATGCCGACAGCTCTTGTCACTTGCAGTAGTACATCCCGCCTTCCCTCCAGAGGAGCGGACGGCACTCCACCGTTGGCTGAGCCAACTTGACAAGAGTCTTGGAGTACATGAGAGACATCAAGTCAGTAATTCTTTTATATCGGAAAACGCAGATGTGTTACCGAACACAGGCTGTGAGAACCTTGTGAGACAAAACTACATGCGTGGCAGGATGAATGGCTGGCGCAATCAGCAACTTGTTCATGTGGATTCTGGGATTGGAAGCTCATTTGAATCGCCTCCAATGCAGTCATCTCATCTATCTGTTTCATCCTCTTTGAGGAAAAGCAGGTCAAACTCACTAACCCCTCCTCCTCCTGTTGAAATCCATGACTCCATTTTGGAGGATTACGCGGAAACCAATGACGTTGAAATTCGTCCGGGCAGGTCCCAGTCGTTTCCAGTGGATCCTCACAGAATTAATCACTCACTATCACCACAGTCGTCACTTGAAAGTGAATTTGATGAAAATGGATGCAGGCAGAGAGGGAGTAGTTTCAATGAAGATGCGCGCCCAGGAATGAAAGGTTCGCATTTTGGACGTGTATTTCAATAATTGTGGATCAGGCACAATAACAAAATTGAACCCTTTTTCTTCAACACAGCCCTCTAAAAATTAGCCTTATTCTCAGACAGTCTGGCGTCGCTCGCACGTTCTTGATGTCATGTGACCATTGAATATTTCCACCAATCAAAGTTTGTTCAGTTTCATTCTTGAAATTCCTGATGGAGAAAAAACATGTAACATGTGATGGTCAGATGATGTCAACAACAAGCTCTCAAACAAGACATTGGACGACTTGAGGAGGGAGTGAGTGCAAGTGAAATCAGACCGTCTGAGAATCGGGCTAGGCTAGCCACCAAACCACTATGTCTCCATTAATAGGGTCTGGAAGAAATAATGATAAATTTGGTCATAAGAGTCCTGGGTTTATATCTGGTTTGATGGTGGTGTCTCCACACTCTACGTATACTTGGGAGACTAAATGGATATTATCATGCATGCTTGTAATCCAATTACTCTGGTTGTCCTGTGGTTTATGTACAGTAAAATTTGAGATTTTTTGGTAGACGGTCTTCCAAATGGCCGCCCCTATTGTTTTTTTTTTCAGGGGCTCTGATTTCCGCCGGAAATTCCTTTGAACGAGTCTCCATAATCTGTGATTACTGCTAGTATATTCATTTGTGTACTAGTGCATTGAAATAATGGGCTTGGCAGTGTTAACATTTCTTCTGTTTTGTAGATGTAGGATCATGGTTAAAAAACCTGAGATTGCACAAGTACGGCAGCCTGTTTTGTCAACTGTCTTATGAAGAGATGCTTGGGCTTAATGAAGAATACTTGGAAACCAAGGTACGTCACTATCACTCCAGCCTATGGGTTGGACTTTTTTCAAGAAAACCAAGAGTTACGTTAGGTATTTAGAGAGTACCAATCAGCAACATTATCACTGTTATTCAAATTAGTGCAAAAGTGTGTCAGACATGCATGGAAACTCATCTTCCCAAGCCACCGTCTTAGATTTTACTCAAAAGTCAAATTTATTGAAAAACGTGTGGAAATTAAAAAGTGTTTATGCTAGAGGTGTAAAATATGTAATTAAATACCAAAAAAGGTGAAAACATTATTAAAAAATAGCTTGACCTCTTGCTACTTATGATGTCATATCTCATTACCATAGCAACTGATTTCATAGCAACCAAACTTTTCCAAAATGTATCTAAGGGATAAACAAACGGCTACTGAAAACTGACAAAAACTCATTGCTCTTGTCAAAATCCGAGGACCACCCAGTATGTCCAAGGGTTAATTTCATTGTTTTATCAGTGATTCTTATTAACATATTAATCCTTTTTTCTACAGGGCGTTACCAAAGGCGCAAGGAACAAGATTCTGTTGAGTATTAAAAAACTGTCAGAAAGAGGAGAAGCATTGACTCGTCTGGAAAAGGTAATGTCTTTCAAAGAGAATAAGTGTTGGTGATGATAAACACAAAGTTTTACAAAAAATGCAGTATTAAAGCAATGTCTCAACAAATAACACCTAGCTGAAGAATGTCAGTCGAGAAAGATAATTGTTTGCCATGTGACTTGATGCAAGCTTTCTATACAAAAATGCTGTGTCCGAAAAAAAAACAGTTACCAGTTTTGGGGCTGGTCATTATTTGCCAACAGCTGGCTGGTATGGCTGGCAACTGCAGTGAAGATGACTGGCAACTCAGAATTTGAAAATGACTAAAGGATAACAACTGTGTAAACTATCTTGAGTTTATGACCGCGTTTCTTGTGTCGCCAGCAACCTCAAAGCCCTAGAATGTGTCGTTCAATATCCCCTCCCCCCCCCCCCCTCCACCCAGTATCAAGCTGAATGGACCAATAGACCCTATTCATAAATGGCGGCCGATTTATTTATTCTTTTATATTCATGCTAATCAGCCCAACTAGCCTCATTTTAGAACAAAAATTCTTTTGAATTTTTGCACATGCTAACGAGGCTACAGTGTAGTTGGGCTGATTAGCATGAATATAAAAGAATAATAAACTGGCCCCCATTTATGAATAGGGTCTATAATGTTACTACTTCTGAGTATGTACTACAGTTGAACCTCCATGGACGACCACCCCTTGTAGGCGACCACCCCTTGTAGGCAACCACCCCTTGTAGGTGACCACCCCTTGTAGGCGACCACTTTTCCAAAATCCCATACACTTGTATTTTGATGCCACTGCAGATACAGTACCACTCCAATAAATCAAAAATTTGTCCCTTGCATCAATTAATTTCTATAAAATATTTTGCACTGATAGGTGCTTTGTACATTGAAACTATGACAGGTTTATATGATTGACAGATAAGACCCCCCTGTGGTCTGTCCTCTCATAAGCGACCACCTCTCGTAAGTGACCACCATGGCTTTGCATTTCAGGTGGACGCTTATGGAAGGTACGACTGTAGAAAGAAAATGTGCCAATAGCCATGTCAACCCTCAAGTTACAAACTTCAGTGAATAAGCATGTAGCCAATAGATAGATTACTTTGCCTAATAAATACTGAATTTCTGACATTTTCATTTTAGGAAGTGCTGCAACCCGGTAAACTACAAGGGGTTTTAACTGGATTAAGAGAAATAATAATCACTCCATTAAAACCATTTAACCCACCCTCCCCTGAAGCTACACAGCATGCCCAATATCCACCAACATTGACCAATGAACAACCAGCACACAATGTACCCCCGCACCCAGACGACTTTGCATCTCGAATCACAAGAGTTTTGGGTAAAGGTGAGTGAAGTAATAATTTTTCAATTGATATATATATATATATATAGTCATAGCAGGCTCCTATGAAACAACCTTCGGACCCTCCCCTCTCCTAAGCATTTGCTCCACTGACCCTGACAGGTAAGACAGGTGACCTTTACACATTGTGGGCTCAATATTTTATAGATGATCAATCAAGCGAACATTTGCATATTTTACCATGTACACTATGACTTATGACTTCAATGCTTTACCTATTCACAAGTTAAAATAAAATGCCAAATTTTGTTAATGATTTTGTAAAATTGCTAATAAACAATGATCACCATAGGAGAGTAAAGGTACTGCTCAAGTGCGTGTGTATCTGAATGGTCACACTTCACAAGTTGGCGCTGCCTCACACAGCAAAATAAACAGTACCAAAGCTGGAAAGTGCATTATTTATGACTAAGGGTTAACTGAAGGTGATAATTATTTCAATGTATTTTGTATGCTCTGTTTTGTTTTTCAGCTTGTACCCAGATTCTTGTGTCAAGAGCAGACGAAGAACATTGTAACAATTACCTTCAGCTGCTTGAAAAAGTGCTTACACTTGAGGTAAATAATGCTACTGGAGAATTTGATTAATTTAGTCACCAGACCCCCTCATACCCTCCACCCGCAACCCACTTTCTGGACTGAAATCCCCATGAAAATAATTTACTAGTTGTAATCACAAATTAAAAGAGAGAGCATTTGATGCTGGGTGGAGTCTGAGCATGAAAATTAAAGCGGAGTGGGTTCCAGTTTCCAGCTGAGAGTTGCCCCTAAAATGCGTGCCACGGCTAATGAATTTGGCATTGACCAAAATCTCAAAAAAGCCTGCCTTCACAAGATTAGGAAGCATTCTCCTATCATCTAATGCAATGGTATAAAGAAATATGGTGAATAATTTTAAGCCCAGTAATGAAATGAGAAAGATGCAATGTTTATTGTGTCACCAGCGTGAAACAAAGAAAAAAAGAATGTTGTGCTCATTACACCAAGCTTAAAATTTACCATATAATATAGATCACCTTGCATGATGCTTTCAACATTGGTGATCCTTGAAGTAGACAGGAACTGTGTCATATATGAGCATAGTACATTATAAATGGCCTAGCTTGCCTTGAGTCTCTTGTAACTCAGTGGTTAAGTTTGATTCCTGTTGGGGACTTGGACACTCACAAATTTGTGGTTGCTGTTGCAGGCATTTACCCCAACTCAAAAAGGAAGAATTCAGTCATGGAAACAAGAATGTCAGAGACTAGTTAGACAGCGGCGTCCATCTCATGAAAACCGACAAAGAGGGTAAGGATGAGTTACCTGTGTTATTGAGTAGGTTAACTGTGGTAGCATGTTATTGATTAAGTTACTTGTGGTACTGTTTTATAGAGGTGTCCTGTGGTACCATGTTATTTACTGGGGCACCTGCAGTGCTGTTTGATTGAGTAGGTGTCCTGTGGTGCTGTGTTATTGGGTAGGTTACCTGTGGTACAACCGTGGACAGTGGTACTGTTTTATTGAGTAGATGTCCTGTGGTGCTGTTATTGAGAAGGTTGCTTGGGGTCTTTATTTTCTGTCCCATCATTTTAGTAAACAAAAAGTCAAGAAACTAAATGGTGTGTATTTTGTGTACATGGTCTCATTTCATGTTTCAGATGGTACAATGCTGGTCATAATTCAGGTGATTCCATTGGAGGGAGCATAGGACCACCTCCTGCAGGACCAGGGGTCATAAATAAGCGCCACAGAGGCTCACCTCGTAACCTTGCTAAGAATTCTGCTGGTCAGCTTCGAAGCAGCAATAGTGCCGAGGCACAAATGCACTCTAAACCACGGCTGGTAAGTTGAATATTCAAGTTTGATACTGATTTCTGGATCATTGTTTTATGTCAAACTTCTCTTAGTTCGAGATACTTAGATGCTGCTTTTTCTTTAGGTGAGAGCACATGCCATTGTTGGAAGAACAAAGTCACTTCCAGTCAAACCAACCCAACAGTCGAGTGTTGTCTTACCACAGCAGCGTATGTATAAATTATCTGCTTGATATAAAGGCTAATTGTATACATGTAAGCTGTTTGGTGGTGATGATCAGAGGTTTCCCACACCCCCCTAGAGGAAAGGGACCCCTTTGTTACCACTGCTTTCTATTTTACAAATATTGCCAGTTACTCTCGATTTTATTGAAACCCCTGGATGATGATGGAGATAACGATGGTGATGGTGATAACAATGGTGGTGATGATGACAATGAATATGATGATGATGATGGTGACAATGAATATGATTGCGATAATGACAATGAGAAGGATAATGACGATGATCCAGTTTCTTACTAATTACTGTCTTTTTTTTGTTTTCAGTTTCAGCTGATATTGAGAACATCGATGATGGCCTGGAGTCACTTTGTCTCAGTGTAACAGAGCATGCACTCTCTGGTAAGTGGTTTGCTTTTCAAAGCAAATGTGTGCTTATTTGAGCATTCCATATTTCTTATGTTTCTGGGAGTGACTTTGTGTTAATGGTGGTACTGAAAATGTTATACCATCAATTGTTTTGCAGATTCCACGGACTGTTCATTTGATTACAAATAGTTATGGCATTTTTCAAGCCTAGGATAGAAGACATAACGTAAGCGACCCAGTTGCTTTAAGAACATAAAATAGTAGCTATTGTTATTCAGCAATAACAACGATCTTGAACCAACCATAGAAGTATCATCAAATATTATGCGCAAAAGGATAATAAAATAAATATTATGCAACTTAATTATGTCATCTGTAATAACATTAAACCTCAAAGAAGGCAATTATGTAGAAAGTTGCACCAAAGGCATTTAAATTGTGGATTTAAGTATAATTATTATCAATACTAGTGGTTTTCTATTCAGATGCAAGTTTTGCATCTTAGAGAGTCCTTTATTTAAGATAGACATTTCATCCTTGTTTGTGATAGTAAAGTTGAACACATGTTGAATCGCATAACATTCTTGTGTTGTTGTTTTTTTTTTTCGGTCAAAGTAGTTCTACCATGGTCCATTTACCACATTTTATGGTAATGTTATGTTTAAAAACCCCCACTAAGTACTGACTTGAGGGAGTTGCAAGTTAGCTGCATATGCTAGCTACTTCATTTGGCCATGCTTGACTTGAAAATACTAGCAGTGAATTGCCAATAAGAGTTGCAAGTTAGTTATGCAAGTTGCCAACTTGCAATGAATTGCATTTATCAAGTGCCTACCCAACATATTTTACTTGCAAAAAAGTTGGCTAAAACTGGCCAATTGCTTTTTTGCATAATGTATGTATGCACGCTGCTGTCAAGACCATGCAATGAGGACTAAATAATGCAATTTTGTAATGGAACATGTACTATCTTGCAACTTCATTTTGCCAGAACTTTGAGTTTAATTCTTTATTGTTGTTCAAAAAACGTTCTTTAGTGTTTGTTAAACTTGTACAAAGGTTCGTAATGCAGTACTCCATGTATGGAGTCAATGAAATTTATTTTTTGCATTTTGTTTTGCATTAAGTTTGATAGATGTAATTAAATAACTTGCTTTGCACAAGTTAAATAAGAGGTGTTATTTAAAAACAAGACGGAAGCTGTTTGTAGCATTATTATTTTCATAATAATTATTATGATTGTTTTCTAACAATTTCCTAACTTGTTTGTTAGCATGTAAATAAACTGTTGACCTGAATCGGAAGCAGTATAAACTGGAAAAAAAACTGTTTTCGTAAGTCACTATGTGTTGTTAATCAAAAAGTACTTTTAATATACTTCATTATTTCACTTGCTGTCAAAAGTCACTACGTACTTCTAATCAATCACAGAAAACCATTTAAAACTAATTTAAAGTTCAAATGTGTTACTTTGTCCTAGCACGGGAAAGTTTGCATGGGTTGTAAATTATAAAATACAGAGTTGGTTTACTTCTGATGGGAAAAACAACTGTGTTTTCTGTTCACACAACCTTGCTCTCAATGTTTCATCTAAAACCACTAAAAATAATAATGTTCTATTGAAAACCACTGTTTCAGCATTTGTTACTGCCATAATTCAAAGAATACTTGAGGTCTTACAAGTTCATAACTACTCATTAAATGCATGCATTTTTTCCATGCAACTACTATTTTAGTACTAACTAGCTGATGAATTTTACTTTTAAAAGAGTACCTTTATCATAGACTAAAGCTGCTTGTTTCCTTGTTTTAAATCATTTCATCTATTTTCGATCTAAGATCTGTAAAAGTTTTACACCTTAACGGTATTTTTAATCAAATTCACATTGGCTTAACTTCATTGTACTAGCTATTTATTAGAAAGAAAACTAAATGGAGAGCAATTATGGAGTAATTTCAATTTGGCCAAGTGACGATTTCAAATTATGAGCTCAGTTACTCCTGAATTGTACAACACAAAGACAAGTACTGTAACTATATTATTAATCGTATCAATAACAAAATTTGAAAATTAGCAAGTCTATGTGAACTATCTTCTACTCAAACCATCAGGGATCTTTTCTATTTGTTTAACACCAAGGAAGGAAAACAGTAAATTAAAGAACCCAATTAAGTGCACCTGATCGGTGCATGTGCAATGTAAGTGAATTATGAAAGACATTTAAGTTGCAGGGATAACCAATCACAATATTATTAAGAATTTTGTTATTGATACAATTATTATTTATTGTTATTATTTTGACCTAACAGTAAGTGATGTCATCTTAAGAACTGAGATTTGCATCAAAGGAAACCTCGAAGGTTGCTTTGACAATCTCAATATTACAAATCCAATTTAGGCCCGAATGTCATTTTTCACTTGATTGTACAAATTGTCAAATGGACTAAATATTTGTTATGACTGAATCTTTTATATGTGGCAGGAAATGTTTGAAACAGAATTTCCTAACTTTTGCGATAAAAACAGCACAATTTGCTTGCGAATGGTGGTATTTAATTAAAGAGCTCAAAAGACCCGAAATGCTGGCATTGTCAATATATACCGTATTATCTTTATTTTATAATCAAATGCAGGTCATATACTATGATGGTTGGACAGAATTTATGCTAAATGGATTCAGAGAGTCAAGCGTAACCAATATTTAGCTACTTGTGAAATTTGTACCCACAATTGTTCTGCACTTATAGAATTTTGACAGGGAAAAATACCTCCTCACATTTTCAATTTGAATACCTAGTACTGTATTTGCAATTGAAGTTACTGAAAACCTTTGCAGTGACCGAAAGGCACGCTATAAAGGGAGCTAAGTGTTTACTCCTACTGCTGGTAACAACATCAAATATTCCAATATTTTTTGCTGAGTTACACTAAAGCAAGCTTTAACAGTTGATTTTCACCAGAATTTGTTTCAATTTTGTTTGCCTAAAATGCTTTTTTTTTGTCTTTTTTTATTAACTAATGTAACTAAAGCAACACTGAAGTTACCTTGAACTTAAGTGATGAGGCTTACAAATAATTTTTTTCTTTGTGAGATTTTTGTAGGTTTGTTGTTTATTTCACTTGTGCGGTGAACCATTTTGTAGTGTTAAGTAATTTCAGTGAACAAGTTTGTTTTGTTAACATTTCGATTTTAAGGCATCCTTATCTTTCTGATTTTGGTTGACTAAAAAGTAAGTTGTTTTTTCTAGCAAACTTTCTCTATAGTTAGCCTTTGTGTTGAACACATTTTCTTAGAAAAAAAAAACAAAAAATTAAGTTGTTGATAATACCTGTATGGCTTGGAACGAAAGGAGGAAGTGACAATTTTAGTCCCAAAGATTAAATTCTCCAAGTTTGTTGAGTGTTTTCATGCACTGCATAATTTGCATGTTAAACATCATTTGATATTTATATCTTTTTTGCCTGAAAGCTAAATTAATATGGATTTTGTGATAGCAAATGGCTAAAACAAAAAAAGTCTAGTGCTATTGAAAAATGCTTAGCAATTTAGCATCTAAGTTTAAATCAAAAACAGATCAATGTTGTTTTAATTTCTAGATCAACATCAAAGCATCAAACTTCCATGGGCTATTACACGTTCAGTCTGTGAAATAGAATATCGGTTACCTCAGATTGGTTCATTGTTGTCATATTCATATCCTTAAAGTAATAAATTGTGTTACGTTCATTGACTTAATGCGAATATAACTTATTATTTAAAATCTGGTTAAGTATTATTAGTTACATATTAAATAATTTCAAGATTGTTTAGGAAGTAACAAGCTTAAAACTGAAAAAAAAAAAAAGAGTTCTGCATATGACGACCTTGCTGCGCGAGTGTTTAGTGTAGAAATCCACCATGGTTTTCTTTATGTTACTTCCTGGGTGTTTTGAATTAAGTACAATCCCTTTTCTGCCTGAGTTGACATTCAAAAGTTTCGTACAGTTTGCAGATAATTAAAGCTACAAAAACAGTACTTTATTGAGGTGCTGATCATAAGTTGTTTTGTTGTTCCTCGGTAAAAGATAAATCATAAAAGTTGACAATTTTTGCGATCCTTTGGCACAAAGGGTTAGTCTATGGACTGCAAAAGGCACTCAGAGCAAGCAGTTTGAGGGAAGGGGCAAATTGCACTCACCTCTAACCGCCTGTTCCGCAGGCTAGGAAAGGGTGTACTTTTTAACTGCAAGACCCTATGGGTCATAACTGAAAATGACTGCTGAAAAATGACTCCTTCACCGACTGTGTATGTACAAATACGTTCAGCTGTTACATTTGAATTTATTGGTTATCTGGAGTTTATAACTTGAAAAGTGCAGTGTGATGGAACATGAAAATTAATGTTATATAAATAGTACTAGGTACGGATGTTTATCTTTTTGCAGTAACTGCAATAAATTGTTAAATGAAACTTGTGTGTTGTTTAGCGATGTGGTGTGGCTGGATCAGGGTGGGCTGATATGGTAGATAGGGTGCTCTTAAAGTGCCCCTGCGATCAAATTTTTGATTTTGATTTTTTTACATTTTCGTGTACAATTATGACTTTCTTACTCATCTTGCCAAATTTCAATAATAACAATAAGTATTGAAAATCATGCGAAAAACAACAAAAACTTTGGACTTGTTCTTCGTGCAATTTTCTTTGCTGATTGTTATAATTTCAACCCGTGAGGTATGTTTGAGTCTTTGACGTCACTTTCTCCCATTCGTAACCAAGCCTAGGAACAAGGTTGATTAATGGTGGCCGTAAATTCTCGGAAATAAATGTTAAAATAAAATGACATGATGTTCGTAATGGATTGAAATTTGGCAAGATGAGTAAGAAAGTCTAATAGTACACGAAAATGTAAAAAAATGAAAATAAAAAATTTGATCATAGGGGCACTTTAAAGTGCCTATGAAATGAAATTTTCGACCCGTTTCTTATACTAAAAAATTGAAGTCCATGTTCCACTGATTCATAATTTTCCAATTTAAGTTTTGATCAAGCGCACAATCTATTTTTTTTCTTACCTCTTTTCTAACCTAGTTGGCCTATTTGAGCCAAAAATATGGGACAACCAGGGCGCGACCAAAATTTGCAAATTAGGACTTGTGACGTCAACAGTTGTGCAGACCTTCGTAATCAACAAGGCAGTCAAAATTCATCGTCGTAGGACATCATATAGCTAAGAGTTTTTTTTTTTACGAGAAATACTGAAGCGTCTGAAAGCGACACCGCATTTTTGCACAACTCATGACGTCACCACGTTATTTGCTTCTGCTTCTGTTTTTACGCCGTCAGGATCAGTTTGCCGTTTCTTTTGTTTCACTTCAAGTATTAATACTGATGTAGGTCTGGAAACCCAGATCCGGCCATTCTCAACGGTTTGTTGCAGTGATCGTGCATTCTATTTCTTTTTATACTAGTTCCAGGCCCCAGGACACGAAAAGTTCATTTTTGACCAACTTTGGAGTCCAAAAAATACTTTTCATTGCTTGACCATAACTTAAATTGGAAAATTATGAATCAGTGGAACGTGGACTTCAATTTTTTTTTTAGTATAAGAAACGGATCAAAAATTTCATTTCATAGGCACTTTAAAGTTTGGACACTAATGAGCAGTATCAGTTCTTTTGACAACATTATCCCACATTCATCAGATAAAAATACATCTTTATTTCATTCTGTTTACAAGGAAATTGGTCCCCGTTGATAATGATCAGTTGTTTTAAAGACCCTTGTTGGGCAGGTCAAGTATTGAAACTGCAATCTCCCGCTCTGCAGTCTATATTTACAGCCATGCTCCGTCACGCGTGACCAGTAATTCACAAGACTGAAATGAACATTTGAATATTTCTTTGTAACGTTCGAGATTTGAAAGAAACCTTGAAGATCTCTCTGGAAAGCACTTTGAAAGTGACGAGTTAACGGAAAAATAACTTCGCTACACGTATAAAAACCTAATATTGTTCAAATATGTAACATTTCAAATAAAATGATATTTTGTTGGTCTTTGTTTCCGAAATTGCGGTAAAATTCTCACGGGAATTCCGAATCTCGGAATGAGTTTACGAAACCGATGCGTAAACTTGGAAAACTGCATTCAAATTGTCAAAAATACTGGTCACGCGTGACGGAGCATGGCTGTAATTCAAACAATTTACACAACTGTACATGGAGGTCAGCGGATAAGTGATCAGAGGGATCACTTGGAGAAGGGAGCAGAGGGAAGAGGAAGGCAAAACGTTCTTAAGGCTGGTTCTCATATAATCGTCCCGGTCGTCCGAGTCGTTTCAAAAAGTGCACGGACGACCGGGACGATTATATGAGAACACTTCTGAGACGACCCGGGACGATCGCAAACGACCCGGACGACTGGGACGATCGCGGTCGCTTGGATAGAACTGTGTTTTATCCGGACGACGGGGACGATCATATGAGAACTACTCTCAGGCGACCGGGACGACTGAGGCGATCGAAGCGACCCAAATCTACCTCAGAATGCAGTATTATTGCCCAAAACATGTTGTCGGACACAGTTTACGACTGCGCTATTGACGTTCGAGACGACCGGGACGATCATATGAGAACCCAAATCGCTTGAGTCGTCCCGATCGTCTGAGTCGTTTGCAAAAAACTTTTGAAACGACTCGGACGAACGGGACGATTATATGAGAACCAGCCTTTACTGATGTGTTTGATGCAATCTCCTGTTTGTAGTAAGTGCTGTGATAACTGACTACATGAATCAAAGGCTCCAATGAGCCAACTTGTAAATACGAAACAATCTTCTGACCCTCCCCTCTCCTACGTGTTTTGCTCCACCGCCCCCACCCTACCCTCCCCTCCCGTCCCCATGGATTAGGCGGGTGACCAGTACGAATGTTACGTACTCAAGCCCTATGAACTGGTCAACAGAATTGCCAAGAAAATTTTTGCAGCTGAAAGAAGGAGTGAAAATTTGCATATTTGTTCCCGCAAACTATATCTCGTTCAACGCTTCGCGTATTCACGAGATAAAAGCGAGAAGGCAAAAGTTCAGTTGGAAATTTTGACAAACATATAGGTGGTTTTCACGTTACGTCACGGCGGCCATATTGGTGCACACCTACAAAAGAATTTTAATGAACTTCTTTTGTTGTGTGCACCAACATGGCCTCCATGGCCTTTGTCATTTGAGTCCCACAGGACTGAAGGTCGCGTGAATGAAAACCATCTATTAAGACTGCTCTTCCACCTGTTGTCTTGTTGCATGAATCAACTATTTTGCTTCTGAGGAAGCCAGAGATGAGGCCTCCGTTAGCCAAAAGATCAAAATTTACCTATGGTCACAGAGAAATTATCAATTTAAATTCAAATTTTATTTCAAAAACCATTATTTATTTTAAACAACTACAGCAGATCATTTGTGGACTAACTCGCAGAAAATACACCTCTTAAAATTTCACCCACTGACATTCCTTGAAGTTCATTGCTGGTATCAGATTCGGCATTGTCAATAAACGGCTCCTCCTGCACTTTGAAATAAGATTGGATGAGTGCTCGGCACATGGGACAATAGCTAAGCTGTTGAAAACACAATCCACATACACATGCATGTCTGCACGGGAGACAAGCTCGTGTCACTGGTAGTGATCGGCAAATAATGCACACTGAGTTCATTAACTCTGATGAAATGGAAGGTAAATTGCCGTGTTCAGCTGATGATGATGATGTAATTTGAGCTGATGAACTTTGACTGGATGGTGCCAACTGAATGTCCGTAATATCATCACTCTCTACCACAAATAGTTTCTATAGATTGAGAAAAAGTAAACAAATGATGAACAAAGAATTAAAAATGACTAAAATTTTCCATGCTCCCATACAACATTGATGGGGTTGATGGTTAGAAATTTTGAAAGGTACCTCTTAAAGGTGCTAGAAACCTGTTTTGTGGGTGTGGCTCACATTAATTTTACTCCAGAGGTACCAGTTCTTCACCCCTAAACCACTGCTCCCAACTACATCACCTCAAAATTTATTAGGCATGCAAATATCAGAAAGCACATCACTAGGAACTCTAAGACACTGAACATTTCTTTATTTAAAATTGCCTCTGATCAAAGAACCCGGCTTTTATTATTGAAGTGTTACTATCTGGAATAGAATGAATCCTTATCTTAAACTTATGTTTTAACAGAACTGCCTCAATTCTTAAGAAGGCGCAAGCCTAGTGAATTTTTAGAATCTTGATTATCGGTATGTAACTTTACTTATTTTATTCTCTGTAGATATTATTGTTTATACTTAGTGATTATTAGTTTATTAGTCTGTATTTTTGTTGTCTTTGAAAAGCCCCTTTGGGGAAAGATAATAAAATTATAGTATGTACCTTCATGCTGTATATGTTTCCTTCTGCAGTCTGAACAAACTGCATCACTATGTTGCTGGTAAGTTTACCAACTGTTGTGCGTGACACTTGCACTGCTGTCATAAGAGCCACCTAATGATAATGAAAATACAGAGGAACATCATTTATACAACCATTTACAGGCCATTAAAATTTGGTTGTATTAACTGGGTTGTTGTAATAACGGGGTATTATCAAATGAATCCCTTGCCGGATCACCTTGCTCGAAAACACTAAATTGAACCATTCTAGTACATTCACTATGCTAGTAAGACCTAATAAGAAATGCAGCTTGTCTGGATAGAAGTAAAGATATTCAAAGCCAGCGTTTCAAGTGCAAGCCCTTAATTAGAGTGAATCGAAGAATCTGAGGAATGGATAGCGCTCGACTCTTTACTCAGTTCTATCCAGACAAACTGCACCTCCTGAGCAAAACCTGGACAGTCCTTAATCTAAGCCGTTGATAACTTTCATTTAAATACTTACAATGTCAGAGAGTTGGTGTGGTCCCAGTTCATCCTTCCGACACATCTCGACAGTCACTACCAGTGAATACACTGAGTGGTTCCTTGTTACAGCGGGACTTGATGATGATGATGACGATACATACTGCAGGTCTGCTATAGGTACAGCTACAATCTCATGATCTGATCCAGAGTCGTAGCTGAAGATGTCGAGCAAGTCAAGGATAACATTCATAGAGCAGTTTTTAATTGAGTGTCGAAAGTAATTACACAATTGCTTTGGTTTTGCATTGCTACGCTTTGTGATTGGCTAAAAAATCTTGCGCCACTTTCTAGACCAATCAGAAGTAAAACCAAAACCAATCGTGACTTGCTCGCACGCGTTTTCCCGCGCTTGGCGCCATCGACATGTAATTGTTTCGAGCTCTGTTTGGTTCATTGGATTGTTTACGACTGCTGCGATTGGTCAGAGTAATTACTTTGGTTTTGGTTTTACGACACTGCTCTATTGACAAATGAAATAAGTATCTTGGCCCATTTTTATCTCGTGAATACGCGAAGAGTTGAACGAGATATAGTATACGGGGACAGGTTCACTTCCTCCTTCCATGCGCTGTTAACTTTGTTTTTTGCCTTTGAGCTGCCTTTGTTCACGCTAAAAACGTTTCCACTTCAACGTCGGAAAATGTTAGAATTCGCAACAAAAAGGATCAATGGCTCGGAAGGGCATGTTTTTCTTCAATTTTGGAAGGACAGTTTTAAAGGTTTATTGCTTGTATCTCGGTCAGAATTATGCCATTGCGCTTATTTAGGCATACTTTGAAAGCTGTTCTCCTGCGAGAACCGTTGTGGTTACCAAAAGCGTCTTCTGGGGGTAAACGTGATGATGTTACAAGTGATACAAGGACCACATGTCACTCAAGGCAGGTTTTGGCCCGCGGCACAGGCTTTAATGCGTTAATCTGCATATATCTTGTGGATTTCTTATTGTTTTGATTGGTTAGCCAAATTTCATCGTTTCTCAAATTTAGACTTTTTGTTATTTTAAATTTGCATTATACTTCAGAAAATTACACAACAGGCATAAATCTGCATGTATTTGCAGGTTATAATGAACAAAAATGCTTTGTTGATTAGTATTTGTATTATCTGAGAAACCCTGAAAAAATGAACCATAGAGAAATATAAATGTTGGCCACCTGTTACAGATAGTCTCTGACTGAGAGGACCTAACCTGAACCAAATGTTGGAGCATTCTTGTGGATTTTAATTAATTTTTGATTGATTTTCTTTTCTTTTGCGTTTTGATTTGTCCCCAGACTCTTTTTCGACCGCAAAGAAAACACCACATGTTTGTCACATGACGTACCCACAAAACTGCGAATAACCGCTGACCAAGTAGAACTTTGCGAGGCCGAAAGAAAAGTTTCCTGCGAGCGGAAGATCTAGAACATATATGTAAGCACCACAAGTTATGACTTAAAAAGATCAAGGTTAAGGTGCAAAGGATAGCCTGATAACATGAAGCGAGGGAAGCCAGGCTAAAATCGTGAAGTTGTTTGTCACTCACGAGAAATTACAAAACACCTCTTACAAGAAAAGACATGGAACAAACACAGTCAAGTGAACCCGGAAGTGAAGAACAAGGCACTGTCTGGATGAATGGAGCTTTAGAGGCTGTTATGAAACTGATACTGAATTCAACAGAGACACAACATAATCACCGGCTGTTCCTTAATTCTTTGAAGCGGTACAAGACTTTTCAGGAAGAACTGGAAAGTAAAAGCGGCAGGGATGTGCAGCTTTTGATGTCTGGTAGTGTCGCAGAGAATTTATTTGCAATCCATTGGGTTTACAGGGATGGCAAAAGAGAAGCCAAAAATGACATAGATGTTATGCTTGTTGATGGGTCAATGGCAGTTGTAGAAAAGGGTCGGCAGTTAGAAAACTCAGATAAAGTTTATAAGGGCACTGAAGCAACCAATGTTGGGAATGGTCATACTGCAATAAGATTACAGCCATTTTCAGAAGGCAGTTCACATGCAGGTGATGCAGGAGCTGACCAAGGTAAATCCAACCAAACAGAATCCTTCAGTTCTCCTACAGGTGAAGGTGAAGTTATGGTGGCCAAAAAAGATGTTCTTCTGTTACCAACAAACCATCCTGGATATGTCCAGCTGAGTGAGCTTGATAAGGAAGGAAATGCAACTTTCATGACCCCAAAGAGCTTCAAAGAGTTTTGGTCTGAGGTGGTCAATCAGACTGCTCTTTACTCCCTTGTCAGTGGTCCACAGCTTCCCCCTGGTGGTGTGGTTATGAGTGGACCTGCATTGAGCAGACGTGATCGACCTGGCATGAGGAACAACTATGCTCACGATTACGTTCCTTGCTTGCATTGTGCTAAATGGCCTACTTTGGCTGATGGGTGGGCTGATAGGAAGCGTACTGCTGATTGGCCTAAAAGTGAGTTAATTTTGGAGATTTTGAGTGAAGGCTGCCATGTTGTTCCCATTTCTTATCATGACAGTGATAGCCATGTGTGCCAAACTGAGTGGCGGCTCTCTTTTTCCAATGCTGAGAAGAAGCTAATAGATTCACTGTCAATTCAGCAGCGTCAAAGCTTTATCATAGCAAAGTTGATCATGAAGCAAGTTATTCAGAAAATGAAGGAAAACCAATCAGAGCCAACTGTGGAAAAAGCTCCATCTTCATATCATTTAAAGACAATCGCTTTGTGGAAATGTGAAGGAAAGCCTGTGGAGGAGTGGAACAACCTTCTTGAATCAGTGGTTGATTTGTTGAAAACCCTGGTTGATCATTTGAGGAAACGCAACATTCCACAATACTTCATCCCAGACAATAACTTGTTATACAGCATTAAAGAGCAAGATCTTGTTTCTGTAGCAAATGGAATCACAGCAGCCTTAAATGATCTTCCCACAATACTACATCATGTTTTCCTTGCAGCCTTTGACACTCAGCTAGACTATGATGTGAAAGTGAGCCCAATCTTAAGACTTGTGGATTGCCAATTGAAAAGTTTTTGCGAAACAGGCATAGCTGGAGATAAGTTATACCTTTACTGCATCTTGAACTCTCTTATTGATTCCTTGTCTGCAGCAACTGTTGGAACTTCAGATGAATTGCAGCCTCTGGAAGACCACAAACACATACTACAAATCTATCGTTTACATCACAGTAAAGCTGGGTGTCCTGTGACACTACCATCCCCACCAGTGTTGGGTGCAGCAGAAGTACTCACAACCGTCATGCTTTTGTATAACTACTTGTTAAATTTATTGCAAAACAAAAACATCCTAACTGTTTTACAAACAGATACTTTTGCCTTTTTGACAAGAATTTTTACACAAAATCTTGTATCACTTTCTGTCAAAGAACAAGTATTTACAGAATGTTGTGAAGCAAGCCTCAACTTGTATCAGTTTGTATGTAAGAAGCTTGGAGTAACCCAAGATTCTGATCTTTTATGTCGTGAAGAATTAAGCGCACTCCGTGGTGTCGATTTCATTTTCTACAAGAATACTGAGATGTCCAACAACGAATGCTTTCAGTTTGTTGTGAACAGATTCAAAAAGGTTATGGAAAATGGTGAATTGAACAAGGTGAAGATGTTAAGCTGGTAGTTGAAAGGAATATTTGTTTCATAGCGGTAATGATCACAGAAACTTGAACATAAACACAGACTTGGACTAATATTGATAGCTCAACCAATCATCAATATACCTCATCTGAAAAACTAGTTGTGGACATCATCTACCTAGTAGTAAATCAATAACAACTAGTGCTACCATGCTCATTAGCTGAAACATTTGTAACAATATCTTTGAAGCTCTTTGAGTAAGAAAAAGTCATAAAAGGATCACAGCTTTTGTGTTATATTGGTAAGTGGTTTGTTTGAGAGAGCATGCATTTGCCTAATTCAAGGTCGCCTAATAAGTAGGTAGCCTTTGGGCAGTCAACAACTATTTCCTTTGCTTCATGCAAAGGAAAGGAAATCAGAGGAAATACGAGGCAATTTTTTGAATGCAGGAAGTGCGTCAGTATTGGCTTAAATAGCATTTTGACTTAGGATGCAACAACTTCAAATAATTAATAACCTTTAGAGATTAGAAAAACACACCCCAAAAAAGGTGAAATACCTATAAACTTCACCAACCTTGGCATTTTGCAAATTAACATAAACACGGTTAAATATTGAAATTTAATGATTCAGATCACTTGTGTGTTTGCTGGTCCAGCCACAGGGAACCTGAGCAGTTTATAGCTATAAAATATTAATGTATTGTGTAATAAAAAAACAAAACGATTTACCTATGTGTACATGTCTTTCTTTAGTCGTTTTAAAAAGGAATTGCAGTGTCAGAAAACACAAGTATAACCAGTTAACATCTCCACTTTCAAGTACATACAGTTCATACTTTAAAAAAAATGCTACAGGACGATAAATGTTTTTAAATATTTTTAAATGTGTAGCCTGCAAGAAAGCACTTGGTCTTGGGGGACAGATCATAGGGCATAGGGAATCCATACCCTTATTTGTAAACTGCATATGCTTAATTATTAATGTAAACTACAAATGGAATTAAAATGGCAAGTTAACATTTATCATTTTACTGTTTTTTTTTTTCCCTGCTCTTTGTTTTAGGCTTATTTGCTTAAATTGCTGCCCTCTGCACACAAAGACATGAACCACCAAAAGTGTGGATTCTCGTGCGTGTCTGCTAGCAAATTTAATACTGTAAAATAACCCCTTTCCTCTCCTCACCCCCACTTATAAGTGTTAACTGCAGATTAAAAGGGTTTTTGTACGGTTTACTGCCTTACTGGCTCACACAATGGATATTTTTTGAAGTTAAAGGATTATCGAAAGCGTGTAACTTAATTACAAAACATCAAGAACAACTAAAATTAACCTTAGAGCCTTTGATTATTGTTAGCTCTATTAATAATAATTCAATATTCACTTTTATCTTGAGACAGAATCCCGTATTTTAGAAACTTATAATTAACAATAAAGGTGAAGATGGAAGTTTCAAACAGCTAAGGATGAAATTTTCTCCTCCTGGTCTCCAGTCCCCTTTTCCAGAGTTCTAGCCCCCCTTTCCCCTTCTCTATGAATAGTAAAATTTCTGTGGACTGAATCTTTTTATTTCGTGAATATGCAAAATGATGAACGAGTTATAGCAGTGGAGCCTGTGATATGTAATGGTCAGCTGCCTTACCCATGGTGATGGCATTGGAGGGAGGGAAGGGTGGGGAGGTGAACACAACGGGTGGGAGATCAATAAGAGCAAAATGCCTTGGAGGGGGAGTTGGTGAACATTAAGACTGTGAAAAGTTATGGTCACCTGCTTTACCCATGGGGTCAGCATTAAAGGGTGTGGAGGCTACAGAGTTGGATGCAGGGGGTGGGGGGTCGGTAAAGCAAAACATCTAGGAGAGGGAAGGGTTAGAACGTTTCCTATTCACAAGTTGATTGATGGGAGCCATTGATTTGTCAAGGATACAATTCTGATGCACCTCGTTCCTTGTATGAACCCTGAAGGAAATGTTCCAGAGGAAGAGCTGACATAGTTGGCACCTCTTCTAAATCTGAGTCACTGCTGCTGTCATTCTCATCATCATCAAAGTTGCTTCTTGGTTGTTTGTCTGAATTACAAAGGACAGAACCTATGGCATCCTTTCCTACTTCCCAGTAGAAGGTCACATAGCATGGAGCAGTTGTACTCAGTAGAAATTGTATCACACCTTCAAGTAGAAATACATTTAACATAATTATACAATGTATATTCTGGTCAACCATGAGGACTTTTAAATTTCAAATTCAGATTAAAAACTTCTGCCTGGGATATAAGGTGAAATTGTACAAAAGCCACAGGTGGCCCACTCAGCCGGAGCTTAACCCGGTTTCTGTAGCATGAAGCAACTAGGAATATTGCTACTCCCCCCTGGATGGGATGCCAGTTCATCACAGGGTTACCCCAGCATTATGACACCAGTATCCATTTACACACCTAGGTAGACTGGAGAGACAATGTGGAGTAAAGTTTCATGTCTAGAAAACAACACGATAGCCGAGACTGGTCCTAACCACCACCACACTGCCTGGAGTATTCTCCGGTATAAATTAACATCCTGCTCAGAGGAGGGGTAAACCTTCCAATTCTCCCGGGTATGGACGGAATCTCCCCAATCTCTTGGACTAGACAGCAAATCTTCCAGATATGTCAACATGGGATATTGGGCTAAAATGTGATATTTTGTATTATGTGTTAA